>JAFIRS010000686.1:0-586675 GCA_018342105.1 Gonioctena quinquepunctata
GGTGGTGAGTCATCGCCATTGTTCAATTTAACTCGTTTCACTGAAGGACGTCCCTGGCAAGTTTCCCGTTGATGTCGACGAAGATTATCACTACGGGTGAAAGCTCTACCACAATCACACGAATACATTTCACCGACTTGTTTTCAATAGCTCACTGGAGGAGACACTGATTCGAAATACTCTTCTCCTGGAATATTTCAGTGAAATACCCCCACCATACAACAAGTCCGATGCGATGCGCAATCTGTATGGATTTTGAGGAGATTCTCTTGATATTCAACGCACTCATCAATACTCGCAGTTCACTCTTAGCTCTCTCACAGGACAAACGCCCTCCTCGCTTGGAGAGTACAAGGATTCATGAAGGTCATGACTACACAGAATATGTATGCCTACACCACAACTTTAGTTACGGTCAAATAAAAATCTCAAGATCAAATCTCAAGGTCAAATCTCAAACTCAAAACTTAATTTTATGAATCTCAAGGTCATATTCAAGGTCAAGTCGAATCTCAAAGTCGACCAAACCCAATGTCAAAACTCAATGACAAATCTCAAAGTCAAATCTCAAGGTCAAACACACACACATTGCACACCTGCAACTATTCAAGGTCACACGTGACGTCATAGTGGTGGGGGGAGAGCCAGAACCGGCTTAAATCTCCTACTTTCCTCGTATCATAAAGTGAGCAGTGAAACTAAATTAATAACTTTTCCACCTCTAGGAAGTGGCGCCACGTCGCAAGCCCATGACTCACCACTTCGAAGTTATAACCTAAAAATTACAATAGGTCTCATACCCTTGAAAGTGGCGAACACGTCGGGCTATTATAACCTGCCACTTGAAAGTTATAACCTCGAAATTGCGGGTACATGTCCATTCATTGTTAAAAAAGACATGTAGCAAGTATTAGGCGCGTATTCAAGGGGGGGTTTATGGGGTTGATCCCCCTCCCCTCAAGAAACTGCAAAATGTTTAAATTGATGGAATGGCCACCACATCTCTACTAAAATCCACAACATCGTTATTGTCGCTAGGCATGATCTCATTAGTCTAGTCGAAAAGTGAGTTTCTTGCGAAAAAAATTTCCAAGTCTACTAAAATATGTCATTCTGAGAAAGACGTATTTTTCGATAATTTCCGCCAACGAGAATTTGCCATTTTTTTCAAACAAAACCAAAAAAAATAAAAATAAGGCCGTTTTTTGTAATAGTTCAAAAACTATTAATGATAGAGAAAATAAAAAAACAGGAGAACTACATCTCTCGAGAGGGCAATGCACATAAAAAAAAATGTATTCTATTATATATGAATAAAATAAAATTATAGTATCATTTGAACACTTGAAATAATGTAATTTCGTTAGAAAATTAGTTTCTTCTCGGATTTTGATAATGTGAGGCTATTGTTAATTAGGAAGTTTTTTGGAATCTTCGATTTTATTAAAAACCGAATTGTTCACAGAACGACTCCATAATTTTTTTGCTTCCTATAGCACTCGATAATATCACGCTACAAAATTGTTCGAAAGTTGATTATTACGTTAATTATAAATTTCTAAAGTTAACAAAATATGAGAAATCGAGTAAATATTGTAAATTTTTTTTATTGATATATCACATCATTATCAGTTTTATGTCTGACAAAGGCATTTCACAACGTTTAAAAAAATACATTTTATGTTTATAAAATATTTATGAACAAATGGATACGTTGAATATTTTTCAAAAAAACTTTTTTTGTATTAGGTTGTTAAGAGTTTATTATGATTACAGAAATTTCAATGTCAATCGAAGTTTGTTAATAACTAATTGTTAAGTGAATAAACACTAACAATATTATTAAAAAAACTTATCGGGTAGAGAATAACCAAATACTTATTTCAAAGTGAAAAATTCCTAATATATTATTCAAACAATAAAAATAATTAAACACTTAAAAAAAATATTTTTTTTTCAATCATAATAAATTCTTAGCAATCGTATGCAAAAAAACTGTGTATTTTTTTCTAAAACGTTGTAAAATGCCTTTGTCAGTCATAAAATTGTGAAATATCAATGAAAAAATTACAATATTTACTCAATTTCTCATATTTCGTTAACTTTAGAAATGTATAATTAACAAAATAATCAATTTTTGAACATTTTTATCACATGATATTATTGAGAAAACATGTAAAATGTGGTTCAGGAAGAAAAAAATATGGAGTCATTCTGTGAACAACTATTCGGGTTCAAATAAAATCAGCGCTTCCAAAAAAATGACTTGATTAACAATAGCCTCACATTATCAAAATTCAATCAATGAAAACATGACTTTCCAACGAAATTACATTATTTCAAGTGTTCAGCTAATACTATAATTTTTTTAATTTTTTTTTACATATTAATAATAAAGTGTCTTCATATTTTGACTACATTGCTAGTGTGGCATCCGCTGAACGAAGTTTTTTTTGGTTGAAGCGATTAAAAACTTCTGCGATCAACGATGCAACAGGAGCGGTTGGTTGGATTAGGTCTACTCCATGTGCAAATATATATTTTAAATGTTATAGAAATATTTGCAAATGAGAAACACAGGATACTGGATTTTATTTTGTGATTTTTATTTTATCGAAAGAAATCTTTGTTTTTGTACCTACTCATACGTATACGTCTATATAGTTTTTTATTCCATTATATTCTGTATTTTTGTTTGATTTTGAATGAAAAAATAATACTTTGTACCAATAAGTAGAGGTATATAACTTCTTCATGTCATTATCATCAAGTAACAAGTATCTTTTAACAAGTAATGAAAATGATGGCATGCACACTGAATTATTAACAATTGAGTTATGAATAGTAAGCAGGCGCACAATCTATTTAAACTAACCTTTTTATACAAAATCAAGAAGAATTGTGTATTGAAAACGCATAACCTATTTCATTTTGAATGTATATTTTTCACGTAACAGGTAAAACGAACTTTTTGTAAGCCACAATAAAATAATTTGAGAAAAGTTAGGTTAGTTTTTGTCATCGCGCAGACCAATCCACGGTCACTTCAAAGTTAAGAAAAAATATCTATTAAAAACGCATAACCCATTTCATTTTGAATGAATATCAGTCACGTTTCAAGTGAGAGGTAGAACAAACTTTATGTGAGCCACAATTAAAAAATTTGAGAAAAGTTAGGTTAGCTTTCGTCATCGCGCGGACCAATCCACTGTCACTTGATGGGAATTTTAAGGAATTGTAACTTTGAAGTGACTTTTATCAAATGTGAACTGTGGCAATCAATTATGGAGATAGCGAGAACGTGGCAACCATCATTATATATCACAATCAAGTGCCTGCCACATTGAAGGTTTGATGAAAGTTACTAAAACTTCGCCGAAACTATCATACCCTATTGAAAGTGATTGTGACTCCTGAGTGATATTTAAGTGGTACATGATGATTACCGCAACGCTTATTTTCCACTTTCAAGTTGATTCTTCTCAGTGGCCATAATGTTTCAGACTCCTCAATTGATACCAACAAGTTATAGATCTGAGGAGTGGCTACCGTAGATGGAAATTATGTGACTACAACCATGCAAATATAAAATTTCAGTTATAGTTATAGAATTACCTTCCTAATGATATATCACAATCATACTTCCAATTCACAATCTGCTGATATAATTGGGACTTTATAAAAAAAACTTTTTGCATTCCCATTGAACAATATCATGTGAGTAGGAATGATTCATGGCAAACTTTTTACAGAATTAGTTTTATGCAGACTAACTATTTTTACAATTTTAGTTTTTCTTCATTTTTTAACATCAATACACTCATTTCTTTTAAATGCTTACATATGAATTTTTAAAGTTGGTAAGAAACTCCAATACATATTGAAATACAAAACATAAAAAAACCTCTATATTTTTGTTTCATATTTATTTTTTATGAAGATAATTTCCATGCTATACCTACATTTGTATTGAACCTTTCAACATCATGGTAGTTGGCTATGTAATTAAGTTTGTTAAATTGTTCTGTCGTTGGGTTTACGCCAAATTGTTGACATTTCGAATGTTCTGAATTTTCTAAGATAATCATTTGTGAAATGAACAACTACTACCGATTCACCCAAACTGAAGGAGTTGATATGCTGTTGATTCATGGAGAAGCAAGGAAAAAATCCTGTTCAGTCTTGCGTCTGTACCAGGAGAGATATCCTAACCGTCCGCAAAATTTTATTGAAGACATTCCCTTGGCGACACGTCGCGTTATGTATTTCCAACAAGATGGAGCACCTCCACATAATTCGGAAGTAGTCCGAGGACATCTTACTAGAACTTTCAAAGACAATTGGATTGGTACTCATGGTCCAGTTCGTTGGCCACCAAGATCACCAGACCTCACGCCAATGGATTTTTTTTTGTTTGGGCTCACTTGAAGAATGAAGTTTATGCTCATAATAGACCCCAAAATCGCGAGGAACTTGAAGACAGGGTAAGGAGAGCCATCAACGAAATTATTCCGGCTCAACTAGTGAATGTTATGCGAGCATTCTCCAAAAAAATACAAAAATGCATCTTGAATAGGATTAATTGAGTCTGTCATAGGTGTTGAATTTCTTTTGAATTGAGTTAGAAAACTGTACATGTTCCAAATGTCTACTATTTTGTTGGAAAATTATCGAAATAAATATTTTGTTGCGTCCGATTTTGCAGTTTTAAAAATAATTCCAGACCTATAGAAGAAATTCAATATCATAGCCAATTGAGATGAGGTTGAAAGGTTCAATACAAATGTAGGTATGGCATAGACATTATCTTCATAAAAAATAAATATGACAGAAATATGGAGGTTTTTTTCATGTTTTATATTTTAATATGTATTGGAGTTTCCAACCAACTTTAAAAGTTCCTATGTTAGCATGTAAGAGAAATGAGTGTATTGATGTTGAAAAATGAAGAAAAACTAAAATTGTAAAAATAGTTAGTCTGCATAAAACTCGTTGTGTTGGCCATGAATTATTGTTACTCACATGATATTGTTCAATTTTCCATAGCATACTTTCATGAAAATATTCCGTTACGAGGGGGATACAAAAAGTAATTTTCCATGAAATCTCAATTATATCAGCAGATTGTGAATTGGAAGTATGATTGTGATATATCATTGGGAAGGTATTTCTATACCAAATCGTTATTTCCAAAAAAATATATACTTTCCATTTCCATAAAAATTGAATGCGCTTCTGGTCAAACCGGAAGTGTCATATTTGGCTTGATACTTGCTAAATTGTACATTCATAACATGAAATCGGAGTACCAAATTTGAAACATCCATATGAAATAAATAATAACGAAAATACAGGGGGGGTAAATTGGTTCCGGGTCACCCGGTATACTTTATACGGGAATCATATTTATTTCTCTTTCCGGATTTCTTCATAATTCGAAATTATAATATGTACCATTTTGAACGAACCCTATATCTTGAGTCGAAGATTAATTGATTCAACAAAGAATGGATATACTATTCAACCTATCCAATGTTGGCTATTGCTATTAGGTAAGTAAATACAATGTTATTATCTAGGTTTGTATTTTATCAATCCCGAAATGAACAAAAATCTCACTTGTTTTATCCCACAGGACGGGTTTGTCTTCTACCAATGATATTACATACCTCTTCTCAATTGTCTTGGCTGTTCCTGTTGTCTGGGAAGGCGACATCGTCTTTGATACACCTTGCAGTCGTTATCACCGGGTTCCCACGTATCACAATAGTTTTCCTTGATAGCTTCTGGAATAAACTCCCCCCAAGATCCCAATTATTCAAGAAAACGAAAGGATATCTCTCATTGGCTTTAATTGAGGAAAGTAATTATGCTGATGAACTGAATAAGTAATGCTCAGAAATAAATTGAGTGAAACTTTGTGAACAAGACTAAATGAATTGAATTAACACTCTGCAAACACTAATCTATGGCATTAAATAACACGAAACACAACTAAACTTCCGACAGTTGGAAAATTCTACTTAGAACGAAGAATCCCACAATTTATAGTAAATGAGATTTTGTAATTATCGGAATGAACCCTCGCGAAACAGACTAGTTTAAATGATTGGATCACTACCTCGAACGTCAACACTTTATCTCGATACGGAACTGGTAAATTTTGATTTTTTCCAGACCAAACGAGAAAGGAACAACTGACTTGAATAATATTTCTGGTAGTTTAACCCGCTTCACGACGAAATATCAACTGATTATTTTTCTGCGATAATTTTCTCCGTAAGATTTCTCGTACCCCTGGTCTTTGGGAGCACCCCATTTACAACTGATCCTTACTTTGAATAATTACCTAACCAATGGGGTGGGATTTTGAAAAACTCCTTCAGCAAATTCGCAATGACCGAGTCGACCAATCACAATTCTAGTCGTGGATGGGGCCGTTTCCTTGATCTCCGGCCACCCGAAAGTGGCACTTTCACGATTCGAGCCGTACTACTTTGAACTATGGAATTATTCATGCTACTTCAGTGATTTGAACAATTATTCCTAATTTCCTTCGAATCAACTGACAATGCGAATTAGTGATCATACTTCACAAAAAGAGGCTTCGATAAATCAACTTCTTGAGAGAAAATGACCAAAAACTCCCTTCTGAGGCATGTCATTTGAGCCACTGTCATTCTAACGAACAGATATTCATATGTGTGTCGATACATTCGCTAAATAATCCAGATATCGCGCATATTCGTATGTAATCTGTAAAATTGAATATTTTCTTCCAACCATAAACTTCTCATGTCCTGACTACTAAGAAATCCCCGATTCATGGCCGGTCAGGGTTGAATCCAATATTTTTATGGGAGTTCATGCCTTAGACAAAACTGCTTGAAGGGCTCAAGGCTCGGTTATTTCTCGCAAATGTAGAAACTGGTCTTCAAGAATTCCGTATTCGACCCAGAGTTTCCCGATTCCATAAATTTCTGAATTATTGCACGGCTAAACTGCTTCACAGATGTTATTTCTTCCCAAAACTGACATTGTTTGAACTGACTCAAATCCATCTGTTTATGGCGTCGTTTTCTACCCTAAGAAAAAAAAAGATAGTCATTTCTGAATATCTGTTGCTTTGTAGTTCTCTTGGAAGCCTTTATGATTTTGTGCAGGACCGGTCTTGATCTGTTACACGGGAGTTTAATGTGAAAGAATCAATGCATTTGTTGACACTGCTACGCCGTAAATAATCAGCCGGATATTCTTCAATAGTGGCGTCACCGGTCGACACCCGGTTGCCGGCTGGTAGCAAGTCGGTGCCGGTGTATGTGAAAGGCCCTATTGCCACAATCGTAACCGAGGAGTATGAAGACAGCCTGACTCAGGTAGTTTTGCTGCAGCCATTGAGCCGGAACAATATATCTACTGTTCATGAATTCATTTATATCGTCGTAGGTAGAAATTGAGGAAAATATAACCGCATTTTACTGTAGCACAGTATATGTGTGAAACAGTTTTCACAAAATTGAGAGTGCTAATTTTATTGTCCTTGAGGTTCTACAAAAAGTGTTTTCTCCTTAGAGTATCTACATTTCTTGATTTTGAAGGAGCATTGATAATATAACATCTGATATACAATCGGAAATTGATGGGGAACTATAATGAAATGAATTGTTGAAGTGGAAATGAAAGGACTCGCACGTGTTTGCTGTTTTGTTGAATTCAGCGCTAGCATCGGCCGAAATATTTGGGGGAAATTTAGATTTTTCTGAAATATAGTGATCAGTTAGATAGTCTGCGAACTGTATAACTCACGCATTATTTAGTACCAGTTCCATCAATTCAAATCCAAAAAAATCACGAACAATATATTTTTCTAGAACAACCATGCCAAAAAGCAAAACATATTCCTAGTATTCACAGATAAGCCCATTTTGAATTTTGCTCCACCAAGATTGAGTTCTGAAATCTGCACCCATGGATGGTAATGGCAGTATATACAAGTTTTACGGCGTTGTGAATAGCAGCTTCGAAGTCTAACACAATTTTCTGGGTTGAAAAAGCAAATTATGTACGGAAGAAACATTTTTAAGCTGTGAATTTTGTGCAATATTGTGCAGTTCCATCCATGTATAAAATTACTGATTCAGCTAGAACTGCTAAATTTGTTTTTCATCCAAACACTCATTTTTTTACACAAAATCTCCATTTGTTATGTCTTGTTATTACGATGAAGATCACTCAGAAACGTATGTACTCCCTTTGAGTTACCTGGTATAGCCAGGTTCGTTTTTCGACGCTAATTGTACATATTCTCCCTTACACATTTCAAACACACACACCTCAAAATATTTTTGTAACTTTTTTCTTTCCTCTTGCATGCCGTAGTGACAATTTACATTAATAATTTCAATTTGTTTTCTGGAAGATGATTATGCTGGCCTTGCACCGTAATAATAACTAAATTTTCAATTGAGCCCAATAAACACTTTTGAGCACTTTCCATTGGCACACTTCCACACTATTTCATTACTCATCCCCAAATTTTATAAAAAAACTATAACTGAACATCGAACGATTTCAGCTGAATCAGCTGTGAGTGTTGGATGTTTATAAAATGTATAGTTTTCATATAAAATTTGGATCTGCCCTCGCTGACTCGACATAGCTTCAACATTGGAAAACATATTGACTGATATAGAAATTAAACGAAATTTCTTCACTTAAACTCTCTAATCTCTACACTGGAACTGATTGAATAGACTTATGATTTCAATACTTCCAATAACCCATAATACCTGAAAACCGTAATAAGTGTCTTCAATATTTTCAATAACTCTTAATAGGTACCTGTCGACCGCAATTAGTGCCTACCCTGCTAGGCCCGTAGTATCTCGGATTGTTGTGACCACTTTCGTTCATATTTTTTTGTTGCCTGTAATGACAGATGATTGAAAATATCAAAATGTTACCAGATTCATTATGTCCCATACTACAAAATTAAAATGAAATATCTCAAAGGGTTAATCTGTTCTTCATCTGAAAAACACACGGAAAAAAAAGATTTCTTAATTCAACCAAATTTATTTGGTCACTTTTTGGCTTGGCCCGACTAAATAAAATTCATCCCAAAACACAGGTGTATTCGATTGATGAAATCATTATATTGCGCTAACAATTTGGGGGTATTTCCGTCCAATTGGAAAATTGCAAGAGTACAGCCAGTCCCTAAAAAAGGCAAGAAGGCCCTACCTAGCAACTACAGACCTATCGCACTGCTATCTATTATTTCAAAGGTCATGGAAAAAGCCATCAACATCGAGCTCATGAAATATCTGGAAGACTCAGGAATTGTCAACGATAGGCAATATGGCTTCCGCCATCAGAGATCAACTGGTGACCTGCTCGCTTACGTCTCACATATATGGCAGCTATCTATTGAAAAGTATGGAGAAACTTTAGCTGTGGCATCAGATATCTCCAAGGCGTTCGATCGAGTTTGGCACCAGGGACTCCTCGCCAAGCTTCCGTCTTATGGCTTGCCCCCTCAGCTGTGTTCTCTGCTTGCTAGTTTTCTCTCAAACAGGTCTCTCCATGTAGTGGTCGATGGAGTTTCATCTGACACTCTACTCATAAATGCTGGTGTTCCGCAAGGATCTATTCTCGCACCAACACTATTTCTACTTCACATCAACGACCTGTTGAAAGCAACTTCATGTCCAGTACACAGCTTTGCCGATGATAGTACCCTCCATACCGCTTTCTCTTCCAGGGCCCCTATATAAGCCCGTGAAACCAGAAATGAACGAGGAAGAAATGTTAATAATATAAATATGGACTTAGCAACAATTCACGAGTGGGGATCTAATAACTTGGTAGAATTCAATGCAAACAAAACACAAGCATGTCTTTTCTCTAAAAAAGCCGAACTCACTGTGCCTAACATAACTTTGTCAGGAGTAACCATACCACTGAAGTCATCCATATCGATGCTTGGTATTACTATCAGCAATAACCTTTCCTGGGAAAATCACGTGAGGTCCATTGCCAAAAGTGCATCCCAAAAACTTGGTTTTTTGTTTCGTGCCAAGAGCTATTTCACCCCCACTCAGCTGCTTATGATCTATAAGGCACAGATCCGACCTGTCCTGGAATACTGTTCCCATATTTGGAGCGCGGCACGTAAACATATCCTGAGGCTATTGGATTCTGTCCAAAAAAGGGCAATTCGTCTCGTCGGTGATGCCTCGCTCACAAACTCGCTCACTTGTCTGGAACACCGTAGAAAAGTTGGCGATCTGTCTCTATTTCATAGATATTTTCATGGGCGATGCTCTTCTGAAATATCAACAATTGTTCCTGCTTTGGCAGTCTCTTCGAAACTAACCCGTCAAGTTCAGTCATCACGCCCCTTCGTGGTCACTTTGGAGACCTGCAGAACATCACTTTCCAAAGACTCGTTCATCCAACGAACAGCGATGCTTTGGAACTCATTGCCTAGGGAGGTGTTCCCCGAGGCATACAACCTCCAGAAATTTAAGAAGAACACCAACTCCTACCATCGTTCCCTTGGTTCCCACGATGTTCTCTGAACATTACAAGATATCCCTTATCGTGGGAACCAGAACATAAAAAAAAAAAAATGGATTTCTCAATGCAATGCCAACATTTCTTCGATTTGAATATATTTGAAACTATCCAACTCATATTGAATAAAAATTTTTTTCAACAAAACTATGATATTTATTTGAATCAAAGAACGGGAATAGATTATTTCAAATAGAAGAATATTATATTGGTTGAATTATATGTGTTAGATGACTTAGATACTGTTACCGAATAGCAAAGCCAACTCATCATCGTTGCGACGTCTGGATTTAAATGTCTGGTGTAGGCTCTCATGCTCGGTTGCCATATTTGTGGATTATCAAAATGATTTCTTATTTGAATAAATACTTTCAGTGAAGAGACCAGCTCACTTTGTTGAATTGACATTTGATTTAATTCATCAATTCCATATAAATACTTGTTTAATTGAATATTTTTGATAAAGCAATCAGCAAATTTTGTAGATCTGATTATTCTTTCTGTTTTTCTTCATTGCTAATAAAATAACTAATAAACTAATGAAGATACGACAAGAACACTTCAAGTCTTTTTTATTTTACATTGATCAATGAACAATTTTCAACAGAGCTCTAACTCAATTGTTTATTAACTTTTTCAATATTATTTATATAATTCCCTTGAAATAAGTTTTTTTTACTTATCAGTTCAAATATCTTATGAAATATTAAAAATACGAAAAGAACACTTCAATCTTTTTATTCTTCGATAGTTAATAAACAAATTGAGCTTTTGAACGAAACTCTAACTCAATAATTTAAAACTTTTCGGCTATATTATTTATGAATATACATCCGAAAAATTTTTTCGGCTTGAAATGTATTTCTTTAAAAAATTATTTTTTTTTTTTTTTAAATTTTTTGGATGTATCTATCATAAATAATATAGCCGCAAAGTTTTAAATAATTGAGTTAGAGCTTTCTTTCAAACGCTCAATTTGTTTATTAATTTTCGAAGAATAAAAAAGACTTGAAGTGTTTTCTTCGTATTTTTAATGGTTCATGAGATATTTGAACTGATAAGCCAAAAAACAATATTTCAAGGGAAATATATAAATAATATTAATAAAGACTTCAAGTGTTCTTGTGTATCTTCAATAGTTCATGAGTTATTTTATTAGCAATGGAGAAAAATGGAAGAGAAACGACAAGTCAAAGTGCACAAAATTTTTCGAAATTATATAAAAAATAGAATTGAAATGTTTTCCATAAAAAACGACACATGGTTGTTTTCAGTTTTTTTTTAGTATTAAAAAAAAATATATAGCCAAAAATTTACGTTTAAAAAAAAATTTTTCAAAAGAATTTTATATAAAAAAAGTGTTTTTTAATATTCATATTTAACAACAAAAAAAACTGTAAATTAGCAAGTGCATTTTCAGCAATAAGAAAATCCATTTGAGTAATGATTTTTCATCAATGACTAGATTCCCAAAAAAAGTTTGTTTAAATCTAATAATCAATTCATTTGTTTATAACAATTTTTTAAATAATAAGGGTTACAAACTTCAAAAATTCATTTTTATATTGCTGTCAGCAATAAGAAATCAAATTGATAGAGATAATGGAAAAAAAAAATCCCTAATTATTTTATATACGTTTTTATTTTTTTATACCTTTGATTGTTAATGAAAAAGCAAAGAATATTGTTTTTTCGATTTTTCCGATACGGATCTTCTTGAAAACCTTTGAGGAACAGCTCCAAAGAGTAAAAAAAATTCTAGGTTTTTAGTTCGACAATTATCATGGTTTTCATAACAACTTTCAACAAGTAACATTTTTCAATTAACAAAGGCATAATTATTTGATAGATAGAGGTAAATATTTTTTGCCGACGGATTATTGTTTATTGGTATGTCTACTTAGTACCTGAATTTTTTCATTCTTTAATATTGATATTTACTCAGGTAAAATGTTTTTTTTTTTGTTCAGGTGTCAGATTCGGTCGGTTTTCAGCCTTTTTTCGCCGCTAAACTAAAATTATAAATATCGCCGGCACAGTTCCCGGAAGGTGGAACTTTCTTTCTGGAAATTTCCTGTTTTTTAAGGATCTGTTTTCAAATTTCGGATATCTCAAATAGTTTTTGAGATATTCTCAAAAAACCGAACCATATATTTGTTTTTCACTAAATTGTTTATAACTTTTGCAATTTTTGCCGGCCCCAATTTTCCAGCATAATTTTTGGTAGTGACCTCCAGGTTTGGAACAAAATGGCACTTGTGAAATAATATTTGGTTAGTGCAAATTAGTTTTAGTTGATTGAAACTTCAAATTTGATCCGAAATCAAGAAATAATTTCACTCATTTTGATATTATATTTTGTCGTGCATATATATGCTGAATAGGAAATTAAAAAAAAAATTCAACAAAAAAAGAAACCGACGAACAAAGAAACTGAACCAAAAAATAACCTTTCTTAGTCTTAATAATAACTGAGCTCCTAAAGTAATGTAACTAATTTTGGGTCTGCGCCAAACAAACAATCAACGATTATCCTTAAATTTCTTCAAACAAATTATCAAAATGCCGCCGTGCATCCCGCTGCCTTCATTTTACGCTTTACCTAATTCAATTACTAGTTAGTTTGGCGCCGGCTCAAAATTAGTTACTCACATTAGTTTAGGAGCTCAGTTATTATTGAGACTGGTAGAGTTTATTTTTTGCTGTTCAGTTTCTTCTTTCATCGGTTTAATTTTTTATTGAATAAAATTATTTTTTATTTTATTTGGCTAAAATCTACTAATTGCTATCTTCTCAATTTGGATTACTTTTAAAATACTTATTTACCCTCCTTACTTTAACTATTAACTGTTATATACTATAACTAGCTGGTACCAGCGACTTTAATTTTGTATTTTTTGTGACGACTATTACAAAATATTCCCTCACCCCTTTGGGAACGGAATTTCTAAAACTATTGAATTGAATTTATTTGTAACAAAGACCTGACCTCAGATACCAATTTTCATGACCCTTACTTGAAAACTAACGGAACCCCATACAAACTTTCATCCCCCCTTTCAGCCATTTAATAGTTGCATTTCTAGAAACACTGAAATGCATACATCTTCTTTATAGTCTTTCAACCCCCATTTTACCCATTCAGGGTTGAATTTTCGAAAACCCTGAAACACATTTATCTTCATTGGTAAAGAAGAGCCCATATACTAATTTCCATGACTCGAATTTCAGAACCAACTGTAATTCCACTTTCACCCATCGTCTTACCCACATTTCCAAACCTTTAGGAACGAAATATCAAAAAAATATGTTGTAAAAATTTTTGCTTTTAGAACCTGTGGTTTGGTCTTGGCGTTGATCGTATATCAGTCAATTAGTGAGTCAGTTAGTCAGGACATGTTAACGTAAGAAATGCAATGGACATAGACCTCAAAGAGAATCGTTAACCGTAGACACGTGTTTCGGGCTCTCGGCCCTCATCAGTACCGTGAAGAAGTGCAAGGATGAACAACAGGGTTGTTGCCCTGAAATGCAGGGTCTGCTAACCGAAACCACAAATATGCGGCTGGCTTCTGTTTGTTGACTCCGTTGATTTGTCGTTTTCTACCAAGTGTTGTTCATCCTTGCACTTCTTCACCGTACTGATGAGGGCCGAGAGCCCGAAACACGTGTCTACGGTTAACGATTCTCTTTGAGGGCTATGTCTTTATATATATATATATATATATATATATATATATATATAATATATATACCCCAAACACGAGATAGCTGCTGTGAACCGTTGAGAAAATCTCTCGAGTGTCTTCCATCTCCATCATCAAATTAACTCCAGAACTACATATGTTTGCCAAGTTTCAACAAAATCAGTTCACAGGTGTAAAATCAATAAATCATCCCTATTTTCCCACCGTTGGGGGTATAATTTCCAACTTAAAGCATACCCTATACAATAAAAGAAGAATCATCTAAATTGGATAACCCAGAACAAAGTTATGCGTGGTAGAATCGCTTGAGAAGTGAAAATTCAGTCGGTGAACCAACAATCATCCCCCATTTTATTACTCTCTGGAGTGGAATTATCCTATCAAATCCAAATGTGACCAACTTCGAGATATACCCCATCCATTAAATGAAAAAATCATCAAAATTGGGTCATAAAAAATATATACGCGTCGACTACAGAACCTCCTTCTTTTTTATTTCGTCGGTTAAAAAAACTTTTTAACAAAAAATTAAACCGACAAAAAAACGGAACTAAAAAGCAAAAAATCAAATAAATATTCTTAGTCTTGATAACTAAGCTCCTAAGTAACTGATTTTGAGTCGGCGCCAACCAAACTAGCAATTGAATTAGGTAAATCGTAAAATGATGGCATCAAGATGCGCGGTGACATTTTGATAATTTTTTTGAAGTAATTTAATGATCGTCATTGATTATTTGTTTGGCGCCGACTCAAAATTAGTTACTTACATTAGTTTAGAAGCTTAGTTATCAAGACTGAAAATATCTATTTTATTTTTTGCTTTTTAGTTCCGTTTTTGGTCGGTTCAATTTTTTGTTAAAAAGTTTTTATTTTTCAATTTTTTGTGGCTGAGATCTACTAATTACTACCTTTTTAATTTTTGATTACTTCGAAAATAGTTCCTCACCCACCTTACTTCAACTATCAACAGTTAAATAATATGATTGTCTATTTCAATTATTTATTGTTATATAATATAAATAATTTTTGGTAGTTCTGGTTAGTTTATTCCATCACTTTGTATATAGTTACATCTTTTCATAGAAAGTAATTATTGTGACGGATGTAGGAGAACAAAAATAATGAAAATAGCATTCTCTCAATGTCAACTACATATGTGTGCCAATGTTCACAAGTGAAAAAGCAATCATCCCCTATTTTTCTACCTATAGGGGTGGATTATTCCATCTCAAATTCGAATATGATCAACTATGAGGTATACACTATCTAATAAAAGAAGAATCATCCAAATCGGACAACCCCGTACAAAGTTATGCCTGATAGAATCGGTTAACGAACCAAAGTTCAGAGGGTGAACGAACAATATCCTCCATTTTGCTACTGTGTAAAAATACCTAAAAATAAAAATATACGCGTCGACTAGAGAACCTCCTCATTTTCGATTTCGTCGGTTAAAAATACGGGGTACCACAAGGGTCTGTGCTCGGCCCATTGCAGTTTTTTACTATATATGAATGATTCAGCTGATTCACCTATTGACGGAGGATTCACTATTTCCGCAGATGATACATCTATACTTTGGCACAGTAAGAACACGGTTACATTACAGAATAATGTTGAAAATGATCTAAAAAAAGTTAGCCACGGGTGCAGCGCACACCTATTAACGTTCAATAGTTCAGAAACGAATATTTCAACATTTAATTGCACTATTGATTATGTATCGCTCAATGAAAAAATCATCAATTCCAAAGTAGAGAATACATTTTTGGGGATACATTAGATAATAATCTGAGATTCGGAGAACATATCAGCAAACTATGTAGAAAACTATCCTCAAGTTGCTATGCCATAAGGACTATCTCTTTCACCATCGATTCTTCATCAGCAAGAAATGCATATTTCGCACTTTGTGAATCTCACTTGCGCTATGGGATATTATTCTGGGGTGCAAGTTTGCAAACTTTCACAAACACAGTTTTTATACTACAGAAAAGGGCTCTGAGATATATATGTCGAGCAGGAAAAAGAGATTCTTGAAGGCCACTCTTTTCATCACTATGAATTTCAACACTGGTTCGCCTCTTTATTTTAGAAACAGTTTGTTTGATTCATAAAAACAACAAGGAGAACATTATGCATAATCAGTCGAAGTATGAAACTCGTCTCATATATAACATCAGTCTTCCTATTCCCACAAGTTCACTTATCAAATCCTCCATTCCTCATAATGGAAAGAAATTGTTCAACCATCTTCCTCTTTCCATCAAGAAAATAAGTAATAATGAAAAATTTCGTAAAGAGGTCAAAATACTACTCCTCCAGGGAGCCTATTACAATTCAGATGAATTCCTCATTGACAGCTTCACAACTTATAATGAGAACTTCTGTGAAGTTAGATTTATTGTGGATCCTTGACTATACTTTAGAGTTTCTAAATATGTATATATTATATTCTATTTTTTGTGTTACTGTGTATCTGATAATTTTCATTTTTTATTTCTACTTATTTTAACTTAATCAAAAAAATTTGATTCAACAATATTTTTCTGAGCAATTATATATCGAAACACGTGGCACTTTTTGTCAACAGAATTTGATGACAACAATTTAATAAAGAGGTTTTTTGTCAATTTTAAAATAAATTTTCCTCGAGTATCGGTCAGGTTGATTCAAGATAAAAAAACTGTACAATTTCGATTATTCAATGGAGCAAACAGGATATTGTAGTTTGATTCTTGGCAGATCGTCGGGTGGATATAATTATATCGAAACGTCAGATTAAATTAAATTACTTTGAATATTCATACTATCACACCCAAAGTATTGATCATACTATCATCACAAAAAAATAACAGAATATACTAAAGGAATTTTCAGTGATGTTTTTTTCTGCATTATCTCTTTATCTATGCATTTTTCACAAGAAGGAATCTGGCGAGGAAAAACATTTCTTATGAAAACGCGTAAAATATGTCTCAAGGTCCATTCCATATATCAGCCTAATCGCAGAGTTGGGAATTATCCCCAGTCTCTTGTTATCTCGAAGAGAATTCAGTTTAGTGGGCATTCAATCTTATCTAGTAGGGGATTAGGTTGGGGCAGATTTGTTACTTTCTCCTCTCGTGTGGGAGGAAAACATACCATATGCAACGATAACTCTCAGAGGGCTCAGCAACAATATTATATCCGTTTCAACATCGGTTTTATATCAGTAAAAAAAATTATATATATATATATATATATATGTATATATATATATAAATATATAAATATATATATTGTAATGATAAGTACTTTATTATTTATTTATAATTTATTTCATTGATTTCTCTATCTTTTTAATAATTTTGAAAAATGAATACCTATCACAACAAAATTATTATTTATTTATAATTTATTTCATTGATTTCTCTATCTTTTTAATAATTTTGAAAAATGAATACCTATCACAACAAAAATGAAACTCTGGCTATGTTGTCTTACTCTTTTCCAACACTCTTTTCACCTTATCCCAGCTCAGTCGGTACGCCTATGAAGAATGAGTCATCTCTATTTTCAGCAGCAGGTTCAGTAGTGCCAACTTGGCGCAATGCTTGATGTCAAATATGCTGTTTTGTGGGGAGAAATGTGGTCAGGTGCTCAATAGATAAAACGCAGATTGCAGAAATATCGTCAAATAATTGTTTTTATTGAAATAAATCCTTAAAAGGACAGTAATATGATATGGTAAAAATTGTCAATGTGTGATAAATACTAGTTAAATGAACGTTTGAAAGTTATGAAGAGTCTGTGAGCATCTAAAAGTCATTAAATATTCAAAAGAACGGACACAAGTGATCAGATAACCAATATGAGTTTCTGGACCTGATATGTAGCACTTTATTTGATTCAGCTTATGAAATACCTTGTTATTCTTTCTTTGTGGTGTTCTCCTGCCTCTTGGAAGTGTTCGTGCTTACTGGAAAATACAGCTTCACTACAAAAAAGCCCCCTTTTTCGTTCCTAGCAATGGCATGGACTGGAATTTTGTTATTTTAATAAGGTGATTGATTTTTTCTTGTTTTTATATTCCCATTCGTATCTGAATTATTTGTGAAACATTTAAAGATAGTTCTGATTGTTTTCTATTGTATTTTTCTTATAATAATTTTCTCTAAATTTCCATTGGCTTCGTTTTTCAACATTGTTTATTTTCACAAATTTTAAAATATATTTCCACTTTCTATACTTTCTATCTGATAATTAGTTATTCTAACTTATTCTAATGATTTTATTTACAATATCTAATTATAAACTTCACCTAGTATGTACAAATTTGGATAAAATTCATATTTGACATTTTTCTGTGTTCATAATTTTTATATTTCATTGTTTGCCTCGCATTGTTTTTGATATCTCGCTGTTGGGTTTCCTCCTGATATTATTTACCATACAGGATCTTCCAACTTGTATACCATTTCATCTACTTGAGATAAAATGTTTTTTCGTGAATTTAAATTTTCATATTATTCTTATTGTATATCCAAAATGAATATATTACTGGTCACATACTTTTGACAATAAAGATACTTCAGGACTGACTTTTTTATACATATGCTTCGACTTAAGCATGGTATAAGATCCTGGAGTAGTAAAAAGCATAGAAAAATTGTGAAACAAACATAGCATGAACCACGATAACTTAAATAATTAATAATAATGAAGAATTGTCATTTTAATTATTTTATAAACATAACCTAACATAACAATATATATATATATATATATATTTATATATATATATATATATATATATTGATATGTATTGATAAATTGTAAATACAATAGTTGTTATGATATTAACTTTTTTGTTATGAAATATTGATAGATAAATATTTTCGCTCTGTATAATATGTTTTGTGATGTAATAATAATTGCTAGCTAACGTCACTGTTCTCTCGTCACGCTGCCAATTGTTATCACTTTCCTTACCACAGCTAAGCACAGTTGGTACGCCTCTTGTCTCAGATAGCCGGTTCAGGCAATTTAGCCACTAGCCACTGCTTGATGTCATTTTCTATTCAGTGTTTATGAATACGATTGCTGACAATTCTGGAAAATAAGCAACAAAGTATCAAAAACAATTATTTCCTTTATTCAGGAAAACTTAAATTAACCTGGCCTACGATCGATAACTTATCTAATGTCAATCTACAAATTTTCATGGATAATCATGAGAAAAGTTCATGGGTAAAATATACACAACCTCACTTTTACCTTGAAAATGAAAATTTCTTCAATAGTTCGAATTCAAATGAAATAAAGTTCTTCTGATGGGATATGAGTTGTTAGTGAAGTTTTTCAGTTCGTGATGTGCACTAGGAAAGTTTATACCTGTCGCTGGAACGATCGTTGTTCAATATACACCCAGATTTGGATTCTCTTTCACTCCAAAGCTCTCTGGAACTCCAATACCAAAACGAAGGAACCATACAAATTCAGAAATCAGCTTTGAATACTTGTATATGGTGTACAAATAAGGTAATGTTGGTTTTGCTTATTATGTTGAAATTAATGAATTTTTCTTCCTCTCCCAACAAAACGTGGCATTCGTTTCAAAATTATTTTCAGTCTCCTCGTGGCTTTGTTTTTTCGTCTCCAGGATACCATTTTTTCTCATTGCTTTCGATTTGAATTTTTGAATTCGCGCACTATACTGTCACATTTTCACTGTTTGGGGTTATTTGTCAAAACTTATAAATAGAACTATTTTGACTTTCTTATAAACTATATACAATTTCAGTGATAATTGTCTCTGACACTTTCTCTTTCTTATTTTCTCACAATTTCAAATCTTACATTTTACCATACTGTTCCCTGATTGGCTATTGTCATCAAGAAGTTTGCTGTTCTCCCATTGGCTACTTTTAGTAAGATACAATTTCATAAACTGTATGTTTCAAGCTTATAATTTTGAGGATCACATTTCATTCAGGATGATTTTGTAAGTTTAGACTTTTTTGTTGTCTTTTGAACAATTATGGTTTGTAATCATTATGACAGTGTATGAAATTGATTGTGTTATAGTATTTGGACATTTTTATCTATTCATATTATACAAAGGCTTAATAAAGGAAATAGAACTTCAAAAATTATGTAAAAACAATCTCTTGAAACTAATAGCTATTAAATAATTATTCTTTTTGTGGGTTTTTTCCTTTTAAAATATATAACTGATTTTTCATAACATAACAATACATATAGTTAGAGATAAGTGCCATGTGAAGTGGAATGAATAGAAAAATCGAATTTAAACGGTTTTCTTCACATAAAGGATTCAATATAAAATTGAACCAGAGAAAGGTAGATCTCAGGTGAAAAACAACTACTTTCCTGGCAAATACCACGCAGAACGTTGAATGATATTCACCTGAAAATCCATGCATACTTCCATATAATATCAATGGACATTGAATGCAAATGTTTCTTTCTGATAAGCTCGATTATGCTTAATTTATGTCGTGTTCACCTAACAATCCGCATACCGGTTTCAGGCTTCTTGGCCCTCATCAGTACGGAGTAGTCAACCAGCCAAAGGTACAAAGAACTCTGGCTGAAGTGAGACACAACGTAAACAAACCATCATCGATCTTGTAACACCTATAGGTACGCCGGAAAAGATAAACTTCAACTGGCGGTACCTAGTGACAGAAAGAAACACTCCGAAAATCTCCCACCTCGATAGGTTTCTTAATAAAAGATACCTTCTCAGTAGGAGTGGCAAGCCCGTCTAGCATAAAGTTAGAGATAAGTGCCATGTGAAGTGGAATGAATAGAAAAATCGAATTTAAACGGTTTTCTTCACATAAAGGATTCAATATAAAATTGAACCAGAGAAAGGTAGATCTCAGGTGAAAAACAACTACTTTCCTGAGATCTACCTTTCTCTGGTTCAATTTTATATTGAATCCTTTATGTGAAGAAAACCGTTTAAATTCGATTTTTTTTTCTAATACATATAGTGTCACCTGTAATATGGGTCTTTTAATTATTGTTTCCATAAATTCAAAGTTCATGAATAGTTTTTGCTTTGAAAATAATGCAAAATGATCGACACAAATCAAATTTGCCTTTTTTAGAAAATACCAAAAAAAAACCCGACTGCGTGAAAAGTGAACTTTGAAAAAGATGGAAACAAGATGACTAGATAATGTGGTCAGAAAATTATGTTTTAAGAGGTAAGCTATTAAACTTAATACTGTTAACAATCTCACGCAGTCGGATCAAATGTTACAGCCATATATTTGTTCAGTTGTAACCATCAAATCTTTGGGTTATAACGAACATCTTCAAAATCCTACATTGCTCCGGGACATCGTACAGAAGCTTCCAGATATGAATAAACTCCGCTGGAAAGAGGAAGTTATGAAAAACGTGGTGCGGTGCAGTGACCTTTCTAGCAACAGCAGCATGTTATGTGAGTAAGCCAACTATAAATAAAACTGAGCCCAGATCGAAGCCATTCGTATAATCCTCGACGAAACGACACGAAACAATCAGTACCATATTGAGTTTCATCACTACTAATTATTCAACTGAAATTGTTGTCTTAAAGTTGACAAATCATGCTGATATTCGTGTATGCGATTGAAGGCATACGCGTTCCCATGCTCCTCCCTATATTGATGGATAATGAACATTTCACTTTCCATAAAGATCATATTTCCATTCTATACTCACCGCAGAATAACAAAACAAATACCAGATCGCTGAAAACTGGAAGTACCAACGCTTCCATACTTCGTAAAAACCACCGGCCTCCAACGTGATCCATCACACCGTCGAATATAGCCCGGATAATCCAAAAACCCACCGAAGAGCGTTTACAAAGCTATATCGAATTTATGAAACAAAAAAGTGGCTTGTCAGTGGCCAACTATAAAACTTTTTCCAGCGCTGGAGCCAATTGTGCGATTGGGGGCCGTGCATTTTGGCTAAGGTCACAAACGAAACTAATATCTACGCCGGGATCGCTTCCAAACACCCTTTAGCAAATTCACATTTTTTCCCGACATCTTTAATTTAACAATGAAGATATATTATTGTCTCCGACTGCTTGAGATTGTTTGCAGTATTAAGCTTAATAGTTATCCTCTTAAAACATAATTTTCTGACAATATTTTCTGGTCATCTTGTTTCCATCTTTTTTTAAAGTTCACTTTTTACGCAGTCGGGTTTTTTATTTTTTTTATTTCCTTTTTTATTTCACACTTTCGCTAACCTTGTTCTACACACTCAATCCCAACACTAACTATGCACAAAATTCACCTTCATTTGCGATTCAAACAATGTATAATCGGTATTTCATCCACATATAGTCAATCGTTTACACGAGTCAAAAATCAAGCTTGTCATTGTATGATGGATAATTATTTGTTTGTCTAATTTCAGCTCTGTATTAGATTCAGTTTTAAACTTAGGTGTGCTGAACGACTTACTGTTTAGTTTTAGGGCGATTCGCCTACTCACCGCCCTATTTGTATAGATACTGAAGTGTAATTCTGTAATTGGAACGTTCGTTTTGTTGAATTACCTCAACACAAATATACCAAAAATGCGCTTGATGATCAGGTAGGGGTCATGTCATGTAACTTGAATTCTTCGTTTTCCAAGAAATATCCAAACTCAATTTGGAAAATCATTTCATCAAGTTATACGAAATCTACTTCCATAACGATTATGAGCTACATTGGATAACAAATTGACCCTGCATACTAATCGATTTGATTTTGGGGTTTTCCATTGATCTGAGAATTAAGAATTCCTCTTGAATAATAACAGGAGAGGCATGGGCGCTTACATAAAAAGTGGAACAAACTATAGACTTTTTTGTCCAGAAAAAAGTATATAGATAATTGTTCTGATCGGTTCGAGTACTTATGTTTTTCAATAAATAATTTTGCAATTGGCTGATTACTCAATGTAAACAGCATACATAGTATTTGAAAGCTTTCAATATTTTTATTGAATAATATATCGAACACCAGAAAACTGAGTTTGCGTTGTGCAGCAAAATATACAAACCACCTTGTATGTAATTCGTACATAGTTAAGTTTTATGGACCAATTTATTGGCCTCTCTTGCTACTCTCACTCCGCCATAAACTTTTGGGGTAGTCCATGAAGGAGTGAATTATATACTCGTAACATTGCTTTTATTTGTGCTTCATAGAAGTATGACATCACATACAGTGCTTCTCAAAAGTCCCTTCCCCCCCCGCCCTCTCACTTTTGGAACGATTATACATGAACAAATGAAATTTGAAAACTGAATATTAAAGGTAGTAAACTTCCCTACTAGTGATGATAGATGACGAAATCGTCAAAGATGACGTCAAAAGGCCATTGTGACCAATAATTTTAAATGGAACCCTACAGCAAGCGACACCTCTTTAAAAATGTATCGAAAAAATATATTCAATGATACTAATTTTGTTTGTGTTTATGGCAGTTTTGGCAACTCGCTTTTGAAAAACGCAAAGCTGTGATGAATTAAATCAGTTAATACTAAAATTCCAAATTCAAGCTCCGCCTCTGGATAGTTGTCGAATAAGCTGACGTTTTTGTTAGTCTCCCTAATTCGACGTTTTTGTAATTGTCCAAGTTTTTGTACATTTAATAATTTGTGTATTGTTGATCAAACGTTTAACTGTTTTAGCAGCTTTTGGTACTTTTAATATTTTTGTACATTTCAATAATTTGTTAAACTGTTGTGAGCCGAACGTTTAAGTGCTTCAAGAAGCGAAATGGTACGTGCTTTAGGAGATAAAGTAGCAGCGATCCTAATTCTTGGTGAAACTGGACAAAATATTCATGCAGTAGAACGAATTTTCAATGAGAGGTTTCCCGATCGCCCCGTTTCGAGGACTTATTCGAGGGAGCTCCTTCGTAAGTTTGGAACAACGGGTAGTATTAATGATCTGGCAGACCAAAAATTTCTGATGAGAAAAAAATTGATATACTGGCAGAAGTAATAGTTAATCCTACTTCTTCAACAACTCACGTTGCATCTACCTGTGAAGTCAATCGAAGTACAGTACACAAGGTGTTGGAAAAAAAAACAAATTTCATCCATACAAATTAAAAATGGTTCATCAACTCTCAAACGACGACCCAGACCGAAGACTAGGATTTTGTGAAAATATGGAAACTAAAATTAACCACCAGCCTAGCTATGTCAAAACAATTTATTTTAGTGACGAAAGTACTTTCTATCTAAATGGAAATGTAAATACACAGAATGTGAGGTATTGGAGTGACGCAAATCCTCACCTGTTTCGTGAAACACATACCCAATTTCCCCAGAAGGTGAATGTTTGGGCAGGTATCCTGGGACACCACATCGTTGGGCTTCTTCTAATGAATACTAATTTAACTGGTGAGGTATATCTGGAGCTGTTGCAAAACGCAATAGAACCGTTAATCCTTGAAATTTTGGAAGATAATTCAGATGAATTCGGCAATTTGGAAATAAAATTCAGGATGGTGCTCCTCCACACTATTACGGTGCAGTAAGACGGTATTTGGATGAGGAGTATCGTGGTAGATAGATTGGACGACGAGGTTCAATGGAATGGCCAGCTCGATCACCGGACCTCACACCTTTGGATTTTTTTCTGCGGAAGTATCTTAAATCGAAGGTTTACGCCACTGAACCTGACAATATTGACGTTTCAAAACAACGTATTGTTGCAGAATGTGAGGCTGTTTCCGCAGACACATCTGCAAAAGTACGAGAAGAGTTTAAAAATAGGATATTTCACTGTCAGGAAGTAAATGGAGGTCACTTCGAGCAATTTGTTCACTAATGAGCCATTAAAACTGCCATAAACACAAACAAAATTAGTATCACTGAATAGGTTTTTTCGATACCTTTTAAAAGAGGTGTCGCTTTTAAAATTATTGATCACAATGGCCTTGTGACGTCATCTTTGACGATTTCGTCATCTATCATCACTAGTAGGGAAGTTTACAACCTTTAATATTCAGTTTCCAAATTTCACTTGTTTATATGTATAATCGTTCCAAAAATAAGAGGGGGGAGGGGACTTTTGAGAAGCACTATATATGAATCCTCACAGAGACTTCTGGTTTATGTTGCTAGTATATTTCGGAATATTTTCTTGAAGCTGTTTTTTAATGAAAGTTGAAGTCCATCTATCCATGACCCAATAATTCCTATAATAACCTTGAAGATTAGTGTGTTGTACAATGGGCATCACATGGTACTTTATCTTGAGAAAAAGATATTATATATTCACTCATGTTCAACAACCACAATAAAATCATTCCTCATTTTGTTCGACCCTGCATGTCAAATCAACAAAATCAAACGAAAGTTTGTTCTTCACGATTTAATTACAGGATGACACTGGAAAGGTATCACGAAATGCGATCATATCAGGTTTCACATTTACTAGTAGCATATTGTGTTTTTCAAATGAGGGCTGTTGAACTTCAGGTTTTTTCTATCTATGTTAAAGAGTTGACAAAGTTCTTCCTGGATTTTTGTCCGGGTATATGAGCAATATTCAACATATGATTTTCACTATTAAATCAAATAACTTCAGATTCGAAAGTAATAATCCATAAAATACTATTTACAAACAGGCCGTGGTCGATATTCAAGGTATATTTTGACTTGTGGTCCTTTATATAATTTGAAAACAATTATAGTTATTTTTAAGAATCAACCGTATATTCGGGAACCACTGTGCGCCTGGCTAATAACCTGCTGTCGAGGCGCAAGAGAACACTGGTCATATCTGGATGCCAGATACAGGATCCCGGTCTTTCCTATTTATATTTCTATCCTGCATGACTGTTAGTGTGGTGAGTCCCTAGAACTGCGACTCAACTGACAGCTTTTGATTTTTCCGGTTAGCTAATAACTCCAGTTCCAACAAATTTACGCACACGGTATACTTTTTTAACTACTTCCCTATTGAAACTTATGCTCACCGATTCTGGGAGATAGGGTCATAACACGTTATTTAAATCACTTATATTCGCGTGGAACCTACTAGACTATACGGAACGGTACTTATCTTTTTATTGCGATATGAAGTGAACCTCAGTCAATTTTCCCCTCTCCTTACTAGTTTACGCTCATGCACGGACCAGTAGTTTATGGACTTACGATTTTCCAGATACTTATACATTGTTTACTATCATAATCACCGACTCTGAAGATTTTTCTGTCTGGTCATGAAGTATCTCATGACGTCAGGCTTCGAATGGCTGCGCGTGGCGAGGTGGACTGCTGTTCGGCTCAGACACAACTGATTCTATCCATTTCCTCTTGCGGATATTCCAAATATTGGCCCACTCTCTCATTCTGTTGGACCGGCACAGTTCCATTATTTGCGGACTCATAATAATTCTCTGGCGGGTACCCTGGTAAGCACCTCACTGATCAGATGGACACATGCAATGCTGGAAAGCAGAATCACTGTAGCTGCTCTCGGAGAGGAAACGGTCAGAATGATAGCGGAAAAAGGTTGTCCCCAAGGCGGAGTTCTATCGCCTTTGCTGTGGTCACTGATCGTGGATAAACGATAGTGAGGCTACATGAATCTGGAATAACGACTCAGGGATTAAAGTGAATTCTAGTAGAAAAATGCTGGTTCTATTCACAAAGAGGCGTGATTATGAACTGAAAGCTCCAACCCTGAATAGAACTCAGCTATCTTTTTCCAATCCTGGGCGTCATAATCGACCGGAGACTAACATGGAACAGTCACCAATTCACTCTTTTCACAGTCACATTATCAAATGTATTGAGGCAGCCGAGTGTCCTGTTGGGATTTTTTGTGATCTGAGCAGGGCATTCGACTGCTTCAATCATGATACTTTTCTGTCAAAGTTATATGACTCTGGAATAAGAGGACAGCCTATCTGCTGGATATCACCTTTTTTGAAGCCTAGAAAACAATTCGTTCAAATACAGCATATAGATATAACTGAAACGAAGAAATATAATTCAGACTATTCTTCAGTGGAGTCTGATGTGCCATAAGGCTCGGTGCTGGGACCCTGTCTTCTCTTAATGTATGTGAATGGCCTTGATTTATTTCTGAAAAATCAGTTTTCTGCAATGTATGAGGATGACTTATCTCTAATCATCCCAAATCCATCAGCAACAAACATTAGTACAGAAATTACAAATTTATTGGAACATACGTGTGAGTGGTTTGATGAACATCAATTGTTTTTCAATACTCAAAAATCTCAAATTAGTGACATTTCATAATCTACAAAAAGTATGTGAACCACTTAATATATGCATCAACAACTGTATGGTTCGAGACAATGTAGTGGCGATCAGTTTTTTGGGAATCAAGCTTGATCCAACTCTTAGTGCAAACCACACTGTGAAACATTGATTTCCAAACTGAATTCAATATATTACCTTTTCAAAAATGTAAACTTTGTTCTAACTAGAGGACAGATGATGAATTTATATTATGCACAAGTGGACTCCCACAGTAGATTTGGTATTTGTCTTTGGGGTAACTCCACCCTAGCAGGGTAATTTCTCAAAAACGCATCATCAGATGTATTGCTGGTGTGAAATATACACACTCTTGCAGGAACATTTTTATAGAGTTTGGGGTACTAAGCTCACTTCATTATATATTTCTGAAATGTGTTTATACATTCTCAAAAACAAAAACAGCTTCAATGAAACCAGGAATAAATATAAGTTTAGTGTGCCATTTGCAAAAATGTGTATAACTTATAACTCGCCCAAATATACAGGGTGGCGTATTCTCAATAAGTTGCCAGAAATAACTAGAAATGTTGAGAGCCTAACTGTGTTCAGGAAAACCCTCCAGGAATTTTTAATAGATAAGTGTTTTTACCATTTGTCTGAGTATTTTAAACTGTTTGTTTTTTATATTACTCAGTGTCTACCTATTACTTATTACTTTTATGTGCGATCTTTATCTGTATATGTATATTTATATATCTGTTTAGTTATTCATATACCTGACTATTGCTATATTACAACAATGTAATCTTTGGCAGAATGAATGATATCTATCTATCTATATTAAAAATATTATTTCCAAGGCTACAGCGGCAACTTCGACGTACCGTAAAGTTTTGGCATATGAAGAGGAAGGGAAAAATCAACCATTATCATAGCAATTGAATCAGGGATTTTCTAATGGAGGTTATATTCCGGAAACTTTTTGAATCTTCCAAAGCATTCACCCGTTCATCCCAAATTCATGCGAGAACATGATTTAAGTGGTTAGAACTTTCGTAGCGTGATTAAACTTCCGAAACTCCATTATGAAGTTTGATGGCCTCGGTTTGATGATCTTCATTATCATCCAGGGTAACATGCACTCTGCTACCCCGAAAAAATATTGCAAGGCCATCAACCACATTGAAATTCCTCACAAATTTAGCTATAGCATAACTTTATTCAGCGCCCTCATCTGAAAATTTTATATCTTCACAGAAGAGATACCCTTTTGTGCTTCGTATTTTCGAGGTTCTACTGCATGTAAGAATAGATTGGACGCATATTCGCATGCAAAATATATCTCACAAACAGATACAGTAAAACCTCTAAATAGCGGATAGCTAAAGGGATTTTTTTGTCCGTCATTGGGAGGTTTATCAATTTCAATATAAAGGAAGT
Organism: Gonioctena quinquepunctata; assembly: GCA_018342105.1. NCBI lineage: Eukaryota > Metazoa > Arthropoda > Insecta > Coleoptera > Chrysomelidae > Gonioctena > Gonioctena quinquepunctata. The sequence continues at coordinate 28,984 of JAFIRS010000686.1, forward strand.
TCGATTAATGCCTTGCAAATAAAAGTTACACAAAATTCCATTAAAGTCTTCGATTTATAAAAAAAGATTTAAAAAGAAATATTTATATATTTTTAAAATAAATTCCAAAATGCAAATTTAATAAAAAAAATCGAAAGTTTTATACATAATGATAAAAAACTGCCACTTACACATTTTTTAAAAAAAACAATTACATATGTGATGTGAATCATCTTTTAAAAAAATCTAATATTGTCGTCTGCTTCATATTTCTTAGTTTGTATTCGAAAAATTCATGTTAATAATTTATCAAAATCTCCGATATTATTTGTCTTCTGTTGGGAAGCAATTATGTAAATTTGTATGTGAATAATATCTAGTAACAAGTATTTTCATAAACATCTTACCAATCATAAAGAGGATTTCTGGGAAAACCAAACCCACCCTATCTCAAGCTCGAAACAAGAAACCAGTCAACCGGACAAATTTTTATATCTGACCTTTCGCAGGTATTCGTACACGTAGGTAGGTAACAAATTCTTAACTTTCGTTGAAAGTTGGAAAAGGTGCCCGTACATAAAGGTAATTTTTAAAGAATTAATATATTTTTGTAACTAATTTGTATGTCCGCGTCCGTTATATAGAAGGTCCGCTATTGAGAAGGTCGTTTAAACACAAATGGTCATTGCAGCATTCCGGACATGTGTTTTAGTCCGTTACATAGAGGTGTCCTCTAGATAGAGGTTTCCAAAAATAGAGGTTTTACTGTAGTACTTTTCACAATAAACTGCGAATTAGTTGATACTTATCAGATCGCTAGTGGTGGAATTACCTATTTCAATCTTGTTATAAATCATATTTCATCTGATAGAATCAACACAAAACTGTAAAAGTATTACTTTAAATATTAGTAGAAATGCTATGTTACCGACTTTTCTTCTTATTATTTTTGAGCCAATCAATGGCCCAAATTTCAAACAGAGATCCAATCAGATCAGTTTTATAGTGGAAAATGTATTTTTGCTGTTTCATACTGATAAAACCACTATCTATTCGATATTGATAAAGCTACACTTGGTCCTGTCAGAATTAAGTGTCAAGGCATTCGATTCTTATATAGGAAAATACGAAATGCAAAATTGATGGAATGAGGGATTTTGAACTCACTACATACAGTGATTTGATTTTGACTACCTCAGTTTCTCAAGTGAAGCAATGAATAATTAAATTGCGTCATTTTCAGTATGTCAAGTTCTTATAGAGTGGTGGTTAGCGTGTTTGTTCATCACGCGGTAGGCTCGGGTACGATTGCGTATCAAGGAACTTTCTCATTTAGTCGGTTCCAGACATATTTGATCTGATAGTGAAAAATTGATATGTATATATATATATATATACATAAATATATATATATATATATATATATATATATTGTTATGATGCGTTGATTTCGGTTAGTTTCTATTTTATTTTATATTTGTTTATTTACTTTCCACAACCAGGCACCATAACAAAATATATATAATTTTTTTTTGTTTTACTTTTGTTTTAGTATTATTTTACTATTTTCAAAGTCTTTGAGCTAATTCTCGTTTTTAAGATTTTATTTAATATGTATTGATAAATAAATATTTAATATCTCCGGCTATGTACTTTACCTCCTTTCTTTTACCTTATTTCCTTCACCTCAGCTAACTCAATCGGTACGCCTATGGAATCTCAGAAGTTGGTTCTACTGTGGAGCCCTCTAGTGGTTCCTTGGTGTCAATTTCAGAAAAAAGCAATTCATTGTCACTCAAACATTCAAAATCATGTAGAATTTTATCAAAATAATAATTTCCTTTATTCAGGGAAAGCTTATTACTACCTAGTCTGCGATAAATAAACTAATTAGTGCATCAGAACAAGTATATACAGAAAAAGTGAAATTATGGAATAATGAAGTGAAATTTCAACCTCGTTTTGTAGGTTATGTGTTCTTTATAGTAGTTCGTGAAAAGTTCTACCTATCAAATTCTTTAGAAGTTTTGTTTTTACTTGCACTGTGTTTACTTTTATGGTTAAAAAAAATACCTTGGAACTTTTTGTACCAAAATGTTCAGTGTTTCGGATTCTCTCCCATTCCTGGAAACTGCTGCTGCTCTCGTCGACTGGGACTTCTCCTCGTATTTGTACATTTCCAATGAAACAAAGGGAATGTTAACTCTGCATTTGGTATTCTTTTATCTGGTATTGTTTTTCATATTTTTTCATGTTTCTTGGCTAATAACTGATTTTCTATTCCAAATTGTTTGGTTTTTCCAAATGTAATTTTTAACGTGGTTCTTCCAAAATTATTTTTTTCTTAAACTCCCTTGCTTGTTGATTCTTCTACCTTGATACCAACACATTTTGTTTTTTTCCTCGAATTCTCGATTTTCACGAACCTTTTGTAGCACTTTTTATCAATTTCACCTTTTTGACAGTTTTTATTTACAAAACATTTCTAACTACCTTATAAACTAAATACAAGACGTGTAAAAATCATTCTTTTGACGTTTCTGCTTTTCTATATTTTCAAATTTCCCAATTTTGCATCCAGATCTTCCTTGGCATCTCATTGGCTGTTGTCTTCAGATCCAATTTCATAATACAGGATGTTCGAACTTTTAATATTTTGTTATCTGCTTGTGATCAAAATACTTTCGTGAATTTCGATTTCTACAATTTTAAAATTATGCCAATTGCTTGTAATTTTTGGGAACATATTTATTTCAAACATTAGTATCGATTAATATTATACAAGGTTTCAGAAAAACGGTAGAATCTTCAGAAAAACTGTAACATAACATAGCACAGACTACTAAATACGAAAATTTTATTTTTATGGGTTTTTTCTTAATTTATTATTCTTATTTCAACTTTTTATACATAACAATTATATATATATATATATATATATATTTATATTATATATATTTTTGAGTTTCACATTATTTTTAAGCTATATAACTGATAAATTTCAAAATATAATTGTAATGGGTGACTTGAACATCGATCAACTTTCAGATAGCAAAGATCATAAATCTCTACAAAATATCATTCATTCTTTCGATTTTCTTTCTCACATCAGTAAACCAACTAGAATTGACATCAGGAGAGGATTCCACTTCAAAAAAGCAATAGATTACGTAATTACTAACCTGAACGATAAAATTGAATGCAATGTCATAGAACCACATTTCAGACCACAAAGGGCAATTAGTGATAGTGAAAGAATTGAGTGAATTTAAGACCAACGAGAAAGCTGATATTTTGATTTTACGCAGACATTTTCCAGAACAAAATATGCGAAATTTCATGCATGCATTATCTTCAAACTGTTATTTATTTTCTGAGAACTATGAAAACATCAATTCATATTACGACAAATTTCTTGTGCTTTTTGAGTGGTGTTTGAATGTAACATGTCCTAAGAAAAATACGCAAATAAAAACAAACAAAGAACGAAAAAACCCGAGAACAGACGAAGAGATCGATAAAATGAAATTTTTATATTATGTAGCAAAAAATTCACATGATGCAGACCTGATGGCGAGCTATAAGAGTTATAAGAAATCGATTATTGAAAAGATAGCCAACATAAAAATCAAAGAAAATACACAAAAAATTAGAGAATCTGATAATAAAAATAAAGCTATGTGGACAATAATTGTCAACGAAAGACTGAGCAGAAAAAATGTAAGAAAATAAATCAAATTGAAAATTAATGACGAGATAATAACAGACCAGAAAGTCATCTGTGACTCATTTGTTACTCATTTCGCAATCACAGTATCAAAAAAGTTAGATATCCATTTTGGTGGAGATCTACCTACTTCATGCTCAAGTCCTGATAGTGTCACTCAGAGTATGTACATTAAACCTGTAACTGAGAGAAATCATAGATTGTTTGAAAAACAAAAATTCTACGGGATTTGATGGAATCCCTATCAAGCTTCTGAAATATTGTAAAACTATTATATCTCAACCTATTGCGACCTCAATCAATCACTCTTTTGAAATTGAGCAATTCCCTGATTCTCTCAAATTGGGAAAAGTGATTCCACTTTATAAAAAAGGAGATCAATATAGTATTGAAAATTATAGACCTATTGTACTATTGAGCTGTTTATCAAAAATTGCTGAGAAGTCTTTCGCAACTAGAATCTATTTTTCATGGAAGAACATAATATATTAACAAACTGCCAATATGGTTATAGGTCAGAAAAATCCACTGGATTAGCGACGCTAGAATTCACACAAGTATATTCTTGTCTGGACAAAGGCAAAGAAGTTGCAGGCTTATTTTTCGACTTAACTGCTGCCTTCGATACTGTTAATCCAAATTTCCTTGAAGAGAAATTGAATAAATTAGGAATGAGAGGTCAACCACTAGAATGGATTGCTCCATATCTACAAAATAGGCGAATCGCAGTGAATATAGTTTCAGAGACTTCCGAAGAAATAGAATTGAATGTCGGGGTAGGGCAAGGTTCAATACTTGGTCCTCTACTGTTCCTTATCTTTATCAATGACTTACCACAATTTGTAACTTCTGGAAATATTTACATGTATGCTGATGATACATCAATAATCATTCACGCCAACAAGTTAGCAGAACTAGAGACTAAATCAGATATAGTAATCAAGCAATTCAAATCGTGGTGTCATAAAAATTCTTTGATCATGAATGTAAACAAAAAAAGTTTTAATGCCTTTCTCACTGAGTAAGACAAATATTCTGCCAAATATAAGCCATATTGAAACCAGCGATCGTGTAAAATTTCTTGGAACAACCATTGATAGTAACCTAACGTTCCATCGAGAAGTAGACTCATTATGCTCCAAACTTGCAAAAAATACCTTTGCTATTCTACAATTGAAGAAATAAATTAATCAAAGTGAGTTGAAAACGTGTTATTATTCACTTGTCTACTCAATCTTGAGTTATAACATAATAATATGGGGCCAATCTACTGATATTGACAGAGTTTTTGTACTACAAAAAAGGATCATAAGAATCATATATAATTTGCAATACAGAGAATCTTGTAGAGAGATTTTCAAAAACCAGAGAATACTTACTGTGACCGGAATATATATTTTGGAAATTTGCTGCTTCATTCATAATAATAAAAATAAATTGACGCCTAATCAAGATGTGCATAAATATCAGATCAGGAAAGCACAAGGAATCAACTTTTCAAACTTTAGTACAAATACCTTCAAAAAGTCACCTTACTGTGCAGGAAGCTTAATTTATAATAAACTGCCGCTAGAAATCAGATATGCTGAAACTTTCAATATTTTCAAGAAGAAAATACAAATATTTTTAGTCGAAAAAAGTTTTTATAACCTGAAGGAATTTCTTGATGCATAGCAATCGTCTCAGAGAGTAAATTGTGTAGTGCCTAATACTATATGTTAAAAATGTCTGTCTGCTTGTCTGTCTGTTGAACAAGGAAAAATGTATTCTGTCTATTTTTTTCTCTCTTTTCCTTATTTTTTTTTAAATCAAGGAAAAATGTTTTCTGTCTTTTTTAATATTAGATTTTTGTGTTATACTTTATAGATTTTTTAGTTTTAACGACACTTTATCTATATAAATATCTATCTATCTATCTATATATATATATATATATATATATATATATATATATATATATATATATATATAGACCTTTCTCAGTATCCAGCAAGTACTGGGTAGCTGGAAGTTCAGTTCGTTTGCTGTCGATGTTTACATTTTATATTCTCTGTACAATAATCCCAAACAACCCTGTTTCCCTGTGAGCATTACGAAAAAAAATCCGTCTGAGAACTGTTATCGTACACATCATAACACAAACCGTATTTCATTCGTCAGGGACACATTTGAATTCGTTATTAAGATCGAAAAGCAACCTTGGAAAAATACGAAGCGAAGTCAGGGTAAATTTATGTATAGATTTTATCTCACTAACGATCATGGGAATTCATTTTCATGCAGTCAGCAATGGCGGGTTGAGAATAATTGATTTCAAAATATCAACAAATGGAATTTATAAGAGTTCTTGCATTACGGAGAGGTTTCTTGAATTTTCTTGCCTCATAACCAACTTTGAAAAACGGGTTTTTCATTCATTAGGTACTCAAAAACATTTTGGCTGGTTTTGATTGATTTTTTGGCAAGTTCGTTTGCAGCAATAAGGGCTTTTATTGTAATTAGAATGAAATTATTGATTTTGGTGGTGTCCCAGAGGGTAATCTGATTAACATTAGGACAAATCATTGTTCATCACCGATTTTTTTTATGTTCAATTATTGGAACGAAGTTCCTTATCGCGCGTTGCGAAAGGGGGCTAGACGGAATAAATCAAGACCAAAAGTTGTAACGACACTTTCTACTGTAGTTGTAAGCCGTGCGGCGTACGCGTGTTTCTCTGTCTGTCTCTGTCTCTCATAGAAAGCAAGCCAGTTATTTTCGTTTCGTCTTTCTATTTCGCATTGAACAGTGTGGTGTCGCGACGATTATTTTTGTTGAGTGTATACAGGTTTTTTGTACATAATAAATAATAATAAAAAATAATAACAATAATGAATCCTGACAGTGTTTCTGCACAAGTTCCGGATATTGCTGATGGAGTTAGGTAAGTAGAGATTTTATATAGACAATAATAAATGCTTAGGTATTTTTAGCAAGTACGCATTTTAACCTCTCTTTACTATTGTGCTAACCAAGTCATATGCGTTATGATCTCTCCATTATTGTGTGTTTAGCAAGTGTACCCGTCATAACTTTAATAAATTTAAAAGCAAATTATATTTTAATATTACAATATCAATGCGTATGTACTGAAATTGAGCCTACTGATTAAGTTTATATTACATTATATTTGTTAATAATAAAAAAAATATTATTATGACTTAAAAAAAAATTATCACAATTCCTTCACTAATTAATCGAAAGGAACTTCGTTCCATCCGGGTGTCCCTTGACACCTCTCAACTTTTTTTTTTCGATTGAGCAATTAAAAATATTTCATTTTTCGTATTTCACTTCGTTGTCGAGAAAAAAAATTAAAAACCGTTTTTCTGTATGTAACAGGAAAAAACTATCTGATGGATATTGGAACAAATTCATTTGTTTATCAGAAAACGAGTAACTTTCAAGAATTCACAAATACTGCTCAAAGCTACCATCATCTTTTTCAAGACGACAGATTCTGCAGCTGCACGGCAATCTGCTGATGGAATCTCTCGTGCTGCTTGAACAATCCTTTCGCGGGAAGACGTAGCCCTACCAATTACATCAGGAGGACCTTCGGAAAAAAACACCTTTACTAAATGAGATTTACTGGGTAGAACGCACAAGTGTTTTGTGCTTGGCTGCTAGAGGTTATTACAGTTAATTTTTACCCTTACTTCCCAAGTGTAATAGAATGAACGAGAATACAACTGAACATCTGATTCCAATGAATGGCGTTGAACTAGTAATAGAGAATATCACATCACATTGAACGAATACGAATCATCCAAGTTCTAATAAAACATAGTTGGAATAAGAATTGAATTACGTTGTGTCACACCTGCAATATCATCATTGAAGTTCAAGGTACATATGGAACTTTTTTATGGTAGTTGGTGACCTGAACATTGAAAAGGCGGACGGGCGCCATTTTTAAAGTCATTTGAAAGCTCACTCCAAGTCCTGTTTAACGACTTCAACATGATTGATGAAATATTCATGAGTTCCAACACATGATACAGTTTTATTAATGGAATAGAATGATTTTTCTTACTTGATGAAGAAGTCTTAGTTTTAGGGAATTATTTTGAGAATAAATAATTTTCCTACAAAGTAATACTGTGCGTAAGATTGACATTGCTTTTCTTTCATCAATAATTTTGCGAGTAAAAAAATTCTTATTCTACTCATTTCATGTATTTATTGTCGCCAATAGTAAATAAGTATTTATTTGTTTTTTTAATAGTGTTAGGAAATCTTCCGCTCCGATGAATTGTAGTTGAATAATCTAGGTTCAAGAGAAGTGATTTTTTTATCCGATAATTTTTCCACTAAATGGTTGTTTCAATTCAATTTCACGCATCATGATCAGTTAATCAGTTGCCGCTTATTTCACTGTAATATTTTTACAATTTTGGTGTTGATACCATTCAAGTAAACTGATAACCCACCTCTAAAACAAATCATTTTTGAGTACTCCTTATTATTATCTAAGGAAACTGTTACAAAAAATGCAGGGGAGGGTGATTTGCACACTCAAAACGTTATTGAATGCAGTAATACAAATCCTTACATTTTTTATAAGGACATAGCCAGTTTCCAGAAAAAGTAAATGTATGGGCCGGTATTCTAGGTAACTACATTGTTGTTCCTTCATTTTTGAACGCCAAATATATCTGGGCTTGCTGGAGAATGCTATTGGGCCCTTCACCCTTGAAATACTTGGGGATCATCCTGACGGAGACCTGGAGATAATTTCCTAGAAGAGAGGTGTTTCTTTTCATTTTCATGGACCAGTAAGACGATATTTAATTGTGCACTATCCTGCTAGTTGTATTGGACGATGTCCTGCTCTTTCTTCTGAAATGACCCCACTAGATCTCTCTTTGTGGTGATATCTCAAAGTGGAAGTTTATAGAATACTAGTTGAAAATATTGAAGCTCTAAAACAAAGAATTTGTGAAAAATATAGATCGATTTCCGCATAAACCGTTGGACGAGTTCGGCAACAGTTTTCTGTTACAATTTTGTATTGCCAGAGAGTTAACTATATCATTTTGAGCGTTGAGCATTGATTCAGAAATAAGCGTTGAGCGTTGATTCAGAAATGAGATGTTGGAACATATAATTTATTCTTTCCCTCGATTTCTTACTGCCACTGTTGTCATCATTGTTTATGGAAAAACCCTTTTAAATTATCATTTGAATAGTTTCTATAGTGATATAAGCGGCAACTTATGAAGTTATGATTTTGGCATTAGGGATGAAACTCTCAAATAAGTTGGAATATTTTAATCATGTTGGAAAGGACTCGGAGCAAGCTTCCAAATGTGGCATTACTTACCATATGAAACTTTACTTTCAAAAGGGCGCCATTTATGATTTTCACGCCACTAACTATCAGGAAAAAGTTCCATATGTACTAACCTGAAATTTTATCACTTTAGGTTTGAAAGAAGGTGAATCCAGACGCGTTCTGTATAGAGGAATCCTGGGTACTCCGTACCTTGGTTTGGAATGAAAATGTAATACTAGCCAAAAGCCAGTGAGCTTCGATCGAGAGATCGTGGTTCTGAAACTTGTCAGTCATTGAGTGGAGAAATAGAATTTTGTTCATGTTGAAATAACTAATGAATTAGAGCATCTTCCTTTCTTCTGCGAAATTGATTTCAAAGTAGTGAGTTTAGTGTGATATCAAGGTATGTAAGAATAATCTTTATGGCCATTTTTTTAAATATGTCACATTCAGATATTTTCTAATGAGAACGTGAAATATTTCTTCAGAAAGTATTGATATCTTGATTCATCTATCCACGTTGTTCAGTAGACAGCGATTAGATTTATTTGGGTCAGTCAGATAATTGATTACAGTGCAGTACCAAACCCATTTTTCCAAATGAGTTCAGGTAGAATCACGAATATCACATGTAACATATCGAATAGAATCAAGATATCAGTGTTTAGTCTCATCTGATTTGATTGGTTTCTCTGACAAGGTTTCATTGGGGTTTAGAGAGGGTTTCTCATATATGTGGTATCATTTATATCAAATTTGGATATATTTTTGGTGACAATGACAAGAAGTTCATGATATAGTTGAATACTATATATATATATATATATATATATTTTCATGGTCTTAGGGATGTAATTTTGTGTAATTTCTGATTTGGTGATCATTAGTACAGAGTGGTTTTTGCTTCTGACCTAGGTGAAGCGATCATATACTCTGTGACGGCGACAGTGTGTCTAAGATTGTATTGTTACGAATTAGTGTTAAATCAATTGTGAAAAATTCCAGCTGTGCTGTCAAGGTAGTTTGATATACTCCTTCAATTCAATGTGAATGTTTGCAAGAGATTTTGTAGTCCTCTGAACGTATTATCTGAAATAAACATGTTCTAACCTCAATAAGGTTTCGAAGCATTCTTCATCGCTCTTGACCAGATCTCTCAGGCTACACGATATCGCCAGTGGCGTATCAATCAACACTAACTATTAAATACTTATAATGCCACCTAAAATTGCATGCGAATGCTGCGATCAGCTATGTGACAGTCATCTTATGGTCACCTGTTGTGTGTGTAAAGTCAAATTTAAACACGTCTGTGTAGATATCTCAGCGAATGAAGCTCGCATACTTAATGGAAACAAAGGCTATGATTGGACCTGTATCGGATGTAGAGCCATTGGCAACAACTTGAAAGACCTTAAAGCCCTAATTCTGAGTCTTCAAAATGACATCAAAGAATTAAAAGCTGATAATGCCCTCAACCAGACAATGGGAGGATATGATTTTGAAGACATCGTCTCTGAAGTTACCGAACGCCAAAAACGTAAGAATAACATAGTGTTTTTCGAAGTTCCTGAGCCCGAAGCAAGCAATACACCAGCAAAAAAATTCGAATCTGATAAAATACTGGTTACCCAAATATTGAATTCAGTTGCACCCGATCGGGCATTAACAAATGTGAAAGCCATTAGATTGGGATTATTCACAAGTTCTAAAACTCGCCCTATAAAAATAATCATGGATAGCGAAGATACAGCCCTGCATTACTTGATGAATGCGAAGAATCTCAAGTCGAATCAAAACTATGGAAACATCAATATGGCAGCTGATAGAAGAAAAAAACAAATGGAGCATTATAAAAAACTCAAGCAGGAACTGCAGAGCAGAATCAATAACGGTGAAACAAATTACAGAATTAAATACATCAATAATGTACCAAGAATAATTTCAACAAACTAGATGCGCCCAGCAGTAATAATGAAGATGCTGTCTCCATCTACTACCAAAATGTAAGAGGTCTTAACAGCAAAGTAGATATATTTACACCAAATGTGAGTGATTGTGAATACAACATGATTGCTATTAGTGAGACGTGGCTTAAACCTGAAGTAAATTCGAGTGAACTGTTCCCCCCAACTTATGAGGTTTATAGAAAAGATCGTAAGTTAAACCGGTTAAATCTATCAACTGGTGGTGGTATACTACTTGCTGTTGACACTACTATAAAGTCAGAGGCTATCAATACTCCTCAAATTGATGAAGAATTCCCCGGAATCGATCTCCTAGTCTGTAAATGCTATTCATCTCATTGTGTTTTCTATGTTGTAGTTATATACCTTCCCCCATCTCTGTCATCTGACGAATTTGATGACTTTTTTGAATCATTGGAAAGATATGAAGTATTGCATTCTAATAGGGTATTAATCTTAGGTGATTTTAATTGTGCCAACTTCATGAATAATGATCCAGGAGATAGACAAACCTGCACCATCACAAACTTTTTAACTTTTCTTGATCTGCGGCAACTCAATAATATTCCCAATCACTATAATAAATTGTTGGACTTGGTAACGAGTAATATGTCGTGTACTGTAACACGGGAATACTCAACCTTAGTTGAAGAAGACTTGTATCACCCATCTTTATCCATTATTCTTAATAAAATTTGTATTAAACAGAATAACTCTAGCTCAATTAAAACTTATAATTTCAAAAGAGCAAACTATCTTACATTGTACAATGAATTCTTACACACTGACTGGGCTTTTCTAGATGGTTTAACTGATGCAAACATGGCTGATGAATGCTTCTACAGTAAATTCTATGAAATCCTAGATAGGCATGTACCAATTTACAAAAATTATAAACATCAATATCCCGTATGGTACACAAGTGAAATTATAAGCCAAATCAAACAAAAAGCGAAACTACATAAAAAATACAAAAAAACAGGAGATATTGCTTATTTCCATGAGTTTGGCAGACTCCGGAAAAATGTTAAAGATAAAATTAAAGAAGCATACGAAGATTATCTTCTAAATGTCCAGATACAATTGAAAAATGAACCTAAATCGTTCTGGTCTTTTATTCATAACAAAAATGAAACCTCTAGAATTCCAGCCAAAATGTCTTACTGTGATGAATCTTTCGATAATCCTCAAGAGATAGCAAATGCTTTCGGCAAATATTTTGAAAGTGTATATACAATGGCGGAACCAGATTTGATAAACCTACAACTCAATGACAATTATAACTCAGTAGATATCAGCTCTGAACCAATAACCGAAATCGAAATTATTAATGCTGGTAGAAAACTAAAAAATAAATTCACCTCAGGTTCTGACAAAATTCCATCCTTCATCATCAAGGATTGTCTTAGTGCATTAATATGTCCATTGCTTACAATCTTTAATTTAATTCTTGAAACATCGGTTTTTCCAGATATATGGAAAATTTCGAAAATTTGTCCAGTACATAAGTCTCAAGACCGCGCTATTGTTAACAATTATAGACCAATTTCGATCTTAAATAACCCTGCAAAGGTCTTGGAGATCATATTATGTAATCGCATTTATCCTGCAACCAAACACATCATCTCTGAATCTCAACATGGATTCATGAACTCAAGATCCACAATTAGTAATCTATCCATTTTAAGTCAATACTTATGTGAATCATTAGACCAAAGAGGGCAGGTTGATGTGGTTTATACTGATTTCTCCAAGGCCTTTGACAAAATCAATCACGAAATACTATTGAAGAAAATTACTGGTCTAGGATTTAATAATATTTTTTTGGACCTTTTGAAATCTTACTTGAAAAACAGAGTGCAGTTTGTCTCTCTCAATGGATATTCCTCAAATAACTTCATTGCAACCAGTGGAGTCCCTCAGGGATCCAACCTGGGGCCACTGTTGTTTTTGATATTTATCAATGATCTTTGTGAGTCGCTTGAGTGCAACAAACTAATGTTTGCGGATGATCTGAAATTATATGTTACTATTTCTAATTTGGACGATTGCTTAATTCTACAGGAACAAATCAATTACTTATATGATTGGTGTTTGAAAAACCATCTTTTCCTCAATATCTCAAAATGTAAAGTACTAACCTTCACCAGAAAAACAAATATTGTCAATTATCCATACTCAATTAATACTACAATTCTAGAACATGTTAATAATATCAGGGACTTAGGAGTGTACTTTGACAATCAGCTCACATTCAACTCTCACATAAATGAGATTACCAAATCAGCATATCGCATATACGGTTTCATTTTCAGAAATTGTAGAAGCTTTAATGATATTTCTGCATCTCTCTCTTTTCTTCAGTCTGGTAAGATCGAAGCTAGAATATGGATCATAATATGGAATCCTATTTGAGAAAGTACAGAAAAAACTCTTAAAGTTTCTGTGCTTCAAGGTCGATGGATCATATCCTTCAAGAGGATGTGATTATACGAACTTGCTACATAGATTTGATTTCATATCTTTAGAAAAACGCAGACATCAAGCATCCATTATGTTCTTGCACAAGCTATTAATAGGTGAAGTGGACTCACCAGCACTATTATCTCAAATTGATTTCCATGTGCCGAGATTGGAGTCTAGGTCAAATACCACCTTCAAGTGTAAAAGAGCTCAAACAAATATTATGTCTAAAGCTCCGATCAATGTAATGTGTTGTAATGCAAATAAGCTATCAAATATATGTGATATTTTTAACTGCAGTAAGTCGGAATTAAATAATAAATCTCGAGGATTAAACCATGCATGTACTATTTTGTGTCTCATACCTTATGTTTATTCTTTGCACTGTTCCTCGTCAATTTCCTTGTATGTTTTGTTAGATAATAATACTATCTTGTAAATTATTATCTATAATATTTAATTGCCTTGTAAATGGTTTCTGTTGGGCAATAAATGCTTTATTTATATATATATATATATATATATATATATATATATATATATATATATATATATTGGTTTGGGCAGTTCTTGAATCCGGTTTGATATGTAGGTTACGTCGTTCTTAGGTTTTTGGATTCTTGAAAAATTAGATCGTTTTTTTTTAATTTATATATTTTGAACAAGACGTTTCGCTCCTTGTTGGGAGCTTTTTCAATTTTTTTACTTATATAATTACATTGATTGTTTGGTAATCTGCAAGGGAATACATTGTTATTCAAATATCATATTAACAATGTATTCCCTTGCAGATTACCAAACAATCAATGTAATTATGTAAGTAAAAAAATTGAAAAAACTCGAGCGAAACATCTTGTTCAAAATATATAAATTTAAAATGAAACGACCTAATTTTTCAAGAATCCAAAAACCTAAGAACGACGTAACTAATATATATATATATATATATATATATTTATATATATATATATATATATATATATATATATATATATATATATATATATATATATATTTAATCTTTGGAATTTGAAATATTTCTTGATTTCATGGAAAACTTTATGAAGAAGTATTTGGCGATTGGTCAAAAATAATTCCCATAAACTTACTCTGGATATCATTGAAATTGAAGTCATTTTCATATAACAAATTCTGATTTTATTCTTTGTAAAATATAGTCTTGGCTGATCAAGATCAGAACAACTTTCCTTTTCTGTATGAAGAGCAAAGATCAATTTTTGTCTAAATCAAAATTGAATTTCGAATCTTCAATTTCAGTATTGAATAGTAATGAAAATCTCAGCACAAGCTGATTTGTATGTTCAAATAATTTCAAGCAACCATCTCTTAATGAGATTATACTCAACTCAACCGTGCGTTGAAGAGTGTACTTAAAAATTCCAAGTTTCAAAAAGTTGAATTTTTGGTAAAAACAAATTCTGACAAACAATATTGTTTTTCATGTGGTATTGCTGAGAACAATTATTCCATGGACAAGAAGCTGATGCTTATATGTTCCACCTGATTGGTCGCCCAGCAGCTATTGTGAGCCACACGACTACGTGAAGTCTAGCTACGAGCTACACATTCCAATCAGAGGTACATCGTCGTCGATAAAACCGACAGGTTCAGCAATACTATTCAGAATTGTAATATTTGTTATCCTGCTAAAAGCTCATGTACATTTGTAAATAGACTAATATCAGTTTGGTATTTGTTTTATTGCTGTAGTTATTTACAGAAGAAAACATTATTTGATTTGCAATTATTATTGAGTAGGAAATTTGAATTTTTATCCTAATCAAACAAAAAATTCTAGCGTCCATTCAAATTCACAATTTCTCAAACTTTTGCTTGGAACATAAATAAATTTGAAACTAGCAAGGCGGTCTAAAGAACTCCACACCGCTCTTCACCGAATAGTCTGGGCATTCTATTACAATAATTAACTTGTTTTACATTACACATTGTATATTTCGATGCAACGGAACCTTCTCATCTATCGGAAACTCTTCCTGGAAAACAAAGATAAACCCGTTAGCACGATTATTTTGTATAGTGGATGATTCTCATTACCTTTAACTTCAAGTTTGGCGAATACCCATATCAGTTATGATCTATTCTTGTGAGGAGAGAAGCAACTATCACTTGTATGTGGTTCCATCCATTTATGGTGTTTATATTGATTTCAGTAGTGTAAGTTGCCTGATCGTTTTGGATATTGAGTAGAATCATATTACAAGGCTGATGCATTAATCTCAGTCTGATAGGAGATGGAGAACCTGAAAAATAGAGTTATTTGATATTTTACGAGTTCTGAGGTTTGTGGTTATTGTACGATCGTCTTATTGTACGATCGTCCTATCGAAATTACCACTACCTGGTGTTTTGTCAAATCTTTGAACTACTTACCTTGCGTCTGTCCTAAGATCTAATCTGTCCATCGTCCCCTGGGAATGTATTTGTTTTGACTATATTTCATGAATTTATGATTTTCTTCCATGACAAACAAACAAATGTCTGGCATTCTAAATCTAAATAGTTCGTTAGTTTAACATGCGCCACGTCTCAGGTGAATGCATGTTTAACGTCACAACTTCTATCTATGATATTGCGATATCTTCGAGACACTCGTTATTTATACTATGATAGTACATAGGAGTAATCAAAACTTTTCGACACTAGTAGGACGGCATTCATGTCCTTCGTTCGATTGATACAGCATCATGGAGCCATATTGGAACAAAAATATTTAAAATGAAAAGTTTCGGACCCTGGGTGTTATATCAATTTCAAAATGAAAAAAGATGAGAAAATGAAGTATGTTTCATCATATGGTGAACATATTTCAACGCTTAATGAGAAACATTGATGAAGTATATTTTTTCTAAAATGAAAAAAAAGATTTATCTTTCTTCATTTACGAGGCGCATGAATTTGAAAGAATAGAATTGGATTTTGATAGTGAAAATGGGTTCGCTTGGACACTAGTGCTTTAGAACAATTCTCTTACACACATAAATGAAAATCACTTTTATCTCAACTATCACGGTCATTCGCTGTTAGTATTCATAGTGATATTACCAAAGAATATTATGGAAATGGAAAGGAAGACTGAATTATATATAATAATAATATCATATGAAATGTTTCAATATGGTAAACATATTGTAATACTATGAGAAACCTTCTTGCATAATGATATAGTGACTACACTAAGACCACAGAACGACGTAATAATTATATGCAATCTTTTGCGACGGACTTATATAAGTCTATATTGGCAAGTCATTACCACCACTTCATAACGTCGATGTGGCGTCATAAAAGTGTGCCTTTTTGTCATGTTGGCATACACACCGACGTCTGAGCATATTACAAGACATAAGTCACGGACTTTCGAGAAATGTCTTGTAGACGTATGTATAACCTCTGTGGGCTACTTGGGTATACCCCGTGTGTTGCGTCATTCCTGAAGGCTCGTCAAAAGGCTGCCTTTCCTAATTTATCTACGTAAGCTGCACTGTGTACGATATCGGGATTACTTTGGGGGTTGGTCTGTACAATGCGCTTAACTTTGAATAGATTCGGGTGAATGTTTATCGGCGGAAAAGTTTCTCCATTCGTGGTATGTCCTGCCTCCACATTTGAATGTGTCGTACTGATTTCTTGTTATTGTCCTCACCCTATGCAAATCACTTTATTTACCATTTTCTTTCTATGAATATATATGTTTTTTAACTTTGAATAGTGTCAGAACGGCGTTACAAATTTGTTGACCTCAAGGGAGAATCTCAGACCCACCACAAACCAAACCTTGAGGAAGAAAATCACAAATCAGACTAGACATTTGCTTCTAGCCGAGTTCACTACCGATCGGATATTCATGTGATGAAACCCAGAGCCGATTGTAATTTTGAGGAAATTAACCTCAAACAATAGAATCCTGGCCACATCCAGTGGTCAGGTTGGTGACAGCGTGCGTTCACTCGCAAGAGTGGAAGCTGCCAAATGTATTTTTCCTTGTCCACTTGTTGGGTAGAGGTAAATATCTCTTTTTTCAACAACTTTGAGGAAAACCCGACAATAGTCAATTCCTCCTTACACAACTAGGAACGTCGGCGAGATAGTATTTTTTTTAATTAACTTTTTCTTGAAAAAACAATATAAAATACAGGCTTTTGGCTAGTATTACAAAAAGATAGATTATTCTAGTTATAATCGAGAACCGTGAAACCATCATCATCTTACTATCCCAAACCACATGTTACTATAGGGATCAGAAACAAAATTCGGATCATATTTCAATCGCAAACTAGAGAAATATTGAAGCAATCCGGCAGACGAGCCGAATCTATATTCGATCCTTAATTCTCCACGCGGGAAAGCAGAGAGTTTGAATAAATGACTGATTCCCTCTTTCATATATTTGAAACATGAATGTGCTCTTACGTTGATGAATTCATACGGTTAAACTCTCGTATTCCCTATCAAATCCGGAATGATGAAAGAAGCTCCATCCCATGTTTTTGTGGTATTGCGCGGGATTCAAAAAAATATCGGGTACTGCATATCAAAAGGAGGACCGAATAGTCCGAAAATGTCGATACCTAATGCCAGACTGACAAGAGGACTATAAAATCGATTTCACTTATCGCCCTTCCGTTTTCTACGCAGAGTTTGTTTGCAAAGCCTTTCATCCGCTTAACTCAGATAAGTGACTGTAACTAATAAAAAGGATAAAAGGATAATTGAATCTCATATTGTTAATATTGTAGTCGAAACATCATAGCTTATAGCATAGGAAACACAGATTATCTCGCTAATTTGTGGAGAACTAATTACATTGCTGTCTTTCTTATTTTTTCTTACGAAACAATCCATGTACCTTGGAATAATTTCATTTTTATCAAATTGATCAAACATACATAAAGACCATATTAAACTATAGATTATGTGAACAAATGTAAATTTAAATAATATTGATTGTTCTGTGATAAAGTCTGGCTTGAAGGCCAACCAATATAGAAAAAATAAAGGCTATTTTCACAGTTAAATAGAGACTCAAATAACCTGTACTATCTTTTGAAATATAGTTCGTAGATGAAAACCTTTCAACTATTATTTATATTATTCAAATTCATCCAAAATATTTAGATTTATAATATAATGATAAAAATTCCTTCTTAGAATTAAGTAATTACTATCTTCATATTGATCTCATTTCTCTTGGTACACATATGTGAAGCAACCCACTAACAAGTGTTAACTTCAGTAGGACATCCATGTGCCTATTTGCTATTCGTAGTAACTTCCTGTGACCTGTGATTCATATGTTAACACCCGCAAATAAACACTATTCTATTCTATAGTAGTGGTGAAATTGAATCGAACCCTCGTAAGCAGATGTGTTCTCGACGTTCTAAAAATAGTTATAAGTGAATATATTACATTTATGTATTCATTCATTTATAAATGAACAAAATATACGAATATGTATAGAACGAAAAAAACCGAAGAGTTGTTAAAAAGCTAATTACTTTGACCAATAAAAGTACTCACCATGAATACGTATACTTACCTTTCAATTCTAGCATTACTCTTAACCAATGTGATATGATAGTCAATAAAAAAACTAAACCATTAGATAACTGAAATCGTGTGCAAAAACACGCTAATATGAACTAATATAATATGCGCCAACGTATAAGCAACCCGCCGTGCGCTGATACACTCTCCTCCGCTGGCTCCCCCACTACTCGACTCTGCCTCGAGCGCACTTTTTGGAGCAACTTTCAGTAACATTTTCAACACATTTCTCACCTCTCAGGTGAAAGTCCGAAATATACAAATTGTAGATATTGATCTCTACTTCCAGATGCCGTTTACAGAAATTGAATACGACGATTGTGCACAAACTACACATCGGATAGAAACCATCTTGCGCACAGTTGAATTACATGTTATTATCTATCATTCACCTCAAGATTGTTTGCTCAGCTTTGAATTCATGAAAATTATGAATTTTAGAAAAATTGTTTTTTTTAGAGGTTTGTTTTCCCGGATTTTCTCAGTGAGAAATGCACCGATCCGGTTGCATCTTTATTTAAGTGGGGAAAAAAACCTCTATTGGTTGGCTAGTATCTGACCACGGAGCTATCTCATGTAAAATGACCCTTCTGAAAAACTGGTAAAAAACCCTCCCAAAGGAGGTAGAATCTTCGGTAAAAACAATTATAATAGGTTTTCGCAACTCTGTGCTGATTCAGATTGGAATGGAATTCTAGTAACGGAAAAATCCCTTCGACGAATTTCATAAATTATTTCAAAAAAACTTTAACACTGCGTTTCCCATTAGAAAATTGAAAGATGAACAAAAAAACCGTGGCTTACCAAAGATCCCAAAATATCAGCAAAAAACATGCGCTCCTTACACCAAATCAGAAAACACGTACCTAATGAAAATGTAGATTTCATCAACTATTTTAACAAATATGGAAACACCTTCCGAAAAGTTATGAGAAAAGCCCAAAACATATATTATATGAACAAAATAGCTGAAGCTGAAAATAATCGAAGGGAAACGTGGGAGATTATCAATGATTTAAGAAGAAAATGTAAATCTGATTCAGTTAAAACAAACTTGAGTTCAGATGAAAAAATCACTGTCAGAAATGATCCTTTGGTATATCTAGAGGATTTTCAGGACAAATTTTAAGATGGGAAACATTTTCAATTCTACGACAATATCTATCAGATGTAGTTCAATATCCAGCGTGGCTCCAACCGGGCAAGTAGTTGTTTTTTGTCAGATATTTCTAAAAAAATACCTCATTATTTTCGTAACTTTTTCAATTTTCAGAAATATCATTCTATTCAATATTCAATTGAGAATGTGTCCCTTTCCAACATGAATAACTCCCAAGATGGAAAATAGTGACTGAAGTTCATCTTTCAGTAGCAGACGATTCCACATCTGTTTTTATGAACACCCTGATCATATTTTCGAACAAATTAAATTTGAAATAATTATTCTTCATTCAATTAATATATTTACTGGAATCTGCATACAGGCTGAGTCAGAAGTACTTTGACAAACTTCAGGAGGTGATTCCTCACAATATTCTAATATGAATTGTCCAAATCAAAATATGTCCGGAAACGCTTTGTTTCCAAGATACAGAGTGTTAAATTTTCATTTTTATTTTCGTTTTTTTCAAATAACTTTCGAAATACCTACCTTAATTGAACGTGAACTGGCATTGAGGAGTTTTTTGAGGTGTCGAATTCGAACCTCATGTTATTATTGTTCCTACTTGTAGGGGGCGCCACCTACACATCTTTTTATTTTTTGAAGATTCATAACTTTTTTAGGCGTACTCCTAGCACATTTTTCAGTGGAAAAATCAATTCCCCCATCATATCTACGTAAAAAAGTTTTCCCTGTTACAAGTCGCTGTAAGCAACCGTTTTCTAGATATTTGGACTTGAAAATTACAAGTAGATTATTTGATAATCGATGCGTGTTGAAGTTAATACCATTATTCGGCATTTTTCACAAGAATGCTCAGGAAATGGATTTGACGTTTAAGTAAGAAGTTGTTTCGTTTCTTTGTAGGGGGCGCCACCTATTCTATTCATTTTTACTCGTTTGAAATAGTCATTTTTGTATCAAGGGCGCAATATCTGTATTTGTTTTCATAAAATTTGCAAGAAATATTAACATTTTAGTTCAAGAAATTTTGAATATGTAGAATAAAATGAAATGAAGGAAACTAATTTGAATTCCAATAAATTGTTCAAAGTGTCCACCTTCAGCAAAGATACAGGCATTCAGTCTTCTAGTCATTGAATCTCGTGCCCGCTCAAAAATTATTGGTGTGTTTCTCATTGTTTCACAGGCGACTACTATTCGGTTTCTAAATCTTCTTCGTTCGCTACTGGAGTTTTTGAATTCAGTGACTTCAAATGTCTCAAAAAAAAAATCTAGCGGGTTCAGATCTGGGGACCTTGGTGCCCAAGCCTAGTTAGGTTCTTCTACACCTCTAGATAGAGGGTGTTGAGGAATTCCCTGGCTACAACGCTGAAATGGGCCGGAGCCCCATCATGCATAAACCATGTGCGGATACGAATTTCTAATGGAACATTCTGAAGTAGTCCCGGCAATTCATTTTCTGAAAAGTCCCTGTAAGTTGCGCCATTCAGTTGGAACGGAAGAAAGAAAGGACCTATATATATCAAGTGATTATCACTTATTGCCCCCCACACATCTACAGAAAATTGATACTGATAATGTCTTTCACTAACTGCGTGCGGATTTTCCAGAGCCCAAACATGGTTGTTATGAAAGTTTGTGATAGCATTCCGGGAGAAGTTTGCCTCGTCTGTGAAGAGTACATATCTTATAAATTGAGGATTTCCAGCCAATTTTCTCAAAACCCACTGACACCCTTTGGATATGATATGGATAAAATTGTTGACCGTGGATAATTCTCCAAACTGTGGACTGAGTAGAATTGAGAGCTTCAGCAATTACTCTTGTACTTGTTTCTGGATTCTCATCGAGAACGTTCAAAACAGCTTCTTCCAATTCTGGTGTTCGGACTGCTCGTGGTCTTCCAATAATATCAGCTGCCCTCTTGAAGCTATCTGTTTCTGCCAAACGACGGTGGAGACTGGTGAATGTTGGAGCTGAAGGCGGTACTCGAATAGGAAATCGCTCCTAGTAAATACGTCTTGCCATAATCGAAATGCATATCGGCTAAATGGGCATTATTGTATGAATAATCAATTTTTTCAAAATTAGTGTTTTCAAACTTACAGAAACTTCAACAAACCAACAAAACGTTCAACTGCCACATAATATGTAATAACCAAAACTAATTACTTGAATGTCAAATGCATTTCCAAAGCATTCTGTGAAAAATTCAAAATAATGGTAATAACTTCAACACTCATCGATTTTCTAGTCCAAATATCTAGAAAACGGTTGCTCATAGCAACATGTAACAAGGGTAGCTTTTTTTTCGTAGATATGATGGAGGAATTAATTTTTTTTCTGAAAAATGTGCTAGAAGTATGCTTAAAAAAGTTATAATTCTTCCAAGAAGAAAAAGACGTGTAGGTGGCGCTTCCTACGAGTAAGAGCAATATCAACATCAGGTTCGAATTCAACACCTCAAAAAACCTCTCAATACCAATTTTCGTTTGATTAAGGTCAGTATTTCGAAAGTTATTTGAAAAAAAAATAAAATAAAACTTCAACACCCTGTATCTTGGAAACGAAGCGTTTCCGGACATATATTTATTAGGACAATTCATATAAGAATATTGTGAGGAATCACCTCCGGAAGTTTGTCAAAGTACTTTCGACTCACTCTGTATATGAATTTTAATATTTTTCCCGATTTATTTGCATCAAAATGCTTTTTCCTGACTATTGAGTTATAAAACAGCTTTAGCTGATTTTTTTCGTTTTCATCTATAATCATCCAGTATGAAGTTAATCATCCAGTATGAAGTTATGAATTCAACACTTCATACATGAAAAAACATGCTTTATTTTGAATAGCAATTAAAAGATTGCATCATATGGACTGAAACGAAAAAAAGACCAACATCTCAGGACTCACGAGATGATAATAATTCTAGAAGACTCTAAAGTTGCCAACTGACCCTATTTCAGTATCTCTCTTGCGGAATCTTGGAGTAAATCTCGGATTTCGCATCGCCGATGCATGGCCCCCTTGACACCAACTCATTCGAGTTCCGACGAAGTAGGCCGCTTCGGCAAACGATGATCTCGAAAGGGGAAGTTGCCCCTTGGCAGAATGAAAATGTGAAGAAATATAGACTAATTTTTCATATGATCCAGTAGAGTGGAATATTCAGTTTGGATAGCCGGATGTTTCCCATTCCTCCGTCTGTGTTTCTCCCCATTTGAGAGAAAAGAAAAAACCGCGCGCCATTCTCATGGGAAATGTATTTCTGGGGTTTAATATGTTGAAGATTTTGATTTCCTTATCTGTATAAGAATCTACGAGCACAAAAACAGTTGACTAGCTCTCGAGAAACAGGCCGTTGTGAAAAAGTGGAAAACTAAACCTTTTTTCCAGTTTTTTCGAATAATTCAAAAAAATGTGGAATGGATGTTTTTTGTGTTTTGTGAATATGTCGCTTCAATGGTAGCTATTAAAATTCAAAAACATATATTGAAATCTAAGGTACCGAAATGAAATACTTTGAAAGTGCGTAACTGCATATAAGTACTTAAAGTAATTCAAAGAAATTGATTGAATTGAAAAACGAATATTTTCAGCAGAGCATCCTCAAAGGAAATAATTCATCATTTCTGAAGATTCTCCTCTCTCAGTGGTTCTTCTGATGAAAATTGGTGCATTGCGGAAAACTTGCATTTGAGTTGTCGAAATTCTATATTTCCAAACGGTATACAGGAAAGAACAATTTTTTTTCATCAGGAGTAAACTTACCTTATTTCCAACATTATACAAAAAGGTTAAAAAGAATAAGTTGTTAGAATTAGAAACCATATCGAAATTCGCAATCACAGCCACCAACGCAACAAAAAAAATCCCCATTTTGTATGCTGGTTCTAGCCTCATGATGAGTACTAGTATCTCATAAACATCTTATAGACTGAGAGCTGGCTGCAGAAAACCTGGCCAATCGAGTGACAGAATGGAATGTTTATAAAATGTTAGTACTCACGAACGATTATACACAATGAAAAGAATGGATTTGACGTCACCAGGGAACCTAGATGGTTTGTCTGTCATAAGTGCCCATGTATTTTTCTACCATTTCATAGCTATTTTTCTTCCTGTTAGTTACATTTTTCCGTCGTTTTTTTTTAGTGTTGATGTTTGCTGAGTCATTTGACTTTCGTTTCAATGCATAGGCATCTACAGAGTGGGGCATTGAAAACGAAACAGCGGCTCTGTAGGTCGGCCAGAATTATATAAAAACGCTCGGACACATCAACTACATTTTCGAGAGGGACATCGTTCGCGATAAAATTCACCCGAAATACATTTCATTCCTCGGAGCTGTGACCACCACCCCTAAATTTTTAAATGGCAATAACTGGCAAGTAATACCTCATTTGAAAGGTTTTTTCCTTCCTGATATCAAAAAATAAATTAATTCAATCGATTCCTTTTCGAGATATAGGAACTTGAAGTTGGGAAATAACTTTTTATTCACTCAATCGATAAAAATAACATTTAACAACGCAACTGCTTGAAGATAATCATCATTGTCAAGGAATTAAATGATCTAACTGTTTACCAACAAATAACATGCAATTCCGTTTCAAATTTTTATTTCATCCTCATTTACTTGATCGAAAAAATTCTAAGGTTCTTAAGAATCGATAAAAAGACGTTTTCTCGAATTCGATTCAAATGCGAGTATAACGAAAACATGTATGAGATAATTTTTTTCGCCAAATCGCAATTGTGGACGTCTATTAGTGTCAAACTGATCTTTGATTGAACGACATTAGAGTGAATTACTTGACTAATGCTGCTGAATATCTTTCCGCAATGATGGTGTATCCGATTGCGGAAAGAGTTGAAATAATAACATTTTTTTTTTAAATGATGAGTGCGGTAACCGTACAGCTAATTTGTTCGATGAAACGCATCCAGATAAACTTGTTGCTAGAAAATACGTTCTAGAATTAGTGCAAAATTTTCGTCAAACTGGATCAGTAGCCACCAAGTAACGAGACCCAGAACGTGAATTTCCGTTGAGAAATGAAGCTGTTGAAGTTGCACTTCAAGGACAAGTTCATGCAGACCCAACATTGAACACAAGGAAATTGGCTAGTGTTACCAATATCAGTAGAACCAGTATCCGCCGAATCCTGAAACATCAAAAATTTTACCCCTACAAAATACATTTGGTACACCATTTGAATGGAGATCATTTTGATAGGCGACAGGAATTTTGTGAAATTATAACTATAAGAATAGATGCTGATGAGAATTTCCTTTTCCACATCTGCTTTTCTACATTATATTTGTCTGTGGATCGTCATAATTGTCGTAATTGGTCAGATGCCAATCCACAGTTCTCCACGAAGTTCATACTCAAACTCCTCAAAAACTCAATGTCTGGGCCGGTATTTTTGGGGACCGTTTCATTGGACCAGTATTTCTCGACGGTAACCTGACAGGAGAAAACTATTTGGAATTATTGAATAAATTTGTTTATCCACAATTAGTAGACATTATTGAAAATGGCGATCGTTACCATGAAGACCACTTGATATGTCAACAAGACGGGGCTCCTCCACATTCTGCACAGCCTGTTAGGGCATTTTTGGATAGAATGTTTCCTGGAAGTTAAATTGGAAAAAAAGGCTCTATGGAGTGGCCAGCCAGATCTCCAGATTCAACCCCACTCGACTTTTTCCTGTGGAGTCACTTGAAAATCAAAATATTTGCAACCAAACCAGAATCTCTGAAAGATTTACGATGGAGAATAATTGAAGAATGCCATCGAATAACGCCGGAAATGCTACGAAATGTGAGGTCTCGTTTTCAACAGATCTTGTACTATTGTATGGAAATGGGTGGTAGATGGTTTGAACATTTAGTTCATTGACAATAATAATTATTGCAACAGTTGCTTTATCAGATATTGTTTTTATTGATTGAGTGAATAAAAAGTGATGTCCCAACTTCAAGTTCCTATATCTCGAAAACAAATAGATAGAATTGATTTATTTTTTATGTTCGATATTAAGAAGAAAATAACCTGTCAAACGAGGTATCACTTGCCATAGGTTGCCATTTATAAATTTAGGGGTGGCGGTCACAGCTCCGAGGGATGGAATGTATTTCGGGTGAATTTCATCGCGAACGATGTCCTCCTCGAAAATGTAGTTGACGTGTCTGAGCGTTTTTATATAATTCGGTTCTGCCGACATACAGAGCCGCTGTTTCGTTTTCAATGGCCCACTCTGTATAATTTGTCGTGAATAAATGAAAATTGAATCGACTGTTAGGTGCGCGTTGGAGCCTACTTCGTGATGGGACATTTGATTTTTCAACTGTTTTTCAATTTATTGAGAATATTTGGGGTGAATATAGCTCTCAAAAAATGCTGCAGGGTTGATATAATTCCTTAGGCAGTTGAAAAGGGGTTTTTCCCCTTTTCAACATGAATACCCCACAAGAAGTTATCTTGAACGATGGAAGATAGTGACTAAAGTTTATCTTTCAGTCGCAGATGATTCCACATCTGATCTTATGAACATCCTGTTCATATTTTCAAACAAATCAATCCTTAAGCAGTGTTAGTTCAAGATTTCAAAATATCAAACTACTTCATTACCCGGGCACTCAGTCGGCATGGTCCCTTTGAATCGTATACGCTGAGGATTGGGAAGTCACAAGACAGCAAATGCCCATACTGACCGGCAATAAATGATGATATAGAGCATATAATCTTCACATGTCCCAGGTGGACCAGAGAACGAATGGACCTAGAAATAGAATTCGGGGAACTAAATCCAGATAGCATGATAGGTAAAATGATGAGTAATCCAAATCAGTGGAACAAAGGTGCAAACTACCTAGAGAGAGTAATGAAACAAAAAAAGATCGAAGAGGGATCTTTCCAACCACAAGCCATGAGGTAAATGGAACAATTTGTGAAATGCCACTTATACTTGATGCAATTTCCCATCGAACAGTTCCGGATATAAGAGAGGGCATGGGATGGTTTTCGTAAGAGTCCGACACTGTTGTTTTGCGATAGACACCAAGCGACCAGCGTCCATAAGGATTTCCACACTGCCAAAAAAAAGTAATTTCAAGCTGTTTTTACCTCAGATCATTCCCGGAAGCTGTAGTGTCTTGTAAGAACCTTCAACAAGCTCTCAAAAACTTCATCCAAATTTTCAACTCATAAAAAAGCGAGACAACTCATTAATTCCCATTTATTATATTGGGCCCAAATATTCTTAATAAATCGAAACAACAAAGTGCCCTATCACGAAGTGACCTTCAAAACTTGCTTAGTATCGGTTGAATTCATGGAAGAATTTTCCGGGAATGTTCTAATCAATTTGTCATTTCTCAAAGGTTTTCATGAAAATGAACTGAAGAATTGTCTTTTCTCACAACGTGTTCCACATCTATATGATGAAAATGATTCCCAATTCTTTGTAAGAGCAAAACGTGAGAACGGTTACACCGATTTGGCTAATTTGTTCGTAATAGCCCGAGGATGGTCAATACGGAAAAAATTAGGAAAGTTGCCAGGAAATTGAAAAATTACGGTATAAGAAACTTGGTAAAGTCATTTATCACCACAGAGGAATTAGCTCAGCGGTTACACTATCGCACACCAAGCAAAAGGTCAAAGGAACGTATCCCGGTCAGGGAAACGTTTGTTTTTTATTTTATGGAAACAACGGCTGGACCGATTTGGCAAAGTGTTTTTTTGAATGTTCCTAATACTACCAATGAGGTTTTTAGGGGAAGAAAAGATTTTCAGAATAGTTATTGGAAATTTCTCGGTCATGGACAAGTTTTCAGGAATATATAATATATACAGAGTGTCCACTTTTTTAATGGGATTGTATTGGTAACTTTTAAACCATAAGAGTTAGAAGGTCGGTCAAATGGAGAAAAAGTTGCATTCATAGAAGCATTGTCAAGCAGTTCAAACGAATCGAGATTATTAGGGCCGATTATTGAGATATCATAAAAAAGGTAATTCTGTCATTTTAATTTTTCTTTTTTCCCACTTTATTTCGAATATTATCAAAAAATGTCTCGAGAGTTTTTTATTCGACAGTAAATTTTCCTCATTTTGACATAATCAGATTTTGTATTCAACGTTTCGTAGGCTCTGGGCCACCCTCAACCTCATTTTTTTCAATACGGACCTGCATATTTTATGACACTTATCGAAATACCTTTTGACGCTAAATTCAACAATATATCATACAATGTCATTCAAAGTTGATTTTCAGGTGATTTTGACCCTTATCCAAATTTCTTTGGGTCGGATCTGTATTACATTTAGGTACCTTTAGATTAATTAACAACATGCAATACATTTCGATAAAAAATCAAATAACTCATCTTCAACTGAATGGATCGTAACAGAATCAAAGCAAGAAACAAGTAATAATTATTTCAAATTTCAAGGAAAAAAACTATCATTCAATGAAAGAACAATCAAATGATTATTCGAAAGTAAATGATGAACATTGATGAAGTAAGTGTTCGAAATGTCCACCATTTTGTAAAATGCACTTTGCGGGTCTGGAACCCATACTTCTTATACATTTGCTTATTTCGTCTCCTTGAATACCTCCCAATACATTCTCAATCTTCTCGCGAGGAATCATTATTGTTGGATTTGTCATTTGTTCCGTTGAAACAAATAACAGAATCGAACTTTATTTTGAGATCATTACGATATAATTTTTGCAAGGCTTGGTATTCAAATTTAAAATCATTGTATTCGCGTCTCTTGACTATTTTATTAACAGCAGTTTTTGATTAATTGCATTCACTGGCCACAGTTCTCGATTTTTTTTCTGGGTTCAATTGAATTTGGGTCAGAACATTGATATCGTTGATAGACTTGTTTTTTCTTACATACACACAACTCTTGGTTTATTGAATGTATTATTTTCAAGTAGTAGGCCGTGGATAAAAACGAACATAACAAGAAATGTCATATTATTTGTCACTTCGTTTATTATTGTGTCACAAGAACTTGTCATTAAATACTTTTCTGAGTAATTCAATTCAACTTATTCGATATGGTAAGATACACAAATGAAGAGAAGAGATATATGTACGAAGTGTACATAAAACTAGATAGAAATTCGTTCAAAGCACAACAAAGGTATGGTGAATTATATCCTGAAAGAACAACACCAAATATTAAAATGTTTCGACGTTTATCTACAACGTTACTTGTACATAATTCATTCATAAAACCTAGAGGTCCTTATGTACGACGAAACGAGCCTATCAATGACATCAATGTTGTGGCCCACATTCGAATGAATCCAGGAATAGGATCGAGAACTATGGCCAGTGAATGCAATTTATCAAAAAGTGCTGTTAATAAAATAGTCAAGAGACACGGATACCATGACTATAAATACCAAGCCGTGCAAAAACTATATCGCAATGATCCTGAGAGAAGGTTGCAATTCTGTAATTGGTTTCAACGGAAGGTGCGGAATAACAACAATTTTGCGCACAATATCATTTGGGGAGACGAAATGACATTCACAAATTCTGGCATGTTCAATCGAAGGAACAAACATTTTTATGCCACAGAAAATCCTCACTTAATTCATGAAGCTAGACATCAATATCGTTTTTCTTTGAACATATGGTGCGGTTTGTTGAATAATAAATTACTGGGACCCTATTTTATTGACGGCAACCTAACCGGAGCAGAATATGTAGAAATTATAGAAGAAATGTTGGATGATCTTCCTATACGATATCGGCGTAATAGTCCATGGTTCCAACAAGACGGATGTGGTCCACACAACTCAAGAATAGTCACAGACTATCTAAACCGAACTTTTCCCGATTCATGGATTGGAACAAGAGGTCCAGTAGCATGGCCTGCCAGATCTCTGGATTTGAATCCGCTGGATTTTTATTTGTGGGGATATCTCAAAAATAAAATTCATGATACTACGAACCCGACAATAGAGATTCTTCGCGAGAAGATTGAGAATGTATTGGAAGGTATTCAAGGAGACGAAATAAGCAAATGTATAAGAAGTATGGGTTCCAGAACCGCAAAGTGCATTTCACAAAATGGTGGACATTTCGAACACTTACTTCATTAATGTTCATCATTTACTCTCGAATAATCATTTGATTTTTCTTTCATTAAATGATAGTTTCGTTTAATTATCATGAATTAGGTTTTTCAACTCTTGAAATTTGTAAATAATTATTACTTGTTTCTTGCTTTGATTCTGTTACGTTCCATTCAGTTGAAGATGAGTAAGTTGATTTTCTTATCGAAATGTATTGCATGTTGTTAATTAAATTAAAGGTACCTAAATGTAATACAGATACGACCCAAAGAAATTTGGATAAGGGTCAAAATCACCTGAAAATCAACTTTGAATGACATTGTATGATATATCGTTGAATTCAGCGTTGAAAGTTTTTTCGAAAAGTGTCATAAAATATGCAGGTCCGTATTGAAAAAAATGAGGTTGAGGGTGGCCCAGAGCGTACGAAACGTTGGATACGAAATCTGATTATGTCAAATTGAGGATGATTCACTGTCGAATGAAAAACTCCCGTGACATTCTTTGATAATATTCGAAATAAAGTGGGAAAAAAAGAAAAATCAAAATGACAGAATTTACTTTTTTTATGATATCTCAATAACCGGCCCTGATAATCTCGATTTGTTTGAACTGCTGGACAATGCTTCTTTGAATGCAACTTTTTCTCCATTTGACTGACCTTCTTACTCTGATGGTTTAAAAGTTACCAATACAATCCCATTAAAAAAGTGGCCACTCTGTATAAAAATAAATGTTTACGTTGGTAAGCTCATAACTTGAGAACGGATTGTCCAATTTGGCTAACTTTTTTTGGCAAAACGGGATAACGAACGAAGAAATGGGATAACGAACTAACGGAAAAACGGGATAAAGGAGTAACGAAAAAACGGGATAACGGAGTAACCAGAAAATGGGATAACGGGATGAACGAGATAACAGGAAGAAGGGAAAAACGGGAAAACATAAAAAGGGGCGAACGGGAACACGGGTAAAACGGAATAAAAAAGTGATAACGCAAAAATGGGGTAACTGGAAAATGGGATAACGGGAATACGAGATAACAGGAAAACGGGATAACGGAATATCTCGGTAACGGGAGGACGGAAAAACGGGATAAAGTGAAAACGAGATAACAGAAAGCGGACAGAGTCGAAAGCATAATCTAGAAGAAACAACATAAAGAAAAACATAGGAGAAAAGAAATTTTACGCCGACGAGAGTATTCAGGAGAGAAATAGGGAATATAACAATTTGGACGGGTCAGCTAGTAATGAAAATATATGTTCAGAGGTTCTCGAAAATACAGACGTTGAAAACTCTTGCACAATATGAAAAACATTTTTTTTCAACCTCGTGCAGATGAGAAAATTCGAGTTTTTTGGGCAATTTACTTTTGAAAGCGTCTTAGAAAAGTTATTAAGAATTTGAAATTGAGTAAAAGTATAAATGTTATGATAGTATTTATTTTCGTTTGTTATGTTATGTTATGTTTCCAAACTACTATCAACAGATTGAAAATTTGAGATGTGTTGAGAATAACTACATTTCTTTCATCAGGAAAAGGAAAATGTGTTCTTGACTCTTGATGATTTTCAACACTCCTTCGACTGTGTCCTTCGCGAAGAAACAATTTTTTACAAATTTTGCAACAGACTTTTCTGTGCACCCCTAGAGCGTTGTTGATTACATGAAACCACCTCTGAATTGAAAATATAGATACCACTGTTGTGTTTCATATTATAAAGCTTTATAGTTTCACTTCACGAAAACTTTTATTTCGTTGCTGAAACCTGAAACCTGTGCCAATTATATTAGGGAGTTCGAAACATCCAATAATGTTTCGTTCGAAGTTTTGCAACTTCCAGAACGTAATAAAAAGTTGGGAATCGGAATCTAGTAGAAATGGATATTGATTGTCATGAAAATATTCTTACAGAAATTCGAGATGATATTTTCATCATTTCGGCCTTCAACACCTGACTACGTATTTCTAGTTACCAGAGTTTGAGGGTGAGGAGCAAATCACACTTCATTCTCCTGTTGTGTTTGTGGAATGCAAATACAAAGTAAGTTCTTCAGAAGAAATTATCTTCGATATTTTTTCAATTGGCTTGAAACGTGTGCGGAGTTGTCCGATATCAAGACGCTATTGTCATTTGTCTTTCCATTGTCCAACTCCTGGGTTTCTTGCTCTTACTGCGCTTCTGAAACCTTCATTCCATATCCTTTTGGGGTCACCCTGGTGGTCCCAATACCATTGCTTGTTTTGGTGTTTTTTGATCATAAATGCGCTGAACATGGCCTATCAATGTCTTCCATAATCGTGTCTTGTATCCATTGCAATGCTGCCTAATATTTCCACTTCTTATTCTGTCAGCGGGTGGAATTCTGGCTGCTTCTAACTTCTCCTCATTTTTCTCTATATTTCTCCATGTCTTTGCTCCATGCGTTAGGCTACTTCCGTTTCTGGTGCTTTTTTATACGTTTAGGCCATAGGATTATGTTCAAACATCAAATCACTTTTCTTGCTTGTACTAGTTTTGTTATTGATTCCTTCACTTCAGTACCAGTTTAGTCGAATATCACTCCAAAGTATTCGTATTCTTCACAGGTTTTTATTTCTTCTGCGTTATCTTATTTTAACGTAACTACCAATGCTCAGGTATTTTGTCTCCTGGATACTCATTTTTAGCCCACATTCCTTCTGAGTATCTTTCAACTTGCAGCTCATGTATTCAAGATCTCCTCTATCCCCCGCTGTGAGTGCTTGATCGTCATGGGATTGTAGACTCTAGTGGTACTCTTATCCCCGAATAATTTCATGTCCACTTTGTTGATGCTTGTTTTATGTACACAGGGTGAGAACTGACTTGTTCCACTCCCGTGGATGACGAGTGTATAATGGCATTCCATAATGGAATACAGGGGTTAGAAATAATAAAAACAAATGTTTAAAAAAATCCAAAGAGTTTGGTAAATTCGTCGGAGCCGTGAGAAAACACTGGCAATTTCCGGATGCAATGAAGATTTCACTATATGGAATTTTGAACTGATTATTTGAGAAATTTAAAAAAGAGTTTGAGAATCCTTATTACCATCCGTTGCAAGCTCATAATTATTTATTGTCGATAAGGCTAAGCAGGTGACCGATCACAAGCAGAGACGTACTTGTTGATGCTGCTGCAATGAAATTTTCCCACAAAATGATATGTTTTGTTGACGGCTTGGTCTAACAAGTTATTTCGCTGGTATATAATATTATTTTCTAACGAGGGTGGAAAGTGGTACCTTATAGCATGTTCGTGGACAATTCTCAATCAAAAACATCCTTCTTATCTTCTAGTATGCGACAAGGTAAAATTTTTCCAAATACCGCTAGAAAAAAATGGTACCTTTTTTTCATGTATGATAAAAATTTAAAAATATATAAACGTAAAAATAATTTCATAAAAATGAAAAATGTCTTATTCCTCGAAACAGCTGACTAGAAAAACCTATACAATAGGTGTATGTTGGTCGCATATCCATAAAAAACAACCACAGACAATGATTAATGTCTGCGTTACCTGACTGAAATAATGAATATCAATCCAATTTCAGAGCATCTGCTGGATTCGAATTAGCAGAACGGAGCTAACGCCATCTCAACACAACTAGTGCAACTAAAACATTATCTGTGAATGTCATTATTATTAATACATGGGAAGGCAGAGGTTTCCACCTATTTTGCCCAATAAAACAAGATAGTTTGAACACAGTTCACATGGCAAGAACAAAGTTGCAGTGAAAAATTTCAACAGGAGTAACTGAGGGATAGACTTAGTTTATCGAAAGGAGAGAGAAATAAAAACAAGTTATGTCAAATATCCCACATGTTCTGCACTGGAACCAAACGAAAGAGAGACCATACCCGCACTCGGAGCCCACGTTAGGTCAACTGCTGTTGTAGTAGTTGTCGAGTCTGTTCTTGAAGACATTAATGGATGGAGCCAAGACTATGTTGTCAGTAAGAGAGTTCCACTCGTGGATGACTCTATTGGTGATGAAATGCTGTCTGATGGAGGTTCTGAATATTTCCTTAAGAAGCTTCAGGCTGTGGCCGCGGAGTCTCTCGTCAACGTTCAGGGAAAGGATGTAGCCCAGATCCACGGAGAAGGTATCAGTGAGGATTCTGTAACATTGGATGAGGTATCCCCGCTGCCTTCTTTTTTTTAAGGTTGGCAAATTTAGTGCAGTGAGTCTATTGTGGTACTCTTTCTGGTGGAGATGGAGCACCCATTTCGTGAGTTTACGCTGAACATTCTCGAGCAGTGTAATGTCTCTGATGAGATTAGGTGACCACACCGCGACATTAAATTCAACTAGCGGGCGTATAAAACTTTTGTGGAGTTGTATAAATAGCCTGGCGTCGTGGGACTTTCTTACAATGTGAGCGGTGGTATTGGCTTTTTTACAATTTTGTTCCGACCAGGTCATCGATTTGGTTATTGTCACACCGAGGTCTGTCTGATATTTCACTTGTTGGATTGGTACGTTGCCAATGTGATAACCGATGTCTGGGTTGTTGCGACGGATATGGAAGACTGTACATTTGGAAGGGTTGAGAGGGATTAACCAGTCCTTACACCAGTCTTCAAGGAGGGCCAAATCGGGCTGTAGGCGGTTCAGTTCGTCAAGAGGGTTACAGAATGGTTTGGTATCATCAGCGTAGAGGAAGTGAGAGCAGTGCAAAATTGAAAGCATATCTGACGTATATAAAGGAAGGTCTAATTTTATTTATTCACCATTTGTTGTATTATATATATTGTATACTTGATTTTGAATTTTTGGCAAATAAATATTATTATTATTATATAAAAAAAATATATTATATAATAGAATGGGGACCAGGACAGACCCCCTAGGGGACGCCAGATAGAACATTGTGCCAGGTGTAGTAGGAGTCGCCCACTTGGACCTTGAAGTTTCTGTTGCTGAGGAACCTTTCTACCCATTTGTGTAGTGATCCACGGATACTGAAATGTTCCAGTTTCAAAGGTAGTCGTTTGTGTGGTACTCGGTCGAACGCTCTCAAAAAGTCCAAGTATACAGTATCGGAAACAATTCATCTGGGGTATAGACAGAAATCTACACGAGCAACAAGGAATGCAATGATATGATAATACCACATAAACAAGAGAGACGCACAGATGTGCGCCCCTTCTGTTAACCCACCCAACGCATTAACTGACCTCGTGGCAATGCGACACAGCGCACAGCGACTCATTCTTGCCGAGCCGTGGTTGCGAAAACAAAAGACCGTGACAATTATTACCTTTTGAAACATGCCGCCTATTTACACAACCGCAGAGAAAGTACATATCGTTAAGTACTTTGGGGGTAATTCTGTACAAGATACTAGAAATCTATTCATTGTGACTTTTGCAGATAGACCTGTACCTACGGAAGCGACTGCATTTTCAATTATTAATGAATTTCAGAATTAGGGGTGTGTGGCAGCACATTGCAAAAAATGTTGTCCCACAAATCCACCACCTCATCCTAGACAAATACCCGAGGAACGGGAAATAAGAGAAACACAAGTGTGTGCATTGGCAGAAACGACACCTTGTTCGGGTAGACAGATCGCCGACGAAGTGCATTTGAATGAAAGAACTGTAAGGAATATTCTGAAGAGAAACGGTTATAATTGTTTCAAAGTCAAGACCACACAAGAACTTTTGCCTGGAGACCATTTCAGACGTATGGAGTTTTGTGAAACGATGGTCGAAAAATGCAATAGGGCATTTTGTGTAAATGATAACTTTCTAAAAAAGGTGTTATTTATCGATGAATCGTCCTTCTCAATTCATCGAAAACACAACCCATCCGTAGTACGTTACTGGTCTCGTGAAAATAAGCATTTGGGTATTGCTGTAAGGACACAGTACCCAAGCAAATTAAATGTGTGGACGGGACTTTTAGGCGACCACGTCATAGGCCCATTTTTTATTGAAGGGAATTTAAATGCAGCAAAATATTTGCAAATTTTGCAAAGTCAAATTATTCCTGCAGTTCGCGCTTTTCCGATTTACTTCAACGACGTGTGATTTCAACAAGATGGTTGTCCTGCCAACAATGCAGGCACAGTGGTTACATTTTTGAACCAATTATTGCCCGATCGGTTTATTTGTACGTGACGTACAATCAACTGGCCACCTCGATCACCAGATGTAGCACCTCTCGATTTTTATTTCTGGGGCTTACTGAAATCGGAGGTATATCGGCATGAGTTCGAACGTGCCACCAATTTAGATGAACTGAGGGCAAACATTATTCAGTTGTGTGCTCAGGTAACACCAGGTACCCTTGCGGCTACCAGAACAGAATTATACAATAGATTTGGCTATTGTTTGGCCCAAAATAATTCAATTCAATAAAATAATTTCGTACACAAAATATTAAATTTGGTTTGTCTTTTCTTGTGAATATTTTTTTTCTCTCCATTCAAGAAATAATTGTTTTTTTGTTAGAAATAAGTTTTTTGTTTTTATTGTCTTACAGAAATATCGTTTGCTTTTGTTAATGTTTAAGAATTTTCTTTTGTTTTCGCGGCCACCACGGCACAAAATATATTTTGATCTACCTGTCGTCCGACAGATTAAATTGAATCAATGATTCAGTTTAATTTGTTCAAATTATCTGATGTAAAATGATCGTCAATAATTCTCCTTCATTGCAGCGCACACATTCTCCCGACTGTTGCTGGTATGATACTGACTACTGACGTCCTGAGGTGACCGCCCTGACCCCTGACTCTCCTATCTCTGTGTCGTGACGTCGATATCCCTTCCTCGAGCGAGTCGAGGAGAAATTGTAATGCTCTCTCAACATATAGCTATTCTTCACGCTCTCATGAAACCACCATACCCAAGATAAATACTTTCCGATACTGTATAATATCAATGGGCTGCCCTTGATCGACGAGGCTTGTCCAATGCTGTAGGCATTCAAGTAGGTTAGTTCCAGTGAATCGACCAGGTAGAAATCCATGTTATCAGGTATCATATCATTCGACAGGAGGAAACTAAGGAGAATATTTGCTATTATTTTTTCCATCAATTTAGCACATATAGGAGTAAGACTTATTGGAAGGTAGTTACCGGGGTCAAGTTTATCACCCTGATAGGTAATAATAAATAAAAGTACGGTGTACAATGAAAGTAGGACACTTATTCATCTATATACACGTAATAGTATGCATTATATATGCTTGTAGAAAAAAATATATATGCTTGTAGAAAATAAAAACTGAACTACAAGATTTCGTGTACAGATGATCCTATTTTCCAACATAATATAATTGGTGTAAAAACAAGTGAAATTCATAAAATTGAGTTCAACAAATATGAAAACAGTACAAAAAATACATTGTCAAAAATATAATTAGTGAATTTTTAAGTCAGTTTCACTGTCACTGTCGTCATCAAAGTTCACAACAATTTTTTATCTGGGCACAGATTTGAATTTTCATATGATTTTTTACTTTTTGAACATGAGATACGCAATTTTTGAAATATTTTGCATTTCTGACTGAATCACAAATGAATTCAAAGTTGGAGACACATGATTCCCCCTATGCAATGCTTTAGCTCATGCCATATGTGTTCAATTGGATTGAATTTGTAATGGTAAGGAAGTCTTCACACTATATGACCCATTTCTTCCGCCAATGTTTCACTAAAGTATTTTTTTATTGAAAATAATTTTATTATTTCTAGCAATATTTTTTTTCGTATTCTAATTATCCTAAAAATGCATATCATTTTCAAGATTATAGTGCTGGATGGTGAGTTTCGAATCATTTGCACACCGAACTTTATTCAACCTTCGACTGTGGTAGGTCGCATTATTCATAACAATCACACTATTTACGTGGAGATATTTTCTCAATTTTAATAAATAACGTTTATATACAGTGTCAGAACACTCTGTATATAACTTATAAAATAAATAAATCCATTAAATTTTTTCTGCAAATAATTACAGTTTGTCCCTCAAATTTTTAAACAATTTTTCAAAAACAATTTAAACAATTTTTAAATATATATTTCAACATAATGCGTAGGTTGTCGCATTCGGAAAAAAATTTAATAGTAATATCAAGGACCAAAGAAATATCGACTTTGACTCTCTTCAAAATCTCAATCTGTATATTAGACAATTAATTAACTTGCAAATCGTAGCTGGAACGTTAAACACAACTGTATATTTATCTTACGGATTTAAATCGATTTGCTCAGTTGATTTGAAAATAAAACTGGAAATGGATTTCTCCACTCACATATATATTGTAGGGCGTGATATACTGGGATATAATTTCATAATTACCTGGCAGCACTGTTTTACAATTTAATTCTATTCTCGTGTGATTATGGCAAGCCATTTTGCACAATATCCTGATTGCCGTTAATCAAACTCAAAAGCATGAGTAATTGTACGATTTATTATTTATTATGACGGAAAATGCGCCTAGCAGTTCGACGGCTTTGTGATGTGCCATAATTGAGGTTATATCACACAATGATAAAAAAATAATTACATGTTCGTGAAATAATTCGACTAGAAAAATTCCATAATAAGATAACAAAGAGAATTCGTGGATAGTAACACAATTTTACTGATTATTTCATTCACACATGGCTCCACCTATAAAAAGTCATGAATTTAGTCACATGATATGCAATATGATCGACTATTCAGGTAAATAAAGAAATAAGAGTTGAAATCAAATCCAACCACTTTTCTCATCATTTTGGACATTGTGGTATTTTCTCAAGTTACAACAAGTGAGTTGACTTGAATGTTGATAAACATATATGAATGATTGGCTTATTCTCACATTAGCGAAAGTGACAAATATGACCGGAATCTTAGCGAGTGATTTTGTGGTGTTCACGAAATAACCTTCCTGAATATCACTCGACTATGACAAAAAGATATTATTATTTTCTTCAATTTATCTCGAACAACCTGTATTTCGAGAAAATTCAATTCGACTAAAGGAACATTAATAATCGAAGAATAACTCCCTCGAACTAAAGCTCTCGGGCGTTATTCAGATTATTAATATTCATATAATCTCATTGAATTGTCTCGAAATACAAGGTACTCTCAATAGAATTATAACGAAAATAATAGTCGACTATTTGTCATAGTCTTGGCATATTACCTGCGACTATTTCAATTTTCTACCTGGTTTCCATGAACCATTTCATTCTGTCGAGTCAAGTTCTTCTATTTGTTTGGTTTGTTCAAAAATCTCAATTGACAAATCAGACAAATTATTAAATCAAAGAAAAAACCATCCTCACGCGGGAGTCGAACCCACGACCTTCTCAACTCTAGTCATACGCTCTACCAACTGAGCTATCTGAGGACATAGGTACCGCCGCATATTTGTGAATAACTTTTTCCCATAATTTAATGTTAGTGTTAGAACGATAAAAAAGATCTCGAATACTTATCAAGACCAGTTAACCTTTCACACTAACATCACCATCGACGTGACGGTTTCAATAAAAGTTCAGGAAGATGATCTTCCACCACTGATAAGATTAAGCCAAATATATAAATACGAAGGTAAAAATTGCGTCTGAGAAAAATACATTGAAGGGAAAATTGTGACATATCAGACAAATGATTAACTTAAAGAAAAAAAAAACATCCTCAAGCGGGAATCGAACCCACGACCTTCTCATCTCTAGTCAGACGCTCTACCAAGTGAGCTATCTGAGGACATAGGTACCGCCGCATATTTGTGAATAACTTTTTCCCATAATTTAATGTTAGTGTTAGAACGATAAAAAAGATCTCGAATACTTATCAAGACCAGTTAACCTTTCACACTAACATCACCATCGACGTGACGGTTTCAATAAAAGTTCAGGAAGATGATCTTCCACCACTGATAAGATTAAGCCAAATATATAAATACGAAGGTAAAAATTGCGTCTGAGAAAAATACATTAAAGGGAAAATTGTGACATATCAGACAAATGATTAACTTAAAGAAAAAAAAAACATCCTCAAGCGGGAATCGAACCCACGACCTTCTCATCTCTAGTCAGACGCTCTACCAAGTGAGCTATCTGAGGACATAGGTACCGCCGCATATTTGTGAATAACTTTTTCCCATAATTTAATGTTAGTGTTAGAACGATAGAAAAGATCTCGAGTACTTATCAAGACCAGTTAACCTTTCACACTAACATCACCATCGACGTGATGGTTTCAATGAAAGTTCAGGAAGATGATCTCCCACCACTGATAAGATTAAGCCAAATATATAAATACGAAGGTAAAAATTGCGTCTGAGAAAAATACATTAAAGGGAAAATTGTGGCATATCAGACAAATGATTAACTTAAAGAAAAAAAAAACATCCTCAAGCGGGAATCGAACCCACGACCTTCTCATCTCTAGTCAGACGCTCTACCAAGTGAGCTATCTGAGGACATAGGTACCGCCGCATATTTGTGAATAACTTTTTTCCCATAATTTAATGCAGTGTTAGAACGATAGAAAAGATCTTGAGTACTCATCAAGACCAGTTAACCTTTCACACTAACATCACCATCGACGTGACGGTTTCAATAAAAGTTCAGGAAGATGATCTCCCACCACTGATAAGATTAAGCGAAATATATAAATACGAAGGTAAAAATTGCGTCTGAGAAAAATACATTAAAGGGAAAATTGTGGCATATCAGATAAATGATTGAATTAAAGAAAAAAAAACATCCTCAAGCGGGAATTGAACCCACGACCTTCTCATCTCTAGTCAGACGCTCTACCAAGTGAGCTATCTGAGGTACCACCGCATATTTGTGAATAACTTTTTCCCATAATTTAATGTTAGTGTTAGAACGATAGAAAAGATCTCGAGTACTTATCAATGGCCATCAATATCAGTTAACCTTTCACCCTAACATGATCATCGACGTGACGGTTTCAATCGTAGTTAAGGAAGATGATCTCCGACCACTGATAAGATTCTGCTAAATATATAAATACGAAGTGGAAAATTGGGTCTGTGAAAAATACATGAAAAGAAAAATTGTGGCATATCTGACAAATTATTGAATTAAAGAAAAAAACATCCTCAAGCGGGAGTCGAACCCACGATTTTCCCATCTCTAGTCAGAAGCTCTACCAACTGAGCTATTTTGTTGGTTTCTTCTTTAATTTAATAATTTGTCTGATATGCCACAATTATTCCTTTCATGTATATTTCACAGACGCAATTTTCCACTTCGTATTCATATAATTGGCAATATCTTATCAGTGGTTGGGGATCATCTTCCTGAAGTTCGATTGAAACCGTCACGTCGATGGTGATGTTATGGTGAAAAGTTAACTGGTCTTGATGGCCATTGATAAGTAGTCGAGATCTTGTTCTAACACTAACATTTAATTATGGGAAGAAGTGATTCACAAATATGCGGCGGTACCTATGTCCTCAAAGTTGGTAGAGCGTCTGACTAGAAATAAGAGGGTCGTGGGTTCGACTCCCGCTTGAGGATGGTTTTTTCTTTAATTTAATAATTTGTCTGATATGCCACAAAGTTGGTAGAGTATATATATATATATATATATATATATATTTTTTTTTTTTTGGGGAAATTTTTATATATATATATATATATATATATATATATATATATATATATATATATATATATATATATATATATATATATATATATATATATATATATATATATATATATATATATATATATATATATATAAAATGTCTAACTGAGTTGGAACCATATGGAAATTTTTTTTATTGATAATTTCAGGAGAAAAAGTTATTCCTCATAAAAAATCTCTGCATATTCTAAAATCTAATATGCAATCATCAGATATCAATTTTTTTCAATTGTGTACGCGGTATGTCAAAATATATGAATTTAACTCAGGAAAAGTATCTTTATATTTGAAAATATCGAAAATTGTGAAAAAAAAAGTTTTTTAGAATTAAGAAATACGTTCAAATATGCAATTACATCCATTTACATGGAAAAATCTTTTTTTTTTATTTTGTTTACAATAACAATGCAAATTTAACTGTAGTTACGTGTAATCTAGGATTCACTGACAAAGAAATGATTTGTTG
This sequence comes from Gonioctena quinquepunctata, assembly GCA_018342105.1. Classification (NCBI taxonomy): domain Eukaryota; kingdom Metazoa; phylum Arthropoda; class Insecta; order Coleoptera; family Chrysomelidae; genus Gonioctena; species Gonioctena quinquepunctata. Next base: position 71,422 of record JAFIRS010000686.1, read on the forward strand.
ATTTGTTAATAGCAAGATATGTTTGACAGTGAATGTCAAAACGCTTCAGAATTATAAGACACATAAAAATGGTAGCGTTATTACCTTGTGAAGAGAAAATAGAAATTGTGGGATTGTGGGAGAAAACTATAAAACGCATAGAGAAGCAGCAACTATTTTAATAACAGTCATCCCAATAAAAATATCAATCATTCAACTGTTACGAAAATAGTAAATGAATTCAAGAATACTGGAAGTATAAACAATCATTTTAATGGAAAACGCCGAAAACTGGTTGCAGATGAGAATACGCAGTTTGGAGTAATGCTGTCAGTTGTAGAAAATCGAAAAATGTCATTGCGCAAAAGGAAGTCGTAGATGCAACAAAATGCGAATAAAGATACAGTGGCAAGAATTTTAAAACTGAATGAATACAGACCATTTAAACCGAAAATCGTTCACACTTTGAAAGAAAGGGATTATGATAGGCGTTTCGATTTTTGCCATGTCATCGAAAGAAAATTAGAAGAGAACCCTTATTTTAGGAGGACTATAATTGTTTCCGATGAGTCAACATTTTCGTCAAATGGAACTGTCTCGTCACAACATTGTCGCTGGTGGTTTGATGGAAATCCCAATTCTGTAATAGAATCTCATGACCAATATTCATTTAAGGCGAACGTGTGGTGTGGCATTTATAAGAACAGATTGATAGGACCTTTTTTTTTCGCCAATCTATAAATGCCGAACGTTATCTACAGTTTTTACAAACTCACATCGATGACTTCTTGAACGAACTACCCTTACAAGAACGTCAATATATTTGGTTCTAACAAGATGGTGCCGCATGCCACAGTACATCAAATGTTAGGGAATATCTTGAACATACCTTCCATGGAAAAGTTATTCACATATATTCTGATCTTTTTTACCTGCAAGATCTCCTGACTCAACCCCCCCTTGATTACTTCTTATGGGGTTGCTTGAAACAAAAAATTTATCGGAAAGGGCTGTTTCAAGATGTTGACCATTTGGAGAGGATAATTTCAGAAACATGCCAGGAAATTTCTCTAGAAATGATAAGGAATGTATAACGAGAATTTGCCAAAAGAACGATTATATGAATTAAACGAGAAGGTGGATATGTCGAGGCATCAGTGGAATGAGGAAACATTAAATTTCTATTTATTTCCAGAATTAATAATATGTTAGTTACACAACTTATTATTTGTATGTATTTTGCAAAATTGTTAGAAAACATTAAGAAACGAAAAGGTGATCATGTGTTTCATCAAAAGAGATAAATGTTCATTCAAAATAGAAAAAATAGTGAAAAGTAACATAAACAAATTGTTCAATGACTATGGATTCAATGACTATGGATATATTGTCGAATATAGAGGTACTTTACTCTTGAGTACAATTCATATTTTTTGACAAACCGCGTATATGACTGAAAAATTTGATATCTGATGATTGTATTTTAGATTTCAGAACATGCATAACTTTTTATGAAGAATAACTTTTTTTTCGAAAATGAATAATAAAAAAGTTTTCCATATGGTTCCAACTTAGTGAGACATACTGTATATATATATATATATATATATATATATATATATGTATATATATATATATAAATCAACACACACTATGTATTCAGTATATTAGTATATTTGAAATATGCAAATTATGATTGAAAAAAAATCATAACCTAATTTCATTCGTAATGCTAGAAAGCGTTCGTCATACTCCTTCATAAACTACAAATTTAATGATCGACCTCTGCCTAGAGGCTTCATTATATTTGAGAACATAAAACCCTACGTACCCATAAACTTCTCTCACTACGAATATTACATTGGACATGTACCATTTTACAACTAGCATTCTGAAATTATTTCAAATCCACCTACGTTTTTCATTCCCTATGGCGAATTTACAGACGATTCCACGCCATTAATCCACGGGTGACACAGAGAAACAGATTGAAACCAGTGTAAGGATCATATTCGGAATCATGAAACGAGATTTCAAAAAGCTATATAAAAGACGTAACGCATGAGGGAAGTGCCATTCTCAGCTTGTAGAGTGTGCACTTGAAGAAAAGTAATGGCGTATCCCGGATGTTACTTGGGGAAAGCACGAAGAGGTAATAATAATATATATATATATATATATATATATATATATATATATATATATATATATAATATATACAGTGCTTTTCGAAAGTCCCCTCCCCCCCTCTTATTTTTGGAACGATTATACATAAACAAGTGAAATTTGGAAACTGAACATTAAAGGTTGTAAACTTCCCTACTAGTGATGATAGATGACGAAATCGTCAAAGATGACGTCACAAGGCCATTGCGACCGATAATTTCAAATGGAACCCTACGGCAAGCGACGCTCTTTTGAAAGGTATCGAAAAAACCTATTCAATGATACTAATTTTGTTTGTGTTTATGGCAGTTTTGGCAAGTCGCTTTTGAAAAACGCAAAGCTGTGATGAATTAAATCAGTTAATACTGAAATTCCAAATTCAAGCTCCGCCTCTGGATAGTTATCAAATAAGCTGACGTTTTTGTTAGTCTCCCTAATTCGACGCTTTTGTAATTGTCCAAGTTTTTGTACATTTAATAATTTGTGTATTGTTGATCGAACGTTTAACTGTTTTAGCAGCTTTTGGTACTTTCAATATTTTTGTACATTTTAATAATTTGTTAAACTGTTGTGAGCCGAACGTTTTTAAGTGCTTCAAGAAGCGAAATGGTACGTGCTTTAGGTGATAAAGTAGCAGCGATCCTAATTCTTGGTGAAACTGGACAAAATATTCATGCAGCAGAACGCATTTTTGATGAGAGGTTTCCCGATCGCTTCGTTCAGGGGAGCTTCTTCGTAAGTTTGGAACAACGGGTAGTATTAATCATGCGAAACGATCTGGCAGACCACAAATTTCTGATGAGAATAAAATTGATATACTGGCAGAAGTAATAGATAATCCTACTTCTTCAACAACCCACGTTGCATCTACCTGTGAAGTCAGTCGAAGTCCAGTACACAGGGTGTTGAAGAAAAACAAATTTCATCCATACAAATTAAAAATGGTTCATCAACTCTCAGACGACGACTCAGACCGAAGACTAGAATTTTGTGAAAATATGGAAACTGAAATTAACCAACAGCCAGACTATGTCAAAACAATTTGTTTCAGTAACGAAAGTACTTTCTATCTAAATAGAAATGTAAATACACAGAATGTGAGGTATTGGAGTGACGCAAATCCTCACCTGTTCCGTGAAACACATACCCAATTTCCCCAGAAGGTGAATGTTTGGGCAGGTATCCTGAGAAACCACATCGTTGGGCCTCTTTTTTTAAATACTATTTTAAGTGGTGAGGTTTATCCTTGAAATTTTGGAAGATAATCCAGATGAATTCAGCAATTTGGAAATAACGTTCCAACAGGATGGTGCTCCTCTACAATATTACGGTGCAGTAAGACGGTATTTGGATGAGGAGTATCGTGGTAGATGGATTGGACGACGAGGTTCAACGGAATGGCCAGCTCGATCACAGGACCTCACACCTTTGGATCTTTTTCTGTGGAGGTACCTCAAATCAAAGGTTTACCCACTGAACCTGACAATATTGACGTTTTAAAACAACGTATTGTTGCAGAATGTGAGGCTGTTTCCGCAGACACATTTGCAAAAGTACGAAAAGAGTTTAAAAATAGGATATTTCACTGTCAGGAAGTAAATGGAGGTCACTCCGAGCAATTTCTTCAAGTAGATACTGATTCTTAAATCTGTAATTAATATCATACTGAATGGAATTTAAATTTTAATGTTTACTAATGAGCCATTAAAACTGCCATAAACACAAACAAAATAAGTATCATTGAAGAGGTTTTTTCGATACCCTTTGAAAGAGGTGTCGCTTGCCGTAGGGTTTTATTTAGAATTATTGGTCACAATGGCCTTGTGACGTCATTTTTGACGATTTCGTCATCTATCATCACTAGCAGGGAAGTTTACAATCTTTAATATTCAGTTTTCAAATTTCACTTGTTTATTTAAAATCGTTCCAAAAATAAGAGGGGGGGAGGAGACTTTTGAGAAGCACTGTATAAATCCATTAAAAATTAGATCTTCCATATGAAAACCTGATTGATGAAGTAACCCATTCCTCTTTCAGAACAGAATGTTTGAATTAACTTCAAATTATACTTGTTAATAATTATTTCCCATATTCAATCAATAATTTTAAAAAATCAGTACCCCTTCATGAAACATACTTCGAATGATGGCAGGGAAAATCGTACATATTATGAAATTTCACCTCATTCAAGAATTTACTCCAAATTGATTTTTCTCAAAAACGAAAATATTAAACTAACAAAAACAAACATAAAAACTATTTTCTGAATAATGTTTTGTAACCTTACTGGTTGAGGTAGTTTGCAGTTGGTTGGGAGGAGAACAAAATAACTGAAAGCACAATAGTCCTGTTGCCGACGTTTCGACTTTTATAAAGTCATTCTCAGGGATTGTGATTATTACTCAAAATCAATAATGGGGTAAGAACAGTGGATTCTAAGATAATTGGTAAAAAGTGCAAATAAGTAAGTGAATCACATACATTGTAAATAGCACTAAATTAACGTGCCGAAAATTGTAAAATTAAAAATATAAAAACAATATATATAAGGGTAAATGTAAATTACAACAGGATACTCACAAGATTTCTTCCGACTATTCACTGATAAGGTATGTGTATCATAAGCGTGCAAGATTTGTCATTGTTGTGGTTTTTTTTTATTAGTATTGTTTCTGTGTTTTTTTTGTTTATCATCTCTGGTATAGCTCTTTTTAACCGACGAAACCAAAAAGGAGGAGGTTCTCTAGTCGACGCGTATATATTTTTATTTTTTTATGTATGATCACGCATAACTTTTCACTGAGACGTCTGATTCCGATAATTCTTTGGATAGGGTGTACTTTGAAGGTGGTCTCATTTGAATTTTGAAGATGAAATCCACCCCTAAGGATAGCAAAATGGAGGATATTGATCACTCACCCTTTGAATTCTGGTCCGTTAACCGATTCTATCAGGCATAACTTTATACTGGATTCTTCGATTTGGATGATCTTTCTTTTAATGGATAGGGTATACCTTATATTTGGATTTCGGATAATTGATTTTTCACTTGTGAACATTGGCACACACTTACGTAGTTGACAATGACAGATCGCTACTGACATTATTTTTGTTTCACATCCGTCAAAATCATTATATTCTATGAGAGGACGGGATGATATACAAAGTTATGGAAGAAACTAACCAGAACAACAAAAATAATTTATAGTACAACAAATAGTAAAAGTAGATAATTATATTATTCAATAGTTGAAGTAAGGTGGGTAAGTAAGTATTTTGGAAGTAATCAAAAAACAAGTAGGTAGTAATTAGTAGATTCTAACCATAAAAAATTTGAAAAATAAAAACTTTTTAACAAAAAATTAAACCGACGAAATACTGAACTGGAAAGTAAAAAATAAAATAAACCTTCTTAGTCTCAGTAACTGAGCTCCTAAACTAATGTAAGTTACTAATGTTGAGTCGGCGCCAAACGAACAATTAACGAACATCATTAAATTACTTATCAGAATTAAAGTATCAGAATGTCACCGCGCAACTCGATGCCATCATTTTACGCCTTACCTAATTCATTTGCTCGTTTGTTTGGCGCCGACTCAAAATTACTTACTTACATTAGTTTAGGAGCTTAGTTACTGAGCTAAGAAGGTTTATTTTATATTTTACTTCTCAGTTCCGTATTTCGTCGGTTTGATTTTTTGTAAAAAAGTTTTTTTCTATAGTTATGTTGTTTTCCAATAATGTTTGTATCTTCAAAGTCAAAATTGTGTAGGTTTTCGTATGAATGTTCTGCAAGACCTTTTTGATTTGCTGTTTCTATGAGGTTCTCAGGTCTTATGCTTCGTTTATGTTTGGATAATCTAGTTTTCAGATATCGTCCTGTCATTCTGCACAAGGTATTTTGTAATTTATGTTGCTTCCTTGTTCATTCGAGGTTTCAGATTTCAACTTGGAGAAGTACTTTTTAACTGTGACGTAATTTTTGAATGCAATATTAAAAGGTACGTCTGTAAATACATTCTGTATCTTTCCTGAAAGGCCCGAGATGTATGGGATTTGGTGGAAGGATTTATTTTCATTTAGTGGTTCTGTTTTGATCTGTTTTGATACAGTGTGTCTCACTTCTCATGGAAACACCCCCGTAACTTCCGTATTTGTTGAAGTGGAATTCTGTTATTCTCACGATCGGTAGATATACGGAAAATGAGTCTGAATTTTCTCATGTGGTTGACCTGAGTGACATACACTGCTCGCCAGGAGCGATGGATAGACCGATTTTTGCAAAATATCATATTAGGGGGCAAGATAGGCTCAAAATTCTTACGGATTCGTGATCACGACATCAAATTCAGTACCAATCCATATTTTCGCTGGAAAATTTTCAGTTCTCAAAAATCCGAGTTTTCCCATCTTCTTATGGAAACACCCACGTACCTTCCATGATGATTGAAGTAGAATTCTGAAATTTCCACGATCATTAGGTACACCGGAGATGATGCTGAATATGTTCTGGGGTTGTCCTGAGTGATATACAGAGTGGGCCATTGAAAACGAAACAGCGGCTCTGTAGGTCGGCAGAACCGAATTATATAAAAACGCTCGGACACATCAACTACATTTTTGAGGGGGACATCGTTCGCAATGAAATTCACCCGAAATACTTTACATCCCTCGGAGCTGTGACCGCCACCCCTGCCTTTTTAAATTGCAACATATGGCAAGTGATACCTCATTCGAAAGGTATTTTCCTTCTTAATATCAAACAAGAAAAATAAATTAATCCTATCGTTCGTTTTCGAGATATAGGAACTTGAAGTTGGGAAATCACTTTTTATTCACTCAATCAATAAAAACAATATCTGATAAAGCAACTGTCGCAATAATGATTATTGTCAATAAACTGAATGTTCAAACTGTCTGCCACCCATTTCCATGAAATAGTACAAGTTCTGTTCAAAACGAGACCTCACATTTCGTAGCATTTCCGGCGTTATTCGACAGCATTCTTCAATAATTCTCCTTCGTAAATCTTCCAGAGATTCTGGTTCGGTTGCAAAGATTTTGTTTTTCAAGTGATCCCACAGATTAAAGTCGAATGGGGTTGAATCTGGAGATCTGGCTGGCCACTCTATAGAGCCTCTTCTTCCAATCCAACTTCCAGGAAACATTCTATCCAAAAACGCCTTGACAGGCTGTGCATAATGTGGAGGTGCCCCGTCTTGTTGAAATATCAAGTGGTCTTCATGGTAACGATCGTCATTTTCAATGATGTCTACTAATTGTGGATGAACAAATTCATTCAATAATTCCAAATAAGTTTTTCCTGTCAGGTTACCGTCGAGAAATACTGCTCCATCAAACGGTCCCCAAAAATACCAGCCCAGACATTGAGTTTTTGGGGGGATTAACATCTGACCAATAACGACAATTATGACGATTCACAGTCGAATTCAAAAAGAATGTTGACTTATCAGAGAAGCGGATGTTGAAAAGTAAATTCTCATCACCATCTATTCGCGTAGTCATCATTTCACAAAATTCCTGTCGCCTATCAAAATCATCTTCATTCAATTGGTGTGCCAAATGTATTTTGTAGGGGTGGAATTTATGATGTTTCAGGATTCGGCGGATACTGGTTCTACTGATATTGGTAACACTAGCCAATTTCCTTGTGCTCAATGTTGGGTCTGCATGAACTAGTCCTAAAAGTGCAACTTCGACAGCTTAATTTCTAAACGGAAATTCACGTTCTGGGTCCCGTTTCTTGTTGGCTACTGATCCAGTTTGACGAAATTTTTGCACTAATTCTAGAACGTATTTTCTAGCAACAAGTTTATCTGGATGCGTTTCATCGAACAAATTAACTGTACGGTCACCGCACTCATCATTCTTGAAAAAAAATTATTATTATTCCAACTCTTTCCGCGATCGTATACACCATTATTGCGGAAAGATATTCAGCAGCTTTAGTCAAGTAATTCACTCTTATGTCGTTGAATCAGAGATCAGTTTGAGTCCACAATTGCGACTTGCCAAAAAAAATTATCACATACATATTTTTGTTGTACTCGCATTTGAGTCGAGTTCGAGAAAACGTCTTTTCATCGATTCTTAAGAACCTTAAACTTTTTTCGATCAGTAAATGAGGATGAAATGAAAATTTGAAACGGAATTGCATGTTATTAGTAAGTAAACAGTTAGATCCTTCAATTCCTTGACAACAGTTGCCTTGACAACAGTTGCCTTGTTAGATGTTATTTTCATTGATTGAGTGAATAAAAGTTATTTCCCAACTTCAAGTTCCTATATTTCGAAAACGAATCGATAGTATTAATTTATTTTTGTTGTTTAATATCAAGAAGGAAAATACCTTTCAAATGAGGTATCACTTGCCATATGTTACCATTTTAAAATTAAGGGGTGGCGGTCACAGCTCCAACGGATGGAATGTATTTCGGGTGAATTTCATCGCGAACGATGTCCCCCTCGAAAATGTGGTTGACATGTGCGAGCGTTTTTATATAATTCGGTTCTGCCGACCTACAGAGCCGCTGTTTCGTTTTCAATGGCCCACTCTGTATAATGCGCGCCAGAAGCGATTAAGATGCTGATTTTTGTGAAAAATAATAGTAGGAGGAGTGATAAGCGGAATTTCACTGATTCGTGATTGGGACATCAAATTTATAACCGATAGGCATCTTTGCTGAATAATATTTCAGTTCAGAAAAATTCGAATTTTCCCACTTCTCATGGAAACACCTCCGATCTATCGTAATTAGTGGAGTAGAGCCTGAAATTTCCACGATGGTAGATATTCAGGAGAGAGTCTCAATAATAGTAGGAGTCAAATTTACTGAGCTTCCAGAGAGGAGTACAAAAATATGGACTTTCTGAAGGAAGTATTGAACTTTATTTACGAAACCATCACAAAATCGGAAAAAGTGTTCAAAATGAAAAAACAAGTCAGACTACGTTCTCGAAGCATATCTCAAAAAGATCTTTTTTTTTTCTAATCATTGATATTCATTGAAGAAACAACGGTTAGAGAAACTCAATGTAGAAATATTTCTATCAATCGCCCCTGGCGCGCAGTGTATGTCACTCAGATTAACCTCAGGAGGAATTTAGACCCATTCTCGGTATATTCAACAATCGTTGGAATTACAAAATTCTACTCCAATAACTACGGAAGTTACAGGGGCGTTTCCATGGGAAGTGAGACACACTGTATTTTGATTGCTCCGAGGTTTTTATGTTGGAGAGAAGGATGTGAAAGTTATAGAGCCCTGTATTTGAGATTAAGGATAATGTTAGTTTTATGTGAGAAAGAGTGTTGAGAATTAAAGTTCAAAAATCGCTAAGAGAAGGTAGGTTTGTGGTGCCAATCTGTGATAATTTTGTTTTCTTCCGTTCTTATGATTGAGATATCTAAAAAAGGTAATTGTGTGTAATTGTGTTAGCTATTGAAAACTTGGAAAAGCGAGTGATTATTTCATCTACATAGCGTGTGAAAAATGGTAATTCAAAAGATAATTTTTTAATGGAAGTATTCTGGAGTTCAGACAGAACGATATCTGCACAAACTGGAGACAGACAGTTTTCCATACCTAGACCATGGGTTTGTCTATAGAATTTGCCTTCAAACTTGAAATAGCCGTTCTTCAGTAATGTTGAGAAATTTTCAAGTATGAGTTACGGTGTTTCGATTAAGTGCCAATTTTGTCTGACTAATTCTACTACTGAATCTGTTGGGATATTGGTGAGAAGGGACACCACATCTAGAGGGATTAATATATCGTTTTTTGGAATCATTGTATCTTGAAGGTCCTGAACCCCTTCGAATGGATTTTTGGTGTGGTAGTTGTCTTTTTCTTCAAAGATTTGATTGAGGAGGTTACTTAGATATTATGAGATGTGTTTTAAGTGGAAGATCCTACAAAGCTTGAAATGGTTCTTAGGGGGGTATTTTTTATATGTTTTGGGTAGAAAATACATCTTGGGAAAAACTCCGTTATCAAATTTTAAATATTTTTTCCCTTCAGTAAAAATATTCTCTTTGTATACATTTTCAATCAGTCCATTGTTTTTAGATTGAACACTGGAAGTAGGAGTTTTCGTTGGAAGTTCATATGGGTTTTGATCTTGGAGTAGAATACAATTTTTTACTTGATATTCTTGTTTCATTCAGTTGTGTTTTCATTGATGGCTTTGGTTACTATGATGTAATAAAAGTTATTTTTGAGGAATCTTTTTTTTCCATTTCTTTCTCTAAGAGGAGTTTTTATTTTTTTATTTTGATGTCTTGTTATTAGTAATAATGTTTGTAGATTCATTACTGTGAGATCTTCATCATTTACGTTTCCAAGAGCGTACCTATATCAAACAATAATTGTTCCAGAGAAAAATTATTCTGAGAGTAAGGTAAATTGAATTTGTCGCCATAGCTGAGAATTCAAAATATATATTGTTATGTTATGTTATGCCAGTTGTAAATTTTAAAAGACTAAAAACCCACAAAAAAAATAATTACTAGATGGTTAATGGTTTCAAGAGTTTGTTTGTGAATAACTTTTGAAATTCTATGTATATTGTGAGCCTAGGTAGAATATGGATAGATAAAAATGTCAAAATACTATAAAACAATAAATTTCATACACTGTCAAAATTATTATAACTCATAATTGCTCAAAAGACAATAAAAAGTCTAAATTTACAAAATTTTCAGGAATAAACAGTAATCAACACATTTATAAATTTGAAACATACAGTATATGAAATTTTAGCTAACCAAAGGTAGCCAATGATAGAACAGCAAATATCTTTATAAAAATAGCCGATCAGGGAATAGATGGTCAGGTGTAGAATTGGAAATTGTGGAAGAGTAGCAATGAGATGGTATCAGAAGCATTTATTATTGAAATTTGTAAATAATGATAAGAGTGGAAAAATAATTGTATATATAAATTATGCAATATAAATATAAACAGTGAAAAGTGACAATTAAGTGCACCAATTCAAAAATTCAAATGTAAAAACAAGGAGAAAAAGATGTATCTAGGCGATAGAAAACAAAGCTTCGAGGGAGATCGAAAATAAATTTCCAAGCGGATGCCACGCAAAAATTTCACTAAAAGAAAATTGGAATAATTCCATCATTTGGTAAACAAAACCAATATTACCTTAATGATAACATATCCACGGATCCAAATGCTGATTTCCGCATCTATATAGTTCCTGATTCATGGTATTGCAGTCCTGACAGCGATTGGAGAGAGGAGACATCCTGATTCATGGTATAATTAGAACACCAACAGTTCCAACCAGGTATAAAACTTTAATAGTGCTCTTCCGGTCCTGAACTAATTCACAATTAACATATTTCACATTCGAAGAATTTATGTCACCCTATTTTGAACAATAACAGAAAACGTCACTCTCACGGAAAAAGTGAGGTTCTGTTTATCTATCCATGGTCTGATTAATTATTATCATCCGTGAATATTTGTTTGATTCACCCTAGTATAAGTTATTTCTCGTAGGCAGGTATTTTAAGTCTTCCTGAATAAAGGAGATAATTGCTTTATGATATTTTGTTGTTTGTTTTCTCACAATGATCAATAACATACCAAAGACCATTCAATAAACTGAAGTTAGCCAGCAGTGGTAGTGTCTCTATTGCCTTGAACCGGCCACCTTGAGATAAGGGCGTACCAACTGTTGCTTAGCCGTGGTGAGGAAAATAATAATTGTTGGTAGCGTGACGAGAGGACAGTGACGTTCGCTGGCAATTATTATTACAGCATACAATACAGGGGCAGAAATATCTATTTATATCATATCAATTTGGCTCACAAAGAATACCAAAAATAATTAGCAATTTCAATATACAAAAACAATATAAATATAATATTTCCAATTCATCAAAACATAACAAAATGGCACCCAAAACGTGGGGCAAAAATATTACAATATTATATTTGAAAAATTCATCTTATATATATATATATATATATATATATATATATATATATATTGCGTTAATGGGTTCTTGAACTTGATAAAAGTATATTTCTGGATTTTTCTTGGGTAATTAGATTCGTTTCTGGAAATATAATGGAATTTATGCTATTTCAAACGTTTCGCCCTCGTTTGGGGGCATCTTCAGTAAAATTTATTCTTAAAAATATATGTATATCTGAAAATAAAATTCTTAATTTAGAAACATCTGTAAGATCAAAATTAGGTTACATGTAGAAAAAAAGTGAAATACCATCGGGTAACGTACCTTGGTTTAACCATATTAGTATTCTATTAGCAACTAATTGTTGAGCTTTGTGCTCATTTTCATCTTTATGTTGCACATAATTTTTATTTGTTTTCTTTTGTCGTGAGTCTCACTGTGTTGTTTGGAGACTAGCTACGTGTTTTTTTTTCGAATTCGGGAAATGTATTTCTGGTGATTTTATATTTATTATTGGTGCTAGTGGCCGACCTGTTCCATTCCTACTGGGACGGTGTTGTGTATATGTGGGGGGGGGGTGAACTGGGCAAATGAACTATTTATGTTTGCTATTGTAGATGGAATTTTTTATTTTAATATATATATATATATATATATATATATATATATATATATATATATATATATGTTTTATGTTATGAAAGACCAGTAATTTATTTTAATTGTTTTTACATTATTTTGAGATTCTATTTCTTTTATGAAGCCTATGTATAATATTGATAGATAAAAATATACAAATACTATAATGCAATCATTTTCATACATTGTCAAGATGATTACAACCTATAATTGTTCAAAAGACAACAAAAAAGCCAGATTTATAAAATCATCCTGAATAAAATGTGAACAACAAAATTATAAGCTTGAAACATACAGTATATGAAATTGTATCTAACTAAAAATAGCCAATGGGAGAACAACAAACTTCTTGATGACAATAGCCAATCAGGTAACAGTATGGTCAGATGTAAGATTTGAAATTGTGAGAAAATAAGAACGGTGAAGTGTCAGAGACAATTATCATTAATTATTGTACATAGTTTGTAAGAAAAAAAAATATTTTAGTTGATAAGTTTTGACAAATAACCCCAAAGAGTGATAATGTGACAACAAAGTGCGCGAATTTGAAAATTCAAATGATATGGAAACAAGAGAAATGGTATCCAGGTGATAGAAAACAAAGCCACTAGGGAGATTAAAAATAATTTTGAAGAGAACGCCACGTTCGTACTTTAGAAGAAGAAAAATTCAAGAACTTCATCAATAATTGTTTTTATAATTCACATTGGTGCCCAACGTGGTGAAAAAATATATTTATAAGAATAATAATAATAATAACAAAATTCTTTAGTTTCAAAATTCACACAACATAACAATATATATATATATATATATATATATATATATATATATATATATATATATCATATCTTTGAACGTCATCTTATCTTTGTTGTTCTCATAAGCATGGATTTTTATGTCATTGAAATTAGGGTTGAGGTCCTCAGTAATTATGTGTTTGTTAAGAGCGGTACTGGATTGTTTGCCGTACTTGTGTCCATTGCTTCTGTTACATAGCAGTTGTGAGGTCATTCCGATGAACACTTTGTCACAATCATAACATGGGATACTATATACCAGATTGGACCTTTTCATTATGAGGTCTTGACTCTCTAGTGGGGTGTTCAATTTTTTTAAAACATTATAAATTTGAAACTTTACTATCTTAATGTTTTCAGATAGTCCAGGTATAATGGGCATTCTTTGGATTGCCAGTTTTTTGTTTTGGTTTGCTTTTGTAATAAGATTTATGAGTGCGTTCTTTGATGATTTTGTTTATAATATTGATGGGGTAGTTGTTGTTGGTGAGTGTTTTTCGGACTTCATCCAAGGCTTTGTCTCTTAGTGATAATTGCTGCTAATACGCTAGTTATAACACTTTTTTTGTATGACATGGGGTGGTTAGAGTTGAAGTTTAAATATCTATCAGACCAGGTCGATTTTGTATACCATTGTGTTGTTATTTTGTTGTGTCCATTGAATAGTGTAAGGTCTAGAAAATTTAGTTAACTATTTGTTTCTTTTTCGATGGTAAACTGTAGTTTGCTATGGAATGTATTGAATGCTTTATGAAGTTCGTCGATCTTATCTAGAGGTATTGCTGTAATACAGTCATCAACATACCGTTCATAGAAATATAAGTCAAAATTAAAATTTTTTATGACCGTTTCTTCTAAATGTTCCATTACTAGTTGTGCAACAGTGCTCGAAATTGGGGAACCCATTGCGCATGCATTAGTTTGTTGATAAAATTCATCTTTATATTGAAAATAGTTAGTTGATAATGTTTGTTCTATTGCTGTCATGAATTCTTTTTCGGAAGTGAAGTGTGTTCTTCCAAAGAATGCCATTTTCAGTTCATAATGTTTTCGAATAGGTCGTTTGGGATATTTGTATATAGTGATTTAACATCAAGTGATGTAGTTGTCGGGAATAATAACTGTATCAATGAATTCATTGAAGTTGAATGAGTCTTCTATGTAGTAGTCATTTTGCCCTATTATTTTGGAAATACTATTAGCGAGAAATTAAGATAAATTATAAAATGGTAGCTGAAGGCTTGAAACTATTGTTTTCGAATTCGGGAAATGTATTTCTGGTGATTTTATATTTATTATTGGTGCTAGTGGCCGACCTGTTCCATTCCTACTGGGACGGTGTTGTGTATATGTGGGGGGGGAAGAACTGGGCAAATGAACTATTTATGTTTGCTATTGTAGATGGAATTTTTTATTTTTCAATTAGAGTGTGGTAAAGTAGTTCATGCCTGTGCGGCTGTTCATGGCATCTTTGTTCAAAGATATGATATATATATATATAGATATATATATATATATATATATATATATATATACATATATATATATATTGTTATGTTATGAAAGACCAGTAATTTATTTTAATTGTTTTTACATTATTTTGAGATTCTATTTCTTTTATGAAGCCTATGTATAATATTGATAGATAAAAATATACAAATACTATAATGCAATCATTTTCATACATTGTCAAGATGATTACAACCTATAATTGTTCAAAAGACAACAAAAAAGTCCAGATTTATAAAATCATCCTGAATAAAATGTGAACAACAAAATTATAAGCTTGAAACATACAGTATATGAAATTGTATCTAACTCAAAATAGCCAATGGGAGAACAACAAACTTCTTGATGACAATAGCCAATCAGGTAACAGTATGGTCAGATGTAAGATTTGAAATTGTGAGAAAATAAGAACGGTGAAGTGTCAGAGACAATTATCATTAATTATTGTACATAGTTTGTAAGAAAAAAAATATTTTAGTTGATAAGTTTTGACAAATAACCCCAAAGAGTGATAATGTGACAACAAAGTGCGCGAATTTGAAAATTCAAATGATATGGAAACAAGAGAAATGGTATCCAGGTGATAGAAAACAAAGCCACTAGGGAGATTAAAAATAATTTTGAAGAGAACGCCACGTTCGTACTTTAGAAGAAGAAAAATTCAAGAACTTCATCAATAATTGTTTTTATCAATTCACATTGGTGCCCAACGTGGTGCAAAAAAGTATATTTATAAGAATAATAATAATAATAACAAAATTCTTTAGTTTCAAAATTCACACAACATAACTATATATATATATATATATATATATATATCATATCTTTGAACGTCATCTTATCTTTGTTGTTCTCATAAGCATGGATTTTTATGTCATTGAAATTAGGGTTGAGGTCCTCAGTAATTATGTGTTTGTTAAGAGCGGTACTGGATTGTTTGCCGTACTTGTGCCATTGCTTCTGTTACATAGCAGTTGTGAGGTCATTCCGATGAACACTTTGTCACAATCATAACATGGGATACTATATACCAGATTGGACCTTTTCATTATGAGGTCTTGACTCTCTAGTGGGGTGTTCAATTTTTTTAAAACATTATAAATTTGAAACTTTACTATCTTAATGTTTTCAGATAGTCCAGGTATAATGGGCATTATTTGGATTGCCAGTTTTTTGTTTTGGTTGCTTTTGTAATAAGATTTATGAGTGCGTTCTTTGATGATTTTGTTTATAATATTGATGGGGTAGTTGTTGTTGGTGAGTGTTTTTCGGACTTCATCCAAGGCTTTGTCTCTTAGTGATAATTGCTGCTAATACGCTAGTTATAACACTTTTTTTGTATGACATGGGGTGGTTAGAGTTGAAGTTTAAATATCTATCAGACCAGGTCGATTTTGTATACCATTGTGTTGTTATTTTGTTGTGTCCATTGAATAGTGTAAGGTCTAGAAAATTTAGTTAACTATTTGTTTCTTTTTCGATGGTAAACTGTAGTTTGCTATGGAATGTATTGAATGCTTTATGAAGTTCGTCGATCTTATCTAGAGGTATTGCTGTAATACAGTCATCAACATACCGTTCATAGAAATATAAGTCAAAATTAAAATTTTTTATGACCGTTTCTTCTAAATGTTCCATTACTAGTTGTGCAACAGTGCTCGAAATTGGGAAACCCATTGCGCATGCATTAGTTTGTTGATAAAATTCATCTTTATATTGAAAATAGTTAGTTGATAATGTTTGTTCTATTGCTGTCATGAATTCTTTTTCGGAAGTGAAGTGTGTTCTTCCAAAGAATGCCATTTTCAGTTCATAATGTTTTCGAATAGGTCGTTTGGGATATTTGTATATAGTGATTTAACATCAAGTGATGTAGTTGTCGGGAATAATAACTGTATCAATGAATTCATTGAAGTTGAATGAGTCTTCTATGTAGTAGTCATTTTGCCCTATTATTTTGGAAATACTATTAGCGAGAAATTTAGATAAATTATAAAATGGTAGCTGAAGGCTTGAAACTATTGGTCTGAGGGGTCGATTTTCTTTATGTAGTTTTGGTTGTCCGTAGATTTTAGGAGTTGCATTGTGGATCATTAGTTGGTTCAAAAGTATGTCTGAAATCATTTTTTTACCAAAGTATTATTTTGATATTTGTTCGTAGGGTTCTGTCGAAGTTTTTTGTATGTGTTTTTATCTTGATATAATGTTAATTTTTTCTTCGTATTCTGTTATTTCCATAATGACTATTTTGTTGCTTTTATCTGGTTTGATAACTATGATTTGTGGGTTATTTTTCAGAAATCGTTCAGTTTTTTTCAAACATTTCACGAATTTATTTTGTGTTTTATTATTATGGAGTCTATCATTTTCAATCCTATTTTTAAAATTGTTGATGGCTTTCACAGCATTGGTTCTAATTTCTCGAGGCTCAAGAACGTTATTCTGGTCTTGGTGCTCTGTGAGTTGCATAGAACTCACGGATGTAGACATGAAAAAAAAACCCGTATTACAAATTTCCAGGAGAATTTATGATTCCAGTGCATTTTCAATACATACCGATAAAAAAGTATGTGGCCCCAAATGTGTTTTTCCCTAATTTGGCGGTCAACGTGTTAACTCTGGTTTTCCACGCTTCAATGATGCATCCTGTATAAACAAGAATTACGGTTCGTTTGGCAAAAAAATCTAAATTCGAAATAGTGATTCACAACGGAGCAATTGACCATAGTAATCATGTTGACTCAACCTGTATATATATATATATATATATATATATATATATATATATATATATATATATATATTTTCTTCAATTCCTCGGAATAAAGGTCTGATTCAGTCAATTCGTATAATTTTTTTACCGACATTTCGACATAGTATTTATCATCATCAGGTTGAAAACACTAAAATAAGAAATATGGATTTTGAGACATATCTAACTTGACACAATATTAAAATGTGTGCACTAAAATGATTATTCCAAAAAAAAAGGTTCGAAATATAACACGTTATTCACAATATAAAATGATCTGTAATATATATGAGTATTCATTACAATTATTTTTTTTAATTTCTGCGTTTGCATCGTAAGAACGTTATTGCAGGTGTGTGACTTCGAAGTTATCGGGAACGGTTTGTTTATTCCATGAATTTTCACCCTCTCAAACGTTGTTAGTGAAAGTTGAAATTTTCACCAAAGGAAGGAATCCAAGAGTAAGAACATTCCTTGAAATGATACATAGTGAAAAAGACCCTAACAGCATTAATGATAGAAATGATATCAAAAACTCAAGCCAGATTTATAACAACCTTTTTTAACTTTGTTTATAGCAATAATGATAAAAACTGATCTTCACATGCTGCCAAAAAAATACATTCCGGCTCACATACAGAACTCAATCTAAATAATTCAGGGTACTCATGAAGAGGTTAAAAATGCTTGTAAGATAAACGAACCATTCCCGATAACTTCGGAGTCACACACCTATTATAACGTTCGTACGATGCAAACGCAGAAATTCAAATAACATAATTTGTAAGTGAATACTGATATATATTACAAATAGTTTTATAACGTGATATATGTCGAACCATATGTTTTTGAATAATTATTTTAGTGCATACATTTCAATATTGTGGTTAGGTAGATATGTCTCAAACTCCATATTTTTAATTTTAGTGTTTTCAACCTGATGATAACAAATACTATGTCGGAATGACGTCAAAAAAAATTGTACGAATTGTCTGAATCGGATCTTTATTCCGATAAATTGAAGAAAATATATATGTTATGAAATGAAATGCATAAAGCACACAAAGTCGTCTTCACAAACGGTTCAATATAAACTGAAACACAATTGGTAGACCGACAGACAAAAAATAACTACTTTCCTGGCAAATCCCACGCAGAACATTTAATGATATTCACCTGACATCATGAAACTTCCATATAAATGGATATTGTTCGCAATGTTTCTTCTGATAAGCTCGATTATTTCAATTCATGTCGTGTTGCTAACTGCATACGTTTCAGGCTTTTGGCCTCATCAGTAGGAGATACAGCCAGAGATCCGAGAGTTGCCGAGACACAACATAAATAAAATCATCATCGAGCTTAAAACATTTTTAGGTGCGTCGGAAAAGATAACATTCAACCGGTGACACCTAGTGACAGGAAGAAACACTCCTCCACTTCTGTCACTAGGTGTCGGCGGTTAAAAGTTATCTTTTCCGATGCACCTAAAGATGTCTCGATGATGATTTTATTTATGTTGTGTCTCGCTTCGGCCAGAGCTCTCCGGATCTCTGGCTGGTGACTACTCCTTACTGATGAGGGCCAAAAAGCCTGAAACCGGTATGCGGATCGGTAGGCGGACACGACATGAATTTAAACTTAATCGAGCTCATCAGAAAGAAACATTTGCGAACAATATCCATTTATATGGAAGTTTGCATGGATTGTCAGGTGAATATCATTCAACGTTCTACGTGGTTTTTGCCAGGAAAGTAGTTGTTCTTCGCCTGTCGGTCTACCAATTGTGTTTCAATTGATATTGAACCTTTTGTGAAGACGACTTTGTGTGCTTCATGCATTTCATTTCATATCGTAGCCCCCTTCATATGGCTTTTTCTTTCTTTAAATAAATATGTTGTCAAGAAACCAAAGAAAATATAAATGCATATATATATATATATATATATATATATATATATATATATATATATATATATACACACATATATTAAATGTGTACATATACAGTGCTAGTCAAAAGTCCCCTCCCCCCTCGTATCTTTTGAACGGGTATACTTATAATAATGAAATTCTGAGGGTGGAGATAAATGGATGTAGGCTTCTCAACTGGTCATAACAGGTGACGCAATAGTCATAAATGACGTCACAAGGCCACCGTGACCAATAATTTCAAATGGGACCCTATGGCAAGTGACAGCTCGTTTGAAAGGTATTGAAAATACCTATTCAGTCATACCAATTTTGTTTGGGTTTCGGCTGATTTTGATTGATAAATTGAAGAAATACGAAAATTATAGTTTCGCATTTAATTAATAAAGATTTTAAAGTACGCCTCTGGTTAATTGTCAAAAAGGTTGACGTTTTTGAATTCTCTACTTGTCAAAAGTGTTTATACCTTGAAAATTTACCTAAGCTATTGTTTAACGAGACGTTTAAGTGTTTACATAGGCAAAATGGTACGTACTGTAGCCGACAAAGTAGCAGCTATCTTAATAATTGGTGAATGTAGAAACAATTTCCATGCAGCGGAACGACTGTTTAATGAGAGGTACCCCGATCGCCCTATATCGAGGGTTTATTTGAGGGAGCTTCTTCGGAAGTTTGAAGCATCAGGTAGTGTTCAAGATGCCAAACGATCTGGTCGACCAACAATTAGTGATGACAAAAAAATTGACATAATTGGAGAAATGGTAGTGAACCCTACTTCTTCCACAGCCCAAGTTGCGTCTATCTGTGGAGTCAGTCAAAGGACAGTACATAGGGTGTTGGCTAAAAACAAATTTCATCCATACAAATTAAAAATGGTGCACCAACTTTCAGATGATGACCCCGACCGAAGACTAGAATTCTGTGAAACTATGTCCAATAAAATGAACCAACAACCAGGCTACATACAGACAATTTGTTTTAGTGACGAAAGTACTTTCTTTCTCAATGGAATGTTAACACTCAAAATGTAAGGTATTGGAGTGACACAAATCCTCACATCTTTCGTGAAAAACATACTCAATTTCCAGAAAAGTAAATGTTTGGGCAGGTATTTTGGGAAACCACATAGTTGGGCCTCTTTTTCTCAATGCTAACTTAACCGGTGAATTGTATCTGGAGATGTTACAAAATGATATTGAGGCGTTAATTCTTGAAATTCTATAAGATAATCCAGATGAATTCGACAACTTGGAAATAACGTTTCAACAAGATGGTGCTCCTGCACACTATTACGATGCAGTAAGACGTTACCTAGATGAAGAATATCGTGGTAGATGGATTGGACGACGAGATTCGATCGAATGGCCAGCTCGGTCACCGGACCTTACACCATTAGATTTTTTTCTATGGGGGTACTTGAAATCTAAGGTTTACGCTACAGCACCTGACAGTATTGCCATTCTGAAACAACGAATTGTTGAAGAATGTAGGGCAATTTCCGCTGACACACTGGGACGAGTACGACAAGAGTTTAGCAATAGGATGCATTACTGCCAGGAAGTAGATGGAGCACATTTTGAACACTTATTATAAGAACTGGTTCTTAAATCTTTATTAATTAAATGCGAAACTATAATTTTCGTATTTCTTCAATTTATCAATCAAAATCAGCCGAAACCCAAACAAAATTGGTATGACTGAATAGGTATTTTCAATACCTTTCAAACGAGCTGTCACTTGCCATAGGGTCCCATTTAAAATTATTGGTCACAGTGGCCTTGTGACGTCATTTATGACTATTGCGTCACCTGTTATGACCAGTTGAGAAGCCTACATCCGTTTATTTCCACTCTCCGAATTTCATTATTATAAGTATACCCGTTCAAAAGATACGAGGGGGGGAGGGGACTTTTGACTAGCACTGTATATTAAATGTGTACCTAATATAAAAATATATTTATATATATATATAATATAATATATATATATATATATATATATATATCAAATAAGTGCGAAAGTTTTAAAGGGGTGATTTCTTTTTGAAAATTGAGGGGGGTCTTTTATGTGAACAAAAGCTCTTATGCATTTCCTTGAAAAGTTACACGCTAAAAGTGGAAATTACTGGAGAGTTGAAGAAATGGCATTTTGTGGGCATGACTACCAAAAAGGGATATTTTTTTTAATGTTGTGATCTTTTAAAGGGGTGAAACATGCAACCCCTATTCCATTTTTTACCAGAACTTTTCAACGAAACAAAATTTCTCATTTTAAATTTATGTGTTGAAAAGAACCATTCATTGCAAAACTTTTTCAACCGGTGTATTGGGTCCGTAAAAGCAATAGTTCCTAATAAAAAAATTACAACATTGTGCATGAACCAATCTTCTGTAAATGAACCGAAAAATCTAGTATGTGGCTGTTATGTTTTGTTTGCACAACTCGTGACTTCATTCGTAGTATTTTAAAATCGAACAAATCTAGTAGGTGGCGGTCGAGTCGCTTTGATTTCTATGTGGTAGTTGGAAGTTCAATTGTGTCTTTAGAAAATTCAATATGAATAATTACCTCAACGCTGAAATGACCGATATGCATTTTATGTATGGTCGTGCCAATGGAAATTATTTGGCAGCTAGGCGGCTCTATGCAGAGATGTAGCTTTAGCGAGTGATACCTCATCACACAATTTCTGCACATCTTCACCAACGACTGTGTGAGGGACTTTTAAAAAACGAACAACTGTTTGTGGTCATCCACGAGTAATGAGAACGGTAGCACTGGAAGAAGAGGTTCTCAATATGATTGGAGATCGTCCGGAATCAAGTACAAGACAAATTGCTAACACACTTAATGTTAGCAATAAACTAATCTGGACAATTTTAAAGGATCACCAATTGTATCCTTACCATATTCAACGAGTCTAGACACTTTTGCCGCGAGATTTTCCCCATCGAGTAGGCTTCAGATGATTACCCAAAATGCTCAATTTTTAGAAAAAGTAATATTCTCTGATGAATCAAACTTTTCGAAGCAAGGGATTACAGATTTCCATAACAATCATCTATGGGCCGAAGATAACCCACATGCAATTCAAGAAGGTCGATATCAATATGAGTTTTCACTAAACGTGTGGGTCGGAATTGTTGGCAAAAATATTATTTCTACCGTTAAGGCCCGGTATTTCCACCTCCGGTTATACTAGGAATAAATTAACCAACGGTTCGAATATGCTTTTGTTTTAACGTTTATTGATACAAAAGCACATTCTAACCATTGGTTAATTTATTCCCAGTATAACCGGAGGTGAAAATACCGGGCCTAAAGCTAACTGGGCAAGCTATACAAATTTTCTTCCATTTTACTTGAGGATGTTCCACTAGCTATTGGTATTGGTGCGCCTGCCAATTTCAGAAAAACTGCTCGTCAGTACTTGGACGACATGTATCCATATCGTTGGATAGGCAGAGCAGGACCTGAACCTTGGTCTCCCAGATCTCCAGACCTAAACTCACTGGACTTCTGCAACTGGGGTCACCTGAAGTCCTTGGTTTATACGACCCCCATTGAATGTGTGAATAAGGAAATCGCATCATTGCAGCCTGCGATACAATACAAAACACACCAGGAATATTTCAACGTTTGCGCCAGTCTATGGAACGAAGACTTGAGATTCCTGTCTAATGGTTGGAGGTGGTCATTTCGAGCAGTTTTTATAACACCGTTCCGTTTGATCTTGTTGCCTTTTTCTTTGTTGTAACACACATAATTTTATTTTGTTTGTATTTTTTATTTGTTATTCTATTAAAACAAAACATGGTACTGGTACATGCCTTCATTGAAAGTTCAAACAAGCGGAATAATTCTAAAACTACCTAATGCCACCTACTACATTTTTTCGTTTTACATTTACAGAAGATCCGTTCATGCAATGTTGTATTTTTTTATCATTAGGAAACTATTGCATTCATGGACACAACACAAGAGTTGAGCAATTTTTGTAATAAATCGTTATTTTCAACACATATTTTTAAATTGAGAAATTTTTTTTCGTTAAAAAGTTCTGGTAAAAAATGGAATAGGGGTTACATGTTTCATTTCTTTAAGAGATTACAACAAAATTGAAAAAATATCTATAGGTAGCCTTTTATTGGTAGAATATAATGCCATCATTTCAACTCTTCAGCAATTTCGAAAAAAAATATATTTTTCTTTTATAATTTTTGGGAGCG
The DNA here is from genome assembly GCA_018342105.1 of Gonioctena quinquepunctata. NCBI lineage: Eukaryota > Metazoa > Arthropoda > Insecta > Coleoptera > Chrysomelidae > Gonioctena > Gonioctena quinquepunctata. The sequence continues at coordinate 95,389 of JAFIRS010000686.1, forward strand.
TGTAACTTTCAAAGGGAAGGCATAAGAGCTTTTGTTCGCATGGAAGACCCCCTTTAATTTTCGACAAGAAATCACCCTCTAAAAACTTTCGCACTTATTTGGTAACACCCTGTATAAACATAATTTTTTACACTTTTTTCCATAACTCTTACTTCAAAACTGACGGGACCCCCATACCCTTCAGGGTTTGAATGTCCAAAAACATTGAAACACGTATTTCTTTCCTTGTAACAAATACCAACTTCCGAAGTTAGGGTTATGACCTAACTTCAAAAACTATCGGTAGTTCTATACAAACTTTCAACTCCATTCTACCCCCTTAGGTTTAATTTTCAAATACCTTGAATATATGTTTCTTCATTTGAATAGATAAGTCCAAATACCAATTTTCACCTTATTTCAAAACTAACCGAACCTCCATACAAACTCAATTCTTATATCTGTTACAAACACCCTAAACAATTTTTATGACCCCAACTCCGAAACTTACGGAACTCCTATACAAAATTTCAACCCTCCTTTTAACCCCTTTTGGGTTGAATTTTCAAAAACATTGGAATACATGTTCCTTTATTCGGGAAGGAGAGCCCAAGTACCAATTTCCATGACTATAACTCAAAATCAACAAATTTTGACCCCTCATTTCCAAAAGCACTGATACAAATCTTTCTTTTGTTTGTCAATGAAAATGTATTTTTGTGTCCTATTCGTTAGTTTGATCAGTGGCTATTTCCGACTCAATCTGGAATTTCTCTTGTCGACTGGCCATCTGTTTCCTTTTTCAATTGGATTCTCTACAACTTCAGAAATAAAGGATCACCAACTCAACGATGGTTCGAACATTGCATTGAGATTCGACGATTTTTTCTTCCTGAAAAGATTCATATCATAGAGAAAACCGTTCACAAGTGAGTTAACCACTGGAACGTCAATACGGTCGTTTGCGAAGAAAAGAAGGGTCAAGTAGGGAGCAGAAAACAGTAAAACTCCGGCTTCAACAGCGAGATCTTTTGTATAATCGGTATAAATGTCGTTGCAGAGCTTACGCATTTGTGGAGATTTATGATGAAAAAGGGCGCCAGTGAGTGCTGTGTATTCTCCAAGTCTTCTTCGAGTCCGGTGGGAGCACAAAAACAAATGGGAATTCATACGCGCAGAAACGGACTAAACAAAAGAGTTCTAGACTGAAAGCTCAATCCAAACAAGAACTTCTTCTAGATTTTTGTCCTGAAAATATTCCATGAGAATTGCAATTCCACTACAAGGAACAATACAAATTCACGATTTCTATCGAATAACTAACCACCAGAATTAATATTTTCTTCAATTGTAAGTGGTCAATATAACCAACGAAACAACCATCGATTTGTTTGGGATTATTATCAGAAATAAATAATCATCTGAAAATCTGAGATCTAAGACCTTCTCATCGAAAGCCAATAATATGATTTGTATTTTATTCGAGTTTTTCTTTTCTTTTTCTTCTTTTCGTTGTGGTGTTTTCATTTCTGCTTGAATGAAAAACCTAATACTGAGGATGAAAATGGTTTTACCACTCACTCTATTGATCATTGGTGCAGAAGGTAATGCTCACCAACTATCTAGTGGAAAACTGATTTAAACTTCTAGTAAGAAATAAAATAAAATCCGCAAACTGTGATATAAGTGTAGTTAAACGTGAAGATACTCATCTCTGGATATGGACAGTGAGTTAAAACTCTCAAATTACATATTACAAGACTATTAACCTACAATTCCATTTGCAAATAAACAATACGCTGATAAGGAGTTCCGGCGTAAAACTATCACACGACTGGTCTTTTGTGAACACTTCATTATAAATTCAAACCTTCGGACAGCAAACATGAAAAATGAGGACAATACAACTATTACACTAGCTATCCTACAGGAAGAACTTGAAAAAAATTTAAATCAAATAGAATAATTCATAGAAGCTACTGAGGCGAAGCTATTACTGTGTCTTGAAGAGGCAAAAACCGATATTAGAATGTTGAAACAAGAAAATGAATTGCTGAGAGAGGAAAATGAATCTCTGAAGCGTGTACAAAATAAAAACAACATCATTATTTTCGGGCTAAACAAACATAGAGAACACCAGACACCGGAACACATCAGTAACGTACTAAAAGAACTATTGGAAGTTGACCTATCTAAAGCTGATTTCAATGATATCTACCCACTGGGAAAAAAAGATAACTGCCCAGTGAAAATTGAATTCCTCTTCCAATACGCAAAAAAACACGTCCTGAAAAATTGCTATAAACTCAAGGGCAAACAGATTTCCATAGTTCATGACCTGACTAAGCAGCAGAGAGAAGAGCACAAAATCCTCAGGAGACATTTATTCCTTACTAAACAAGATCACAACGAATGCTTCATCGAGGGTAACAAGCTATTCGTAAATGGCGTAGCCCACAACCCTGAAGAACTGACTGAATCAGAAAATAGCAGCCCCATTCCGGACCCCCAAAAAGTGCTCCGTCAACACCAAATACATAGCAAGCAGAAAAACCTACAGGAGACACACACACCACTCCCAGAGAAATAAAAAATACTGTGGAGAGAGTATCCGATCTATTCCAAAAGCAATCACCATCAAATAAAAACGGAAACTTCAAACCAGAAACGTCAAAATTCATAAAATCCACTCGTCCAGATAACCTCTTGTGGGGTATTCCTGTTGAAAAAGGAAACATTCTCAATTGAATATTGATAGAAAGATTTTTCTGTGAATTGAAAAATCCACGATTGAAATGAAGTTATTTTTTGTGAATGTCTAACAGAAAACAACTACTTCCCCGGCTAAAGCCACCCTGGACATTGAACTTTATCTGATAGATATTCTGAAAAGGCCCCTTACTCGAAAGAAAAAATCTGAAATTGAAAATTTGCATTTTTATTCAGATAGTTATTTTATTTTATATTCCAGTCTTAATTAAGAACTCATGAAGATGAATGAGGCAAAGAAGAATGTTTTCCAATGGAGAGTACTCACCAGAAATCATTCGAAACATTGACGCAGGAGAAACATCGCATTCACTAGGTCTTCAATACATTTGATCTATTTCACGCTTCCACGATCATCAGGAAGACCGGAAGAAATGGGGAAACATATTTTCAAGAAGCAATCTCACTTTGCAAAGATGGAAAAAGTTAGAATCATTTCTTTTGGAGAGACACTTTGAAATTAGTGTTCTCTGACATTAAAACCTGTCATGGGGTATGATAGATTGATTTGGTGAAAATATAAACAGGATGTTCATAAAATCAGATGTTAGACATTCACAGAAAATAACTTCATTTTAATCGTGGATTTTTCAATTCACAATAAAATCTTTCTATCAATATTCAATTGAGAATGTTTCCCTTTTCAGTTTTATCCTTATTCGAAGAAGATAACCCTGATATACTGAAAAACTATTGTCCAATTTCAATAATCAATATATTTTCCAAAATTATAGAAATTATTTCGAAAGATAGGCTAACGAACTATTTTGAATCAAATCAATTTTTGTTCAACTATCAATTTGATTTTCGTCAGAATAAGTCCACAATTAGGGCTCTGCTGAGAGTCATAGGAGATATGGTTGAAGGTCTGGAAAATTGGCAACATTCCATCCTTCCCATGTACGATTTGTCCAAGGCTTTCGATTAGGGCTCACACGACCTTCTGTTGGAAAAATTATCATGCTACGGAATCAGGGGATTACCTCTTAAACTCATGGCATCATAATCAATCAACAGACCGCAGCTGATTAAAATGCGTAACACGGCATCTGACCTCAAAACCATAACGCATGGAGTTCCTCAAAGTTCGGTCCTTAAGCCATTACTCTTTATCATTCATATCAATTATATTTTTCAAGCAATACCGCTACTATTATCTTTGCTGACGATACGTCACTAATCAATACTCCAACTGGTTTCTCTAGTCTCACAAATTGAGCTAACAACGATATTGACATTGCTACAAACGGGTTCTCTACCAATTTCCTGAAAACCTCATGTTGATAAAACGTAACAGTCAATCATTTCCAGCAATAACCAATACACTTCTAGAACTCATTGCAAAGTTCTTGGAATAACAATAGATAACTGACTCTATTAGCTAGTACTATCATACTGAAACACTCAACAGTGGGCTTTTCAGTGTACTATTTCTTATAAGGAAATTGCGATGTGTTATGAGTACTGAAGTGCTGGGGCCTATATATTTCGGTTTTTATTCCATTTCCCTACTTTTTTTTTCTCGGATGCTGGTCTCGTCGCCAGCTGCACCTCAGCCTCTTGGGCATTCTGTGCCTTCCAGTTTTTGTTTTACAGCACCCAGTCCGTAACTCTAGTCCCCTGTATCAGTATGTTGTATGTACAGGTTCTTCACCGGTTGGCTACTGTATTCTTCACGGGTTAGCCTTGGCTGTCCGAATATTGCTTGTCTTTTGCGGTCTGGCGCCTCGCATTCTGACGATATATGTTTGGCAGTTTCTGTCCCTCTGCCACCTTGTCTGCAGGAGAGTTCTTCCGTCCCTATTTGTGCAGGTGTAGTCTCATTGGGCTATGACCAGTGAGGAGGCCCGTTATTGTTCTGACTTGGTTTCTACTCATCTTGAGTCAGTTCTTTGTTTCGACGGTTCTCCAATATATGTTTTTCCGTGGTGCATGAGAGGGGCGCACCCTTTGTTTTCGTCTGACCACAGTCCCGTACGCAGCCTCGGATGGTTGATTTTGTCGCTCCGAGTGCGAGTTCTGGGCCAATATATGGAGTTGATGAGCCCATACTGGGTAGTTCAACAGTTTTCTCATTGCCCTCGATGCCACAGTGTCCTGGAACCCACATCAAGGTCCTGTTGTTGTGAGGACACTAAATTCTTCTCAGTCTTGATGTCACTTTCGGGTTCGTGAGAGCCTTCAGTGATGCCTTGCTGTCTGTGCATATTTTGATCCGTGTGTTGCGCAATTAGTTCATGTTGTTTTCTCTCACGCAGTGTAAGATTGCGTACATTTCCGCTTGGAATACGTAAGTATATGTTCCCAGTGAGGTGCTCATTTGGAAGTTTCTTTCCTCACTGTATATACCAGCACCAGTTTCTTCCTTGGTCTTGTATGCGTCTGTATACCAGATCCTCTCTCCAGGTTTGCCCTTGATGGTGTCGTCTGTCCGTTCCCTTCGGTTTTTTATGATTACCTCAAAGTTCGTGTTATGCTGAGGCATCTTTGTACCTTGCTCAACTCAGCCGCGGCCATTTTTTGGGTTATATTTGTCCACCATACCAAAGATCCATAGGTGATCATGGGTTTCACCACGGTATTGTATGTCCGATACACCATTTTTGGACTTAGCCCCCATGTTTTCCCGTGTGCTCGTCTGGCTACCATACGTGTCACCTGAGCGTTCTTCTTTATTTTTGCCAGTTGCTAGTTCCATGTTTATTTCAAGTCTGGAACTACCCCGAAATATTTATCTCTCCCCGACAACTGGATAAGGAGGATAAGGAGTCCCAGTCTCCTTTGGGTAAAAGCTACTATGGTTGATTCAGAGGAGCTGATATTCAAACCCTTCTTCATTTATCCATGAACTGACCAGATTCAGAACAATTGGCATTTTCTCTCAAAGTGTTGTGTCGAATTTTCCTTGGACTATGATGGATATGTCGTCAGCGTACCCAAGTGTTTTTTGACCATTTCTTTCTAGTGTGATTAGCATGTCCTCCATCACCAGGTTCCAGAGTAATGGGGACAGTACACCCCCTTGCAGACAAGCCCTGGTAACTTTGGCTGCCAGTGGTTCTCCCACTAGAGAGCAGTGGATTATTCTTTCTCTTAGCGTGAAGTCTATCCACCTGCAGCAGATCTCATCGATGCCTTTTCTTCCCAATGCCCTTGAGATTGAGTTTGGAAATGTATTGTTGAATGCGCCTTCGATGAGTACACCCACCAAGATCCATTTGTTTTCCAGAGCAGTTTCCACTTTCTCTACGAGTTGATGTAATGATGTTTCTGTAGATTTACCTGTTGTGTAGGCATATAGGTTTGCCAACACTGTATCCCTAATATGCCTATCCAGCAGTTTTTCTTGCGTCTTGAGCATGAATGACATAAGACTCATTGGCCTCAGTACCAGTTCTTCCAGGTTTGGAAATGAAGACAACTCTAATTGCTCTCCATGCTTTTGGTATGTATCCCAGTGCAAACTAGCCCTTATCCATGCATTTTTGCAATTCCTGCCTGCAGCATAATAGAATGAATGCCGTTTGGTCCCGACAATTCATACGGTTGGAACGAGTTGATTGCCCATTTTTCCCACGTCTATCACCTTTTTTTAGGTCTGCCATTTGTCCCTGGAGGCCCTTGAGGGGGGTTTCAGTTCTGAGTGTCTCCAGCTCTCAGTTGATATTTTTGTGTTCGTGTAATGATCCTGGGGAGTGTATCCTGTACAGTTCTTCCAGGGTATCTGTTCCATCCTGCGTGTAGACTCCTGACTCTGTCCTAATGGTTTGGATCATTTGTAGGGGTTCTTTGGATAGTATTTTGTGGAGTCTTGCTGCCTCGTGAGTTATTAGTTATGGCACAATTTCATGGAGTAATTTTAGCAATGTCCAAAAAAATGTAAGTTATCAAAAAAGGCCATATGTCTATTAGCTGGTGTGGGCTCCAGAGAACATTGTCGTCCACTATTTACCGGGGTGCGAATAATGAGTTACATTCTGCCTTCAGATATTCATAAATATAAAACCAAATCGCCCAACCCAATAGTATTACCTCGTTTAGTAAGGTGAGTTCAGAATATCGCTCCCCAAGTGATACAATCTTTCACATGACTATGAAAAACTAATATAATATCTGGGGACTATGATTGCCAAAGATATACAGTGCGGTCCATAGGTATGGAATAAATTTATTTTTGGCGTTATCATGTATTTGTTTAAAAAAAACTGAAATAAGTAGATTTCTATTGTCAATTCCACAATTCACAGTATGAAAATATTACCCCCTTCTTGTACCCTCCGAATTTTGAGCACCCCCTGAAAAAATTAAATGAGAAGGGAATCGTGTGGCACCTTATTCAGAAGGGATTTCCATTTTATGTTCAGCAATATTAAGCTTTTCAAATTTGGTGCAATCATAACTGAGAAAATTCATTTTGAAAATGTAAAATTTCGATACTTCACGTTGAATGATGGAAATAATGTCACATAATGTTTAGGAAGTATTTTTCAATTTATTTTACAATTAAATTAAATGTTCAAAATGACCACCATTCACTTCTTGACAATAAGCAAGTCGATCATGGAATTCTCGTACAACATTTTGTAGGACCTCAGGGGTTATGTTCTCAATTTTTTCCATTAACCTAACTTTTAAATGTGCAACATTGTCTGGTCTATCGAAATATACTTTTGATTTGAATTTTTCTGTGGGTCTATAGACGACGCTACTTTGACGATAAATTGACATTAGTCAAAAATTATCGCAGATAAGTCTACGGAATCCGGGTGTGTTATATCGATAATTCAGTGGCGAATCCAAAAATTCACAAAAATGGGGGGTGGCTATCAAAAAAACAGATTTTAGTTGTGTAGGTATCTCATTTTGGGGTATACTGTATGTAAATAGAAATATTTTTGAAAAGAGCCTCATTGTCGGACCAATAAAAAAAAAGTTATGGAGCTTGCACACACCCCTGGGTCACAAGTTAAAGTGGTTTGTACCCTCTGTTCGACCCAAAGAAACGACCATTTGTATTGATTGTTGAAATATTTTCCACATGAAACTGTGGCTCATTAATTGAAAAATGTATTTTAAGGGTCGATTTGAGCATTGTTAGAATGCATCAGTGATAGATTTGATCTTACACGCGATAATTTATGTATTGAAATTTTGACTTACGAAATATTTCATATGTTCCATATATTGAATATATGAGAACGAACGTTATTATTCAAAATGGTTATACTGAAAAATCATGATCTTTTATAAGCATTCAAGCACTGGAAATAACGGTCATTCTCAATGGAACTTTGGACAACAAATTTTTTCAGGAATTGAAAAACCTATCATGAAAATTAAACAATGTTTTTTAATTCATACCATAAAACAACTACTTCCCTGGCGGAAGCACCGCTGGACATTGAACAACATCCGATAGATATTTTAAAGCGCTCTAACAAGCCGAACATAGATACATGAGGCAGAGATTTTTTTTTCCAAATGTAGTACTCACCAGAAATCACTAGTAACACTGACGCGAGAGTAGCATCGTATTTACTAGGTCACCAATACATTTTTGTCGACAAAAATCTATTTCACGTTTCCTCAATTATCAGGGAGACCGCAAGAATTGTGAAACACATTTTCGAGAAGCAATTTCGAAAAACATCAGACTTCAGAGTATTATTCCAAAAGAAATTTTCATCATGGCAAAGTATAAGTGCTTCTAGAAAATGTGTTTTCCAATTCTTTCGGTCTTTCTGATGATCGTGGAAGCGTGAAATAGATTTTTGTCGACACAAATATATTGAGACCTAGGAAATGCAATGCCACTCTTACATCAATGTTACTAGTGATTGCTGTTGGGTATGCAGAAATATAGAAATAAGTCTTTGCAAAAATTCAGAAGAACTCAGCTACTTGAACATTGGTAATATTACAAGCAATGAAGGAACTTCACCACTAGTGCCATTAAATCTGAATAGAAGGCATATCTGAACTTCTGATTGAAAAATTGCAGTTCGAGAGATAAATGGTTATAACTGAAGAAACTCAACATATCCATAAAAAACATGTTGAAATTCTTGCACATCTAAATTCCGTCGAAGTGCTAAATAACTTTTTTACAAACGTTAATTTTTATAAATACAATAGAATGGTGATATTAGCGACGAATTCTATAATTGATATCATGAATGATGTTGGCTGTGAAGCATTTGGGAAATGAAGAACTCGATATTATCATTATCCGGTTATGCTGGCCCCTAATCGTTCCCATCATTGTTCACATTATGAATGAGTGTTTGTTGAATGGATATTTTCAAACTGGAAATTTGCTAAAGTAATTCCACTGCCAAACGTTATTCAACTCCTGAGGCAGATTAGTATCTTACCTGTTCTCTCAAAAGTATTTGAGCGGGCAATCGAATTTCAGATAAGAGACTTCGTTAGTAATAATAATATTCCACCTATCAAGCAATCTGGTTTCAGAAAGGCTATAGCTATGCCACGGCACTTACAGATATCGTTGACGATTTATTCAAAACCAATGATCAAGGCAAAATATCGTTTCTGATATTGTTGGACTTTTCGAAAGCCTTCCGAAATGTTGAATCATGATATTCTAGCAGCAATGTTTGGATACATCCATTTCAGTGAAACAGTATCTCCTCTCATCGTATTCTTGGACCATTATTCTTTACTTTGTGTACATCACTCTCCCTGATTCGCTTAAGTTTTGTAACAATCATCTTTATACTGATGACACGCAGCTATATTTTTTCTTCCAGTATCCTGATGTATCCGAAGCAATTCTGTGCATCAACAGAGACCTTGAGGAATTATTCAATACCTCGAGACATCACTGTCTGAAAATAAACCCAAAAAAGCTCTTTTATTTTGTATGACAACACTTTAGGCACTTATTAAGGATAGAGATTTACTTGAAATTGCAGGTACCTCAATTCCAATCGAAACATTGGAAAATTTTAGGTCTAATCCTTGACACTGAATTGGGATTCAAAGAACATACCGGGTGATTCTCTAAGGTGGATCACCCCTATAACTTTTTTATTACTGAAGATAAAAAAACGAAATTTGGGGGTTGTGTATTATAGTTCAATTCACATTTTTCGACATATTTACTTGCTTTGGCGTACTTCCGGGTTGACCGGCCATTACCCCAACTTTCGATTTTCAAAAGGGACATCCTATATATATATATGTTTATATATATATATATATATATATATATATATATATATATTGAGTTGAATCTATTTGTCGAGTCTACACGTGTGTGTCCAAGCTCGTGAATAAAATCAGTTTAAGTGGTACATAGTGGAGTTATTCTATGTCTACGAAGGTCCCCAACAAACAGGAGATCTCCCCATCTGAATAAACTGCAGTAAGTCAAAACCATTTCGACCGCAAACAGTTTTTCTAGTTGTGCATATTGCATTTCTCGATAATTGAAACATAAACCCACCAGAACAACAACTTCTTACTGCTATTTCTTCCTTCACGCAAAAACTTTCTCAGACATGAAACAACTGATAAAGATTCTCAATCTCAAACGCAAACAATAGTTTGAGAGATGAACGAAGAAAAGTTAATGAAATTTATGGACGATTCCAACAAGAAACAAACAGAAGACATCAAGAAATACTTCCAATCTGAGATAACGAAAATCAGTAGCGCTCTCTAGGAGGAACGAAAAAAGAGATTCGAGATCGAAAAAAAACACAACGATTCAACCGATAAATACGAAACACTCGAAAAATCGCTGAGGAAAAACAACTCGGTTATTTTTGGCCTAGAAATGAAAGAAAACGAGAAATTGCTTGAAAAAACAATAACCACATTGCTCAACAAGCTAGAAGTTAACCTCACAACTTCAGACGTGAATAATATCTATGGAATTGGAGAGATTGAACCAATCGTTCTAAAACTTGTTTCGTTTTTAAAAAAAATCGAAATACTGAAAGCCTGTAACAAACTGAAAGGGACGAATATAGCTATTGCTGAGGAACTGAACGCAAAAGAGGGAAAGAATCTCAAGACCTTGAGGAAACACCTGAAAGAAGCCAGAACTAATAAACTAGAGGCTCACATCAAACGGGGTAAACTATATGTAAAGGGAAATCCATATACGGCGGGAGAACTCCAGAAAAACGAGGACTCTGACGAGGAAAGTGAAGGGGATGATCCGCTATCCGCAACAAAAAATCCCAGTCGTGTAGAACCTATGAGACCCGCTTCCTCTCAAGAATCAAAAAAAGAAGAAGCTTCCATAGAAAAAAACATCACCAAGAAAAATTCTACGACAGGGGAACTAAAGAAAATCATCAAAAAGACTCAGAGCTACAAAAAAGGTACTTTTAGATTAACATAAATAGTGCAAAAATACAATACATGAAATTATATCTAAAAACAACTTGATCCTTCATAACTGTACTGCTACCATGAATCATTTTGAACATACCTTACGGACCAATTTGTTTGAGATTTCGAAGCACCAACTATTGATACCCTTGAACTCGATTCTTTCAACAATATACTAGACTTTCCGTTTTCAGAACAAAAAAGTCGTTCATACGAACATTCAGAGCATTCACAGGCTTTTTGATGAATTTCTTTGCAGCATTTAGAAAACGAAACCTGGGCTGATGTTTACAATTGCAACAATGTTGAAAGTGCAATGTCTAATTCTCAAGTTGTTTTAAAAAACACATAAAAAAGTCAACCGAAACCTATAAAATGAAACAACGTAACAAACTTCTCGAAATAAAGAAAATAAAAGCAGCCACTGGAGACATTAATAGTGACCCTAAACAAATTGCACTTTCAACAAACAATAGTTCGTGCTTTGCCCTGTCATCAATCATTATATTATCTGTAGATCACACACTTTGTAAGAAACAAACAAAATGAAACTTCTCATAGACAAGTTCTACGGAACTTTTTTGAGTATCTCTAACTAACTCATCATATGCACTATATTGTAATTCTAAAATGGTGACTAAACATTATTATTATATTATATTATATGTTTACTTATTTTGATCGAGAATGGCATTCTAAATTCAACAGCACCTCACTTGTCAATATTTGACAAATAAAGTCATTTTTCATTCCAATTTTTATTTTGTTATCTAGAATGCCATGGAGCTTAATTCTTGATCAAGTAACATGGAGAAAATACGACTTGGAGGATTAGGAATTATTTAAAAGTCGCGAATATAATTTTTTCCTGTTAACTTGATTTTTTCAAATGGACAGGGCTCGTCGACTTTTGAAAGATCATTTTCTTACGAATAATTTGATACCACACACTTTCACTTCATTTTCACTATTTTTCTGGATAATTGGAAGAAGCGATCATACCTAATAACTAATCATACGTATTCGGTATACTGATGCACTGAGACCTGTTATTCTAGTTATTCGTGACAAACAATTGAAGCCGTTGCTAGGACTACCTAAACAAATAGGCCAATGAATATGCTGTCACTTTTGAAAGTTTATTTGTTGCGCAGTTTATAATTTAATATGGAAAATATACTAAAAACGATAAAATTGACATATTGCTAATTTACGGAGAAGCAAAAAAGAATGCAACTGATGCAGCTCGAATTTATGCTCAGAGATTCCCTAATCGTCGCCATCCCACTCGGCATTATTTTCAAAAACTGAAAAGGAAAATGCGAAATGAACTGGAAGTGAATTCCAATAACTTCATCGTCAGTGGAGAAAAAGATTCAGACGTGTTGGCCTATGTTGGAGTGAATTGTACGGCGTTAATTCGCCGAATTGTTTCTGAGTGTGATATAAGTTATTCGTCCGTTTGGAGAACTCTTCACAAATATAATTATCGATCATTCAAGTACCAACTACACCAACATCTTTACGATAACGACCACAACCGAAGATTAACTTATTGCAACTGGTTTTTGACTAAATACAGAGAAGATGTACGTTTTCCATTTGGAAATGTTATTCAGATGAAACTCGATTCACCAACTTCGGTCTGTTCAATCCGAATAATGAAAAGTACTGGTATCAAACAAATTTACATCTGATCAAGAAAAAATTTTCAAGAGCGATTTTGTTTCAATTGCTGGATGTATTATGGAAAAACTTTTGGGGCCATAATTTTCGACGGACATCTTACTGCGGAAAGATATCTACAGTTCCTAAGAAATCAAATTAATGATTTCATTGAAGATTTGCCACTGGCTAACCAAGTTGATATCTATTCTCAACAAGATGGAGCGCCTCCTTATAATTCTCAAGTCGTAAGAGAACATCTGAATGACACCTTCCCAGAAAATTGGATTGGCACTTATGGACCTATGCATTGGCCTGTGAGGTACATTCTTAAGTTGTCATATTTTTTCATAATGTATTATTTTTTTTTTATTGGTGCCCCTTTTGACCCATTTAAAGCACGCCTCAGCGTGTTTAAATCGAACTTAAAAAAACGCGCGTTTTTTAAAGGTAACCATGACAACATCAACAAATCGAGAAACGTGAAGTCTAAATGAAAAATTTTTGATTATTGATCTGACAGGAGTACCTTGTAACGTCAAATAAAATATTACTCACAATTCGTTCATTTATATGTGCTCCTCCATCCATTTGATGAACTTTTCATATTCTTTTATATATATCACTGATTTTTCGTATTAACCCGATTCAATCGGCTCATCCGAATAAAAAAGATCTGATTAGAATCATATTTTGAGCTCTGACAAAATAAATTTGACTTTTGTACAAATTGAATGAATGTTTCATTTCATGACAACGAAATGGTATACTGACGTCACATCACGAATTCAACTTCTAGATTAATTCTATTTCTATTTTTGCAGAATAATACCAGTATATATATTTCAAAGTGACCATAATAATCGTAAAGCTTTCTGATACACCTTCCGAAAACCTTGTTGCATTTGGACACTCTGCGCATGGCCTGCGAGAATCTGCGTGTTTAAAGTTTATCCTTCATATTAATATACTATTTTCATATTCTAGATCACCAGATCTTACTCCGCTAGATTTTTTCCTCTGGGAACAATCAAAAATCAGGTGTATAACACAGCATCAGCTACACGTGAAGAACTGGAGTGTAAAGTAAGGGTGTCATTCCAGAACATAACTGCGGAACAGCTAATCAATGTGCTGCGCACAAAAATTGAAGACGTTGAACTTTGCCGTGATCAAGGAAAAGGACATTTTGAAAATTTAGGATCCTTATGGACTATTTAACGACTTTTAAATAATTCTCAAAACGACTGTGAAATAATGAGCCTCAAAGTCGTATTTTTACCATGTTACTTGATCAAGAATGTAGCGATTTACACGATCCATGGCATTCTAGATCGAAAAATAAAAATTGGAATAAAAATGACTTTATTTGTCAAATATTGACGAGTGAGGTGTTGTTGGATTCAGAATGTCATTCTCGATCGAAATAAGTAAAAATATATAGGATGTCCCATTTGAAAATCGATAGTTCCTTATGATCCTTAGACAACTCTTTCCTAACAGACACATGCTTTCCAAGCACTTGAAGCTCTCTTTATGCGAATCATTGATAACGTCCAAGCTATCTTATTGTGATAGCGTCTACGGACCTGCCCTCCTGAAGTCTGACCAGTATCGTCTGCAAAGAATACAAAACTCGTGCATTCGATTCTCCTTTGGTATTCGGAAATTTGACCACATAAGTACGGAATTCGATAACTCTAGTTGGCTGAGGTTGAACGATCTTCGAAATTTACACCTACTATCAATAACCCACAAAGTTTTTATAACGAAAACTCCTAAATACCTTTTCGAAAAATTGAAGACGTTTTCAGCACTGAACGACCTCAGAACACGGAATAGACACATTCTTGTCATTCCTCCTCACTCCACTACAATTTACACAAGATGTTTTTCATACAATGCTGCCAAATTGTATAACCAGTTACCCAATGAATTCAGACTGTACACACTAAGTAATTCCAAAAAGAGACTGAAACTTCAGTTAAAGAATAGGCAGTTTTTGTTCTTACGTTGATAGATCCCGCCTCTGATATGTTTTGAGATGTTGAGTATCACTAACCAATAAGGTATGAAACAGTAACGAACTTATTATTTTTGTATTTTGTTATATGCTCAAGTAGATGATTTTACCTTATTCATTACTTCTCTGTTTGTTTTAATTGTTTTTTTTATATTTTTTATGGTCGAGTTGAAAAACAGCAATAGCTGACACTACGTTTTTTCATCGTTCACCTTCTGTCCATTAATTAATACTGTTGAATTTTTCCTTTGTTATATGTAGAATTTGAAATGATGAATAAAGCCGCTTTATTATTATTATTATGATGCTATGAAAACTAAAATCATACCTTTCATCTCTTTACGAACCTTTCCTTGCTAATTATAATACTATAAATATAAAAAAACACACCCTTGAACTTGTTCAATCTCTCAAATATCTAGATATCCACATGACTCCTCCTCAAGATGGGATGAAAAGGGAAACATTCTCAACTAAATATTGAATAGGTATTTTCATATGAATAGGAAAATCAACGATGAAAATTAAGTTATTTTTCGTAAATATCTAACATAAAACAACTACTTATCCGGCTAAAGCCACGCTGGATATTGCACTACATCTAAAATTTAAAAACTTAACTCAATTAACAGAAAAATTATGTTCAATATTTCATTTGGTTTATTCATTCAATTGAGGATAATGGATATATCAATCTTCAAACGAAATAAGTAATATTATCATACGAATACAAATCAATTGATAATGGTTTCCTTCAACAATAATCATTTTGGGTGTTGGAAAAACAGTCTGCTTGTGACCTTCGGGTCCTCACAAGCATTCCGAGATCAAATCCGCATTGCATGCAGATATATGAAACTGCTCCAAATATCTAGATCCAATACTGCTTTCCACAATTTGCAGAGTTTCTCTGGAAAGACGAAATAATCATTTTGGTCGTGTTGGAAAAACAGTCTGCAATTCCGAGATAGAGAGTACTTGAAGTCAAGATTATGTAAATCAGAGATGTGAAAGCATTTAATGGAAGCAGTCTATCGATTTTTTTTCTTTCCTTGTGTTTTTTCTCGTTATTTCCACGTCCTTAGCAAGAAGTGCGATGATAAATAGAAAAGAATCAAGAAAATGTTCAACTCAATATAGTGGGTGTCTTTAGGAAGAATGTACAGGGTGATTCAAGAGTACTTTGACAAACTTCAGGAGGTGATTCCTCACAATATTCTAATATGAATTGTTCAAATAAATATATGTCCGGAAACCGCTTCGTTTCCAAGATACAGGGTGTTAATTTATTTTTATTTTGTTTTTTTAAATACTTTCGAAATACTGACCTTAATCGAAAGAAAATTGGTATTGAGAGGTTTTTTGAGGTGTCGAATTCGAACCTGATGTTATTATTGCTCTCACTCGTAGGGGGCGCCACCTACACGTCTTTTTCTTTTTTGAAGATTCATAACTTTTTTGAGCGAACTTCTAGCACATTTTCAGTAAAATAATAAATTCCTCCTCATATCTACGTAAAAAAGCTAGCCATGTCACAAGTCGCTATGAGCAACCGTTTTCTAGATATTTGGACTTGAAAATTTCAAGTCGATTATTTGATAATCGATGCGTGTTGAAGTTATTATCATTATTTTGCATTTTTCACAAGAATGCTTAGGAAATGAATTTGACGTTCAACTAAGTAGTTTTGTTTCATTGTAGGGGCCGCCACCTATTCTAATTATTATTACTCGTTTAAAACAGTTATTTTTGTATCAAGGGTGCAAAATCTGTATTTGTCTTAATAAAATTTGCAAGTAATATAAACATTTTATTTCAAGAAATCTTTAATATATAGAATAAAATAAAGGAAACTGAATTCTATTCAAATAAATTGTTCAAAGTGTCCACCTTCAACGAAGATACAGGCATTCGTACCCGCTCACAAATTATTGCTGTGTTTCTTATTGTTTCACAGGCGTCTACTATTCGGTTTCTTAGATCTTCCTCGTTCGCTACTGGAGTTTTAGAAACTAGTGACTTCAAATATCCCCAAAAATGAAAATCTAGCGGGTTTAGATCTGGGAACCTTGGTGCCCACGCCTGGTTAAGTTCTTCTACACCCCTACCGATCCATCGATTTGGATAGAGAGTGTTTAGGAATTCCCTGGCTACAACGCTAAAATGGGCCGGAGCCCCATCATGCATAAACCACTTGCGGATACGAATTTTCAATGGTACATTCTGAAGTAGACCCGGCAATTCATTTTGTAAAAAGTCTCTGTAAGTTGCGCCAAGAAAGAAAGGACCTATCAAGTAATTATCAATTATATTATTATATTATTATGTCTTTCAATAACTGCGTGCGGATTTTCTAGAGCCCCAACATGACTGTTATGAAAGCATTTCGTGAAAAGTTTGCCTCGTCCGTGAAAAGTGCATATCTTGAAAATTAAGGATTTCACATTCATGGTTGCTTTCGAGATTGAATATATTTTCCATAGAGTAGATGTTTTCAATTGCAATTAATACATTTTCGGAAAAGG
This sequence comes from Gonioctena quinquepunctata, assembly GCA_018342105.1. Classification (NCBI taxonomy): domain Eukaryota; kingdom Metazoa; phylum Arthropoda; class Insecta; order Coleoptera; family Chrysomelidae; genus Gonioctena; species Gonioctena quinquepunctata. The sequence continues at coordinate 112,714 of JAFIRS010000686.1, forward strand.
AGTCCGTTTTCTTTTCTTGTTGCCAATCACTTAACAGTGCATAATACTACCCATGTCTCGATTTTTGCGGCAGCAGTTTTTTGGTTATATTATTTGCATAATTCGTAATTTCAGGAGGAGTAATATGAAATTCAGTATCCGATTCTCACGATTTTCCACTTATAATTTTATTTAAATTGAAACTTCAACATATGTCGTTTAGTTCGATTACGGAATATTAATTTTATAATTTTGACATTTGAAGTGACACTTTTCAAAACTCGTTGACGTTATCAAATGTTTTACTTTTCATCACCAGTTGTGAGAATTAAAATTTTTCGCATCTGGTGATGAGAAGTAAATTTCACCACCAGTTGCAAAAAATACAGAAATAAAATTTGTTTTAATTTTGAGGCTATTCAATACATAATATGTATGGTGAAATAGTATATTATGCAACGATCATGTAATGATGGTTATTAATACACGAGCATTAACCGGGTATGGTTCATGCGAGTGTATCAATAACCATTACATGAGAGTTGCATACGCTATTTTTTCTACACCCGATAAATAATGAAGAACTATAAATATTATATTCATATTTGTATTGAACACAATAACAGTAATTACTCGTATTTCAATAAAAAATTCTACAAAATTGTAATTAATGGTATTACCTCGGGTATTACCATGGATATAGGAAAACTATAAACATCCTATTTATATTTATATTGAACATAATGATTTCAATTAATCTGATTTTTTAAAAATAATGAGATTATTTATTGTGCAGTTTGAAAAGTTTATTCCAGGTCCCACTGATCTGGAAGTGGAAAGAATATTTACATTTATTTCATTATTGCTAGTCTCAATAGAGTTCAATATTGCATTGGAAATGCTGATTTTATTCTGAACCGAATTTTCAATGTATCCTTCCGCCACTGAATTGGATTTCCAGCCACCATGACGTTTTAATGCAGTAATATCACCACCGCCATCAACTGATACGGTTGCAGATGTCCTTCGAAAACAATGCCCTGTATATAAATTCGAATCAGGCAGATTTAGATATGTTGCTATTTGCTTCCCTGAATTACCAAATCTATTAATACCAATGTTTTGAATTGTGCATTTTCCATTAAAATAATTAACGAAGAAAGAAGGGGTGGGGCAAATTTTCGGCCGTAGATTCATATATTTTTTACTAATTTCGTAGTATTTGCCGGTAATTGTAAATGTTCGTTGTACTTTTGTTTTAGTTTCTACCGCATTAAAAATTAAGATTCCATTCATATCTTTGACATTTTCATATTTTGGGTCATGTAGTTCATGCCTTCGACATGCTCCCATTATTCCAAAAATCATTGCTACCTGAAACAAAAAGATAAAAAAAAAATACAACAATAAGAAATAAAGAGAAGAAAAAAAAGAAAAAATGAAATAAAAAGCAGGATGACCTAGGCTAGCTTCGAACCCGCGTCTCATATTGTAGTCTATAGTTCAAATCTAGCGCCTTAGCCCGCTTCGCCACGAGTTAACTTATCAAGTTTACTCGACATTAATGAAATATATCATACATGATTCGAATGGAAAATGTAATCATGACAAAATTTAAAAAAATGCAATGTTAGGTAGATACATACTTTTATAAATAAAAACTTTTCATCGGGTGTTTCGTCGATAAACGTTTTTATTTGTTCAGGTGAAAATATTTTTGATTTTTTTCCAATATATTCTTCGGACTTTCACTTTAATAAAGCTTGTAGCTTCTTATATTTAGAAATGTCTATATTATGGTAGATATTTACTAACGATTTTATTATTGAATAATGTGTCCATGTGATGACTTCATAGTTTCCATCCATTCTTGGAAATAAGCAATCAAAACATTTTCGGAGAATGTCGAAATATTATTTGTATTTCTCCAGTCCATAAACCATTGAAATAGTTTTTTGTACACTTTCCTAGATTTTTGGGATAAAATATTTTGTACTGCATTTTCTGCTTTCTCCGATATGTGTGGAGGAGTCGATGGTAATTCTTCTATATCGCTGATATCAGACATTTTGATAATATAATTATCGAAGTTCAGCTATATTCTACAGAAATTTAATACCTACTGATTTCGACAAATAAAACAATTAGATAGGAATCTAGGACAAACGTCAAATATAAAATACTTATGTTGTTGACTATTTTAGTTACTTGATTGCTTATAATAAAACACTGGTAATTTAGATATAACGAATAGGTTATAATATATATAGATAGATATATGAATACAAGTTGATCGCGTTGCAATGTAACGTGCATGACCGTTGTCTAATACATACTGAGGATTCTAGGCAGGGTTGCCAAATGTATCTTATAATATATGATATAGAATATTGACATACATTACACGTCCTACCTAAAAAGAAAACATTTATTTTTTAACAAATGAAAGCATGAGATAATTAATATTTATATTCCAAATCTATTTGGAGGGCGACTAACACGACCACTTTTTGTTATGTATGCATCATAAACATCATTCTTCACTTCTGTGGGAACATCTGGTTCTGGAACATACAAAGGTACATCATCCTTTATTTTTCCAGGAACATCTGGTATTTTCTGATTACTGATAGGCTGCTCAGAATGGAGAGGTCTCAAGTGATGTCGGTTGCGTCTGTATTCACCCTCGTTTACTCTAACAACGTAATCATTTTCATTTTTGGCAATAATTACTCCAGGATTCCATCTTCTTCTGCCTTCTTGCATGAGAATTGGCTCATTAACTTCTAATCCAGGTAATTTCTTTGTCGATCTGTCATAATACTGTTTTTGAAGGTCTTGATTATAATTTAACCTTGATAGAACATCTTTGGTTGAATAATTTGGGGTTAACAGTTCAGTCTTAATTGGTAAGTTTGTTCTTAACTTTCTTCCCATCAGTAGCGTGCATGGGGCTGGCAAATTTTGTTTGGGGGTGGTGTTATAGTCCAACATAACTAAAAATGGATCTTTTTGTGTTTGAAATGCCTTGACGAAGAGTCCTTTAACAGTTTGAATCGTCCTCTCAACCATTCCATTACTCTTAGGATACAACGGACTAGATGTAGTGAGTTGTATATCATATGTTTTGGCAAAATATGTAAACTCTTTCGATTGAAAGGGGGGTCCATTGTCCGAAAAAATTTCTAACGGAAGTCCTGTCACTGAAAATACGTTTTTCAAATTAGAAATTATACTTTGCGCGGTTTTATTTGAAAGTTTGTTCACAATTGCAAATTTAGAAAAATAATCAATTAGCACTAAAAAATCTTGTGACGCCACTGACATGAAATCTATGCCAATTTTTTGCCACGGGAGTTCAGGCACTTTATGTGAGCATAATGGTTCGCGCACATTACTTCTGGAGTATTTTTGACATGTTAAACAATTCAACACAAGTTTTTCAATATCACTCATTAGTCCGGGATAATAAATGGCATCTTGTGCTTTTCTTTTGCACGAAACTACTCCTTGGTGAGTTTGATGTATAATATTGAGGAATTCACCTTTGAGTGACTCTGGTATTACAATTCTTCTATGATAAAATAACACATTATCATGTAAATAAATATCACTTCTGACAGGCCAGTATTGTTTGACACTACTTGGTACTGAAGATTTATGTAAAGGCCATCCATTCAAAACATAATATTTGACTTTTTGAAGTACAGGATCAAGGTCAATTTCTCTCTGTAGCCTTTTTTGATTTTGTTCACTAGTAGTGATAATTGAATATACTCTTAAGTTATTTTCTAAATAATCAGTATTGATTGTTTCACTCACAGGATCTCTACTTAACGTATCAGGTATTTTAGGTTTTTCCAGGAACGTATTTTAGGGTAAATTGATATCGCATTAATCGCATCGCTAGTCTTTGAATTCTGGGAGACATCTCATCAAGTTGTTTTTTAAAAGACCCAGTAATGGTCGGTGATCCGTTTCTGCTTCAAAAGAAGTTCCATAGAGATAAAAACTAAATTTTCACATCCGAACACCAAACCTAATAGTTCTTTTCGATGTGGTTATATCGTCTCTGTGTGGGTGTTAGAGAAACAGATGCAAATTCGATGGGGCATCCATCTTGCGAAATCATTGCTCCAAGGCCATATGGACTTGCATCTACAGATAAAATGGTCTTCTTTTTGGATTAAAATAGTGAAGAGTTGTGGCTGAAGAAACAAGTTGTTTTATTTTATCAAAACATGCTTGTTCTGTAGCAGTCCAGTGCCACTCATTTTTTCACGTAAGTAATTTTCGAAGTATACTTGTTTCGTTAGACAAATTTGGAACAAATTTGGATAAATATACTACCATACCCAAAATTCTTTGCAGATCTTTACGATTTTGGGGTGGAGACATATTGAAATGGCTTGAGTTTTATCAAAATCTGGGGTGATCCCAATATCACTTATTTGGTGTCCCAAAATTTGATTTTTTTCAGACAGAATTTTGACTTTTGTTTGTTGAGTGTTAGTCCACTTTTTTGGATTTTATCTAACACAGCATTCAAATTTCTATTGTGCTCACTTATAGAACTGCCATAAATGAGAATATCATCAAAATAAGTTATTTGACCAGGTACGTTTTCTAAAAGTTCATAAATGAAACGTTGAAAAAATTCCGGTGAACATGTCAGTCCGTAAGGTAAACGTAGATACCGGAATCGTCCAAACGGAGTTGTAAAGGTACACATAAGAGAACTTTCATAATCCAATGGTAATTGTAGAAATGCTGAAGAGGCATCTAGTAGGGAAAAATATTTCGAACCCGTTAATTTTGTGAATAAAGTATCTTGCGTAGGAATTGGAAAACGCTCTCTTTTAATGTATTTATTCAAATAAACAGGGTCCATGCATATTCTGATATCAGTACCATGGTTTTTTGGTACTACTACTATCGGATTTTGCCAGTCAGTAGGTTCACTAACCGGAACAATCAGATTCTCACGCACCATATCATTAAGAATATCCTTAACTTTGTCTCTGAGGGCTAGGGGTATTTTTCGCGTACCACTGATGAAGGGAACCGCATCGTGGGTTAAAGTTATCCTGAAACTCTTTTTCACTTTCCCTATACCCGAAAAAACATTTTTATAAGTGTTCAATATTTGCTCCAATTCAGTATTAACAATACTAACCGACATATTGTTTGGATTATCATTGACTATTTTCAACTTTTGCGCACCCGAAAGTCCTAAAATTGATTTTGAGGTGTCACTGCCCAAAACATAAAATAGAAGAGTTTTATAAATGTTTTTGTGCCCACACTGTAACTGAATTTGTCCCAAAATATCAATTTTATGACCAGTATAACTAGTTAAGGTACTAGAAGTGGGTAAAAGTTCATTAAGCTCAATTTGCAGTTTTTGGAAGTCCGATCTAGTCAAAATATTGACCTGACTGCCAGTATCAACTTTTAAACTGATCTCACTACCGTTGAATTTTAATGTTTCAATCCAGTCCACTGAGTCGACACGAGTGTCATTGTGTATAGTCCACACCATATTTCCACTATTATTAGTCTCTACTTCACTGTCAGAGTCAGTTTCACAGTTAATTTCATTGATTTTTTGGCCTTTTTTTGGACAGAATTTTCGATAATGTCCTTTTTCATGACACATTGAACAATATCTATTGATAGCAGAACACTTACCCCAATCATGCTGATATCCGCATTTAGTACAAGGAATTTTTTTACCTTTGTGGTTCTGCTGTATGTTGTCACCTTTTGTATTCCTGCCGCCTGTTCTGTTATCACCAGAATATCCTGAGTGTCCCAAGCGTGGTCCCAAGGTCTGTCCTGATTGTCTATTCCGATGTCCTGAATACCCAGAAAACCTTTCACGTGAATTGTTCCCGATATTTTCCCGGATAGCGTTCACTTCTTTCGCGATTTCACGCTGAGTTAGAACACTGTTTTCCATCGAACGACACATGTCTATTGCTTGTATGAGTTCCAAACTTGAGTTCTGTAAGAGTTTTTCTTGGATATTTGGGTCTCGCACACCCAAAACTATTCGATCCAAAATCAAAACATCCCTTTCTTTGAACTCACAGAAGACTGCGAGTTGTTTTAACGCTGTCACAAACTGGTCAATACTCTCATTTGGTAGTTGATCCCTCTTGAAGAACTTGAAATGTTCATAAATCAGATTTTTCATAGGATTACAGTAGGCATCAAATTTTTCTACCACTACGGCATATTTTTTCTCATCACCTTCGTTTATATATTCAAAAGTATTGAATATTTGTAACCCTTCATCCCCTAACAGATTTAGGAGAATGGCGATTTTTACTTTGTCCTCTTTTGAACTTTTCCCAGTGGCTGTTAAAAAGAGTTCAAACTTCTGTTTCCAGAATTTCCAGCTATTTGCTACATTATTCCCCTCAAAACAAAATGGTTCAGGAGTTCTTCCTTGCTCAGACATCTCACGAACTTTTATTAGTCACCAAAACAATAAAATCGCGATTAAACAGCGCAATAACCGCACTTTTCAAGCCAAAAGCTTTATGTCTTACAAGTTCACTCCAATTGAGTCGATCCGACAACGCCGCTAGGTACTCTACCGATTTGAACACCTGCACACCTGCGAAATACGAATAGCACTACGAAATTTATTTGAAATTCGGTACCGGCGATAAAAAACCATAACCTATCGTTCACGTTTTAGCTGCCACCATATAAAATACTTATGTTGTTGACTATTTTAGTTACTTGATTGCTTATAATAAAACACTGGTAATTTAGATATAACGAATAGGTTATAATATATATAGATAGATATATGAATACAAGTTGATCGCGTTGCAATGTAACGTGCATGACCGTTGTCTAATACATACTGAGGATTCTAGGCAGGGTTGCCAAATGTATCTTATAATATATGATATAGAATATTGACATACATTACACACAGCATGCTTGATTGAAAAATTATGGGTTTCTATTGATTAACAATCTGTATCGTTATGAAAACTCTGTATCATAATGGATCTCATTATGAAACGGATTATGAGCATATAAGTGTATTGTTATAGTACGGGTGTAGAAAAACTAATTATAAATATTATAACATATTTGAACAATTGGTGATATGACCCAGCTGACAACTTAGTTTTCTATGTAGTACTAATTTCCATTTTTGCATGGAAGTCTCTCCAAGGATGAGAACACGCTTTTAACGCACTAAAAAGTAAAAAATAATTTTAATATTCAATGACTTTGCCAAACAGCGTGGGGTGCTTTGTCGAAATCAATTAAAATAGTCTAAAATCCCAGAGCCGGCAAACCTACGTCATTTTAGCAAAGCTGAAATTTTTAATATGAGTAGTGTGGTATGTAGTTGAGAACGTGTGCATACTTGCTAGTTCAAAAGGAGAGGGCTTTTACGGGTAGCAGGTATAAAAGTACATGAAAAACTTTTTCACTTACGTTGAAGTATGGTAATGCGTTCGACAATTAATATCGTCCAGTTGGCCAAGCGGTCTAGGGCGCAAGATCTAAGCTCTGATATCAAAAACTGGCGATGGTTCAAATCCCCCCGCCTGAAGATTTTTTTTATTTTCCCATTGAAATTGAGAAATGATTTGTTTTTTTTTATTTGAATATTCATTCCAAAACTGAATCATTTCTCAATTTCATAGTGAAAAATAAAAAAAATCGTCAGGCATCGGGATGAGAACCCTCGCAAACTGAAATTTTGAATATGAGTAGTGTGATATGTAGTTAAGAACGTATGCATACTTGCTAGCTTGAAAGAGGGTCCCTTTTCCAGGTAGCAGGTATAAAAGTACATAAAAAACTTTCTTACTTACGTTAAAGTATCGTAATGCGTTTGACAAATGATATCGTCCAGTTGGCCGAGCGGTCTAAGGCGCAAGATCCAAGCTCTGATATCAAAAACTGGCGATGGTTCGAATCCCCACGCGTGAAGATTTTTTTTTATTTTCCCATAGAAATTGAGAAATGATTTGTTTTTTTTATTTGAATATTAATCCCAAAACTGAATCATTTTTCAATTTAAAAATGAAAAAAAACTGTCAGGCGTGGGGATTCGAACCCTCGCAAACTCTTGAGATCCAGAGCTTAGATCTCGTGCCTTAGACCACTCGGCTAACTGGAAGATATTAACTGCCAAACGCATTACCATACTTTAACGTAAGTGAGGAAGTTTTTCATGAAATTTTGTACCTGATACCTATAAAAGGGCCCCACTTTCAAGCTAGCAAGTACGTATACGTTCTCAACTACACATCACACTATTCATACTTGAAATTTCAGCTTTGCTAAAATGAGGTAGGTTTGCCGGCTCTGGGATCTTACTCTTAAAGTATTATGTTTCTCAAAGATACGTTACCAAAAAGCACCCCATGCTTTTCGGCATAGTCGTTGAATATTAAAATTATATTTTAATTTGTAGTGCGTTAAAAGCGTGTTCTTCAGTTTTTTTAAATATATATTTTTTATATTTTTAACTTGAATTGAAAAGGATTACATATCAAAATTAGAAGAAATATTGTGTGAAACACGTTGGAAACCCCTATTTTTCGTAACTCGCTTTTTTTTGCGGAACTCGCTTCGCTCGTTCCACAGAAATTCGCTCATTACGAAAAATAGTGCTTTTCCCAACTTGTTGCACAAATAACTATTCTGTACCTTGTTATAGAATGAAAATACATGCAAAACACACAACAAGCAGTGTTTCAGATAAATATTCTAATTCAAGAATAAGTTTTTACATTCTTTATAAAAATGATTTGGAATTATTACATTTACTAATGGTCTGGCGAAAATATTTCAATCAATATTCAATTGAGAATATTTCCCTTCTGTACTCCTACAGATACATAAAATCGTGAGAATTTTTTACTTCTCCAGAATATGTATATTAATAATAATAATAATAATGAAGGTATTTATCATTTTCAAGTAATATACATAGAAGCTATTATATTTTAATAGTAAAAAAATAGATTTCCGAAAATAAAGGGCGAAGTTCATTCTGTAGAGGAAACAGTAGCTTCACTACGAAAATGTTCTTCCACTCAACCCTGATACAGTGTGTCAAGGGGAACATTGCAGTATGTAGCCTGTTGATTGACAATAGACAATGAGAGAAAAGGGATGATTATCTTCATAATTATCAGTTTTTTTTGGGCAGCGAGTTAGAAGAATATCTAGACTTGTTTTTTGAATAGTTCATTTTTATATTCAGATCTGAAGCGAAGTAGTGCTGAGGTTCTTTATACTTTCAGGAACGGAGTTATACAACTGGTAAATTTGGTGAGTAAAGGATCGCCTGAATATTTCAGTTTTGAATTTAGGTGGGGATAATGAACCTTTGAATCGCAGATTCAAGTTATGTTTATCTGTCCTGAGAGATATTTTATGGAGCAAATATGTGGGAATTTTGGAATAAAACAATTTTGTGGTATAAAGTGACTGCGTGATGAATTCTTCTATTTTGTATATTTAACCATTCAATCTGTATTAATTTATGTGATATTCTCTGGCTTCTTCTCACACCATGAATTAGCCTCAAACAGAAACTCTGCACTTTTCGAATTTTATTTTTATATACAACTGTTAAGTTCGGACCATATACGGAGTCAGCGGAGTTGAAATGCGATACAACTAATGCTTCACATAGTTTTATTTTGATGTTTCGACGAAATAAATGCCTGTTTCCATAGATCAGTTTCAGTGAGCTATATTCATGTTTGGATCAATTGATTGACATGTTTTCCGAATCTCAAGTCTCTGTCTAGCTCGCTCCTTCAACTATAGCGATTGATTCGTTATTAATTTCTATATGGACAAAGGAGGAACTTCACTATGTGTTTTCGTTGATTTGGCGAAGGCCTTCGACACGGTGTGTCACCATAAGTCACTGAAAGTATTGGAAAATATAGGTTTCAGAGATGGGCCATTGAAACTTCTCATCAGTTATCTATCTAACAGGAAACAAAGGGTGAAAATCAATAACTCATATAGCTCAGACCATATTATTGAGTATGGAGTGCCCCAAGGAACGGTCCTTGGACCGATCCTATTCAATATTTATATAAATGATCTCTTCAATATTGGTGTGGAAGCAAATATCATTAGCTTTGCAGATGACACAGCACTTTTATATCGAGGCAGTGACTGGAACAACTTGAAAACTAGAGTTCAAAGAGATTTGGTAACCCTATTACATTGGTTCAACAATAAATCACTGATGATTTATTTTTCCAAAACTCACTTCATTCCATTCGCAATATATAATAATAACTTACCAACATATAATAGAATTATGATTAACATCAACGAAAACACATTGAAATTGGAATGCAGGAGAGTATAAAATACCTAGGTCTCATCATAGATCGAAATCTCAGATGGCATAAACAGGCTGAATATGTAACCAAAAAACTAAGATCATTAATAACTAAATTTAAATTATACAAAAATCTGTTCAACATACCACAAATGAAAATACTGTACACCAGTCTAGCCCAAACACATATTAACTATGGTATACTTGTTTGGGGAGGAATGACAAACAATTACATTAAAACCTCGAAGTTACCCAAAATGGCCGATGAAAATAATGTTTGGAAAAGATTACCGGTTCCCAACAGAACAACTTTTTGAAGAATCGAAACTGTTCACAATCCATCAGTTATACTTTTTGAACCTTGTATATTACCATCATAAACACAAATATGAGCTTCCCCAAATTGACCATCCATACAGTACTTGACTAAAAAATCAAACTACAAAAATACCAAAGGTTGGAACGACAAAAAACCAAAGATTTCTCCTTTACCTAAACCCTATAATTCACAGGAAAATCCCACATGAAATGAAAAACATCATCAATAAAAATATGGCTCTTGAATTTAGCTGCTAACTAGGTTCTTCAAATATTTCAGGGAGAATCATGAATCGAACCCTATATAACACAAAAAAATATATATATTCTATAAACCGAGTCATGTATTCCATATGAGACATAAAGTTACGAAATAATTTTAATTCATCGCAGTTTTGCACCAAAATAGTTCTCATACAAAGATGAAAACCAAAATAATAAATGGCAGAAACATTTTATTCATTTATTTACTTATTTTTTTAAGTTTATTGTATTTTGAGCAATAAATTATTATTATTATTATATTAATAGGAAACTATTATACATAGAGCCAAATAACATTACGCTCAGCACAATTTATTAGTTATCAATGCTCAGAAGCCAACTTAATAAAAGTCGCCAGTTCCCTATCAATAGTTTCATAAGCATTATCTGCTCACTGCAGAGGCAAATTATGATGGATCTGTGTGTCATCAGCATAGACGTGAATCTTACATAGTTCTAGGGATTTTATTAAATTGATGGTAAATATCGAGAAAAGCAAGTGGCCCAAAATTGAACCTTGTGGCACCCCCGAATTCAATTTCATCAATTCGGACTATTTTGATTCCATTTTTACACACTGTTTACTATTGTTTGGATAATTTTTTATAAGGCCAACTGCCGTTTCTGTAAAACCTATTTAGTGCAAAATATTGAGCGTTAATTTAAAGTTAATGGTGTCAAATGCTCTAATGAAATCTAGCAGTACCAAACTTGTACACTGTATATACAGGGTATGATCTTACCTCTTGCACACTCTTGAAATACGAGTGTATAATGCCATTTTTGGTTAAAAATTAGAAAAACAATAAAAAAAATAAAAAAAAAATGTTTGTTGATTAGTCCGAATTTTGGGAACCGCGGAACATTTGGAAATTTTGGTAGGTAATACATTTTTTTCTGGCTTACTAAGAACACAAATTGAAAAAAAAAGCAATGGATTCTAGATTCTCCTTTTTGCCGGACTTTCAACTGTTAGCGGTTGTGCAAGAGGTCATATAACACCCTGTATAGATGATTCTCGAATTCTATCTCTGGGGGCATTCGAATATCACCAAGTTGATTTTCCATTTTTATATATCGAACAACTACTGAGAAAATGGATGTGACAAACAAAGAGACGTACACGGGATGAATTTTATAAGGGTTATCATTACTACTTTTTCAACTTTCACAAAATATATTTACACAATATCAAAGTAATATTTCATTGTATTATGAGAACTGAGACAACGATTACTCCTTTCACTCATTATTTTTTTTTTTTTGCAGATAGACACCCTCCACGCAATCATGTTCACCAAAGGATCAACAAAGGAAGCTGCATCATAAAAACAACGTCAGGAAGAACATGCATCATCGTCCGTTTTCCTCTGCCAACGCACACGAATCCACTTAACCCAAATATGTACGATCACCACAAAACCTGAAAGACCTCTGAAAATGTTAGCCGTTACCGAAGACCCCGTTTCAGACTACGAGAATCAAACAATATCAATCATCATTTGGCCGACTTCGACAGTGAAATCCAACGAATCCAACTTCCAGTCGTGTATAAACATCGACCCGGAAGTCGTAAACTTCTTTCGCTTTGTCACAAACGGTCTCTTCATAAACCTAATTGGCATGCTCGGTATCCTTGGGAATATTATTTCGATGATAATCCTGTCAAGGCCGCAGATGAGGTCGAGTATAAATTACTTGCTGATCGGGCTCGCGAGGATTGATACGGTCCTAATAATCACCAGCATGCTGCTGTTCGGCCTACCAGGAATCTACCCCTACAGCGGCAGCATGTTCACTTACTATTACGTGGTCTACCCCCACATAGCCCCTGTGCTTTTTCCCATTGCCTTGGTGGCTCAAACCGCATCTGTCTATCTTACTCTCACCGTATCCTTGGAGAGATTCGTAGCCGTATGCCATCCTCTCAGAGCAAGATCGCTGTGTACGTACGGAAGAGCGAGGATTTATGTGATTGGGATTCTTATTTTTTCGGCGATGTATAATCTCCCGAGGTTTTGGGAAGCTACGCTTCAAGAAGAATGGAGCGGAAAACACAACGTGACCATTTATTGCCCGCAGCAGTCCGAATTCAGAGACGATCCCACGTATCAGACTATTTATATTCATTGGCTGTATTTGATTTGCATGTACCTGTTGCCGTTTGGGTCGCTGGCTGTGCTGAATGCTTGTATTTATCGGCAGGTAAGTGGAAGACTGAATGATTGAATCTGTTGAAATCGATTTTGATGGGGCATTCACAAAGAGTAGTGAACAAGAAGAATCACCTGTCGTATTCATGAAGGGTATGGTGAATCGTTGAAATGCTATCAGTGAAGCGTCACTAATAAAATCCGAAATCTAGTGAGATATGACTTCAAGTGACTGAAAACTTTACTCGTCTAAAAAAAAGAACGCTACGATTATTTCTGTATTTCGGAGATGAATAATAATATTTTCGGATATAATTGAAAAAATAGATTATTATCGGTCACAAAATTAATTGGGAGAATTCCATCAACTGGAATCTTCCATTTTTTTCAAGTGTTAAATCATTGACAATCAGCATGTTTAATTATGAATGAATATACAGGGTGTTAGCAAATAAGTGCGAAAGTTTTTGGGGCGTGATTCCTTGCCGGAAATCAAAGGGGTCTTTCATGTAAACAACAGCTCCTAGGCCTTTCCTTAAAAAGTTGCACGCTTCCAAAAATGAGATGAAACATTATTTTTTTCTTGAAATTTCTGAAGAGTTGAAGGAATGGCATTTCATAGGCATGTTCTACCAATAAAAGAGCTACCTATGAATATTTTTTTTATTTGTTATGATCTTTTAAAGGGATGAAACATGCAACCCCTATTAAATTTTTTTTTTCCAGAACTTTTTACCGAAACAAAATTTCTCAATTGAAAAATATGTGTTGAAAAAAACAATTCATTGCAAAACTTTTTTAACTCATATGTTGTGCCCGTAAACACAATAGTTTCCTAATAAAAAAATAAAATACAACATTGTGCATGATCGGATCTTCTGTGAATGGAATCGAAAAAATCTAGTAGGTGGCTGTCACGTTTTGTTTGCACGACTTGTGACTTCAATAGAAGTATTTTAAAATCGAAAAAATCTAGTAGGTGGCTGTCAAGTCGCTTTGACTCCTATATGGTAGTTGAAAGTTCAATTGTGTCTTTTGAATCTTCAATATGAATAATTACACTAATTCTGAAATGGCCAATATGCATTTTATGTATGGTCGTGCCAACGGAAATTATTTGGAAGCTATACGGCTCTATGCAGAGATATATCCTCAGCGCGTGATACCTCATCTCACAATTTTTGCACATCTTCACCAACGTCTCTCATTGCAGCCTGCGAGACAATCCAAAACACACCAGGAATATTTCAACGTTTGCGCCAGTCTATGAGACGAAGACATTATTCCTGTCTAATGGTTGGAGGTGGTCATTTCGAGCAGTTTTTATAACTCCTTTCCCTTTTTCTTTGTTGTGATACACATAATTTTGTTTTGTTTATATTTTCATTTTGATATTGTATTAAAACAGAACATGGTACTGGTACATGCCTACATTAAAAGTTAAAACAACTGGAATAATTGTATAATACTACGATTGAAGTCACAAGTTGTGCAAACAAAACGTGACAGCCACCCACAAAATTTTTTCGATTCCATTTACAGAAGATCCGTTCATGCACAATGTTGTTTTTTTTTCTTTTTTTAGGAAACTCTTGCTTTTACGGACACAACACAGGAGTTTAAAAAAGTTTTGCAATGATTCGTTCTTCTCAACACTTATTTTAAAATTGAGAAATTTGGTTTTGTTGAAAAATTAAAAAAATATTCATAGGTAGGCTTTTTATTGGTAGAACATTTATTTCATTTATTCATTCATTTATTGAATACAAGAGTTGAAGTTAAACTTTTTAACTCCCTTTAGCTAATTTGGAGGCGTTAATTGACAAATTACATTTAAGAGATATGTGAATACGTTAATACACACATATGTACATGATATTTATATATACATTTATATTGAATGGACTCCATGTGAAGATGAATTCTTGTGCAAATATTCGGTGGTTCAATTCGTAGAACCTGTCCAGTGAGTTCTTGAATGCATTGAGAGATGGAGATGACACAACAGCAGGAGGTAGATTATTCCTCAGAGCGAAGGCACGATTGAAAAGAGTGTATTCTCTAACACACTCATTAAAGCGCTGGTGTTTCAGCTTGAGGGGATGGCCATGGAGCCGATCATCATTGTTCAATTCGTATAGCACAGACAAGTCCACAGTGTACCGGTTTGTTAGAATTTTGTATATCTCTATCAGATCACCGCGGGCGCGTCTCTAGTAGTGGGTGGGAAGATTGAGTGTTTGTAGGCGGTTCGAGTAAGGTATGTTTTTGAGTTCGTAGGCACATTTGGTTGAACGGCGCTGGACACTTTCTAACAGTTTTATATCGTGAATAAGCCAGGGCGACCACTCGGACACAGTAAATTCCATTAACTCTTCAGCAATTTCAAAAAAACCAATTTTTTCTTTTCATTTTTGCTTGTAACTTTTCAAGGAAAGGCCTCAGAGCTTCTGTTTACATAAAATGTATTTGAAAATCCAAATATTGTAAGTTCCCGCCTAGTTGGAAGAAATAAATATCAAAAATTTCACGTTGACCCTGGGAACAAGGTCGACGGAATATTTTTTTGTAATCAACTCGTTTATCAAAATGGCGCTTAATGATCTCGGACATTAACGCGCTCGCTTCGCTCTGGCGTTAAAATATATCAATAATCGCCACCCTTAATACACTAGTTGATTCACTAACTATTATTGACCGAAGATGATAATCTTGATGACAAAGCTTCAAATACAGGTATATAATCGTTATTCAATCAACTAGTGTAATAATGATGGCGATTGATGATCGAGATATTTTAATGCGAGAGCGAAGCGAGCGCGTTAATTTTTGAGATCAATAATCGCAATTTTGATAAACGAGTTTGATTTTCCGTCGACCTCGTTCCTGGGGTCAACGTGAGAGTTTCGATATCCGTTTCCTTCAACTAGGAGGAAACTTACAATATTTTGAAAATACATACATTTGACAGGGCAAAAGTAATATGATATGGAATTTGAATAATATTCGAATTCGTGTATGTTTAGTTGCCTATATCACAATGATACATAAATGGGGAAATCGACCATTTATAGGTTATTGATGGTCGATTTCGGTAAATGTTTGGGTGCATATAAAAAAAAGAGGTTTATTGTCCATTCAGGGTTAAGCCCCAATCACAAGACAGTCATACATAATAGTTACAGTTTGTGATTGTGAGCAATATACAGGGTGTAACATAAGTACGTTAAAATATTCAAGTGACGTATTCCTGAGACAATTTTAAGACAAAAAGTATATATAAACTTGTGTCCGGAAATGCTTCGTTTCGGAGATTGGGTATTGAAATTGAATTTTTTTGTTCGATTTTTTGAAATAACCCCTGCAAAAAATAAGTTATTTCGTGCCCGGGGTTTTTTTGTCGTGGGAAATCATAATTTCGTATTAATTTTCAAGTAACGCTGTCATTATTTATTTCAAATGGCCCTAACATTTTTGGCAGTGAACTTTTGGTACTTTTCATGAAGAAACCTCATTGCCACACCATTTCCGAATAAAAAAGGTACACTTCCTCAACAACGCTGGAGGTGATCGTTTTCGACATATTTACAATTTTCTATATCGATGCATGTTATTTAGCTCCTAGGGCGCTTAGTGAAGTTGCTGAGAACATTACAAAAACTAGGTATGTGGTAGGTCTCGTCAAAATAAACTACTTTTTTCCTATGGAATGTTTATCGAAAAATGATTTGTTTTCGAGATACAGATTGTTGAAATTTTTTAAAACATGGTTGGTTTTTGTCATAAGTTATTTGCAACTGCAGTTATTTTCATCAAACTTTAAACACAGACTTCTTTCAAACTGGGCATTATCAAACTGCTCAATCAATCCAAATAAAAAAAATTTGTCATGTCAATTAGAAAAGAAAGTGCTACATTTCGGAGTTTGTAAAAAAACAATTCGGAGAAGTACTATGTTATTTATTAGCAATTAAACATATAAAAATTGAACGAAACAACTATTACAACAACTGTTCAAAGTGACGACCCCAACAGTAATTCAAGCTTTTGCTCTCCCCGTCAAAGAATTCCGCACCCGTTGAAAAATGCCGGGAGTGTTTCTTATCGTTTCGCAGCAAGCTATGATGCGATCCCTTAACATTCCCTCGTTTTCAATGGGGCTAGCATAAACTAGTGATTTTAGGTATCCCCAAAAGAATAAATTGACGGGATTGAGGTCCGGTGACCTCGGGGGCCAATGCTGAGTGCCTCCTCTTCCTATCCATCGTTGGGGATATGCTACGTCTAAGAAATTTCTTGCTATCAGACTATAATGAGCAGGGGCTCCATCGTGCATAAACCAAGAGTGATTCCGGATACCAATGGGAACATCTTCCATAAGCTGGGAAATCTCGTGTTCCAAAAAATGTTGGTAAGCATCTCCATTCAAACGTAAGGGGAGAAAATGGGGCCCAATTAAATGATCCCCAATTATGCCTACCCATACAATAAAGTAGATTCTGTCTTGGAAATGAGTTTGGGTTATCTTACGCCCAGTTGTGGTTGTTATGGAAGTTCATAATACCATTTCTTGAAAAATTAGCCTCATCTGTGGAGAGGATTTTTGATAAAATTTGGGGATGTTGTTCGACTTTCCTTTGGAGCCATTGAGCAAATTCGATACGTGATTGAAAATCACGTAGCGTAAGTGACTGGACACGCTGAATATGATAAGATAAGGATATAATTGCTGTTCCTTTAAAATTCTGTAAACGGTCATGTGACTCATATTTGAAGTTTAACTAATTTTTCTTGTACTTGTCTCTGGATGTTCACTAATTTCTTCGAAAACCGCCTCCTTCAATTCCCAGTTCTTGTAGTCCGTGGCCGTCGTACTGTAGAATTTCTTTCAAAGCTTCCAGATTCGGAAAGTCGCCGGAAAAAATTCGCAAATGTTGCTGCACAAGGAGTGACGCGTTGGGGATACCTTTCCTGATAGATGCGTCTGGCCTCGGTTGAATTTTCGTCAGCCAAGCCGTATGCAAAAACCATATCAGCCATTTCAGCATTCGTAAAGTAGGGCATGGTACCAAAAAATCATTTTATATTCCGAACTGTGAATTTGTCAATTAATAGTTTAAAATGTGACAGCGAACTTCTATTTTTTATAAACGAACGTTCATAGCCTACTCGATTCAATTTACTAAATTTGCCAGCGGAGAGTGACAAGAATTATTGAAATTGAATTTGGCTATACTAATCAAGCAGTTTGATAATGCTCGGTTTAGAAGAAGTCTGTCCGGGTATACTGCGTATAAAGTTTGATGAAAATAACTAAAATTGCAAAAAACTTATGACAAAAACCAATCATGTTTTGAAAAATTTCAACAATCTGTATCTCGAAAACAAATCATTTTTTGATAAACATTTCATAGGAAAAAATTAGTTTATTTTGACGAGACCTACCACATACTTAGTTTTTGTAATGTTCTCAGCAACTTCACTTAGCGCCCTAGGAGCTAAGTAACATGCAATTTCAACACCCTGTATCTCCGAAACGAAGCATTTCCGGACACAAGTTTATAAAGACTTTTTTTCTTAAAATTGTCTCAGGAATACGTCACTCGAATATTTTAACGTACTTATGTTACACCTTGTATAATAGTTACAATTTGTGGTTGTGAGCTATAGCTAGGATTAGGAATTTATAAAATGCATATTGTAATTATGTGATAAAAAACAAGAAAAAAAAGAGTAAGAGAGAATAATGTGTATAAACGGCTGAGGGCATAATATGTACTTATCTAAGAAATAAAAATATAAATACAAATGGTTTTAGGGTACTTCACTCAGTGTTTTTGTTATATAGAATTTGCTTTATTTTTGCTTTGAAAGTATCCAAAGGTTGGTTGGATAAATCAGGTTCTCCACCAAACTTGTTGAATTTGTTGCACATTGCATATATAGTTGATTTGGCAAATCATTCATTCTAGGTGTATGAAGGTAGAAAAAATTTGAATTTCTGCTATTTATTAGGGGTTCGTGGAAATTTGACTGTGATAATAGCTCAGGACAGTAGTTAGTTGATAAATTTGTACACAAATATACATGATTGGTATGTTCTACGATCATTGAGTTATAGGAGGTTGAATCTGTTGAGCAGTGTCATTGTCGATACCTTGCTCAGGATATTGTCTGTCCGGTTTGCAGGCCATATTTTCCATGAAGGCACGTTGAACAGACTCGAGCTGTTGAACTTGAGTTTCATAATATGGAGTCCAGATCAGGCATCCGTATTCAAAACGTCTTCGTTCATATGAAGTATATAAAGAGAGATAGCAATGTTTGTTTGTAAAGTCCCTGCAATTTCTATAGATGAAGCCAGCATTCTCTTTGCCGATAATGTAATTTTGTTAAGGTGAGAAGTAAAGTTTAGTTTGGGGTCAAATTAAATTCCGAAATCATTTATTTGGTAATTACACTCCAGTTGAATGATGTTTGTTGAGTAATTGAATTGAATTGGATTATTTTTCAGTGTGAATGTTGCAAAGTTGCATTTTTGAATATTGAGGTATAATTTATTGTGTAGACACCATTCATGCAGGGAGTCAATGTCACTTTGAACGAGGGCACAGACTTCTGGCTTTTCGATTGATTTGAACAGTTATAAAGTCATCCGCACAAAGAGAAGCATTTTGTCGCATATATCGTTGGTAAAAAGTTGAAATAAGAGTGGTGCAAGGTTGCTTCCTTGTGGAGCTCCGCTGGGAGCACTAAATTCATACGATTTATATCCTCTATAATGAACAACTTGCATTCGGTTGGTTGAATAGGATTTCAATAGATTGAGTTTTGCCAACAAAATAGTGTGGTCCATCTTGTCGAAGGCCTTCGAGAAGTCTGTGTAGATTGTGTCGACTTGAGTTGCGATCTATAGCATTGCTTATTGTTCGCGTGAAACACATTTAATTTGTGACTGTCGATCTTTTCGTTATGAATCCATGTTGTTCGATTCGTGTGATATTTGATTGCATATACCTTTTTCGAAGGCTTTCGCAAAGTTGGGTATTAGTGATATCGATCTATAGTTAGTTATATCGTTTATAGGTCCTGATTTGAAGATTGGGCACTTGATAGATAATTTCCATGCGTCAGGGAAACAGTTTGATTTTAGTGAAAGGTTAAAAATGACTTGGAGTGGCTTTGGAAATTCATAAGCACAGTCCCTATCAAATAGCTCGGAATTTTATCAGTACCACTCGTTTGTTTTGGCTTTAGACTCTTTAAGTGCCGTTAGCACTTCGTTTTCGTTGAACATTTTAACAGAGATTAGAGAATTGTTTGTCGAAGATTTATCGGAAATGTAATTGTTTATTGGTGGTGTGTATACACTTTTAAAGAAGTCTGCAAACCCATTCACTATTGTTTGTGGAGTGCTGCGTTCGATGTCATTGTAGTACAGAATTCCAGGGATTCTAGAGGTCCCCTTTTCAGTATGTAGGAACGACCAAAAGTTGATGGGTCTGTATTGATTGAGTTCTCTGACTTTTGAATGTACTGTTTGTAAGCGGTACTTATTTTGGTTTTATTGTTTTTTCTTAAATTCTCGAATAGTTGTCGGACCTCTTCTGAATTTGTTTTTTTTTTGTCTTTCAAATACTCTTTTTTTTTTAATTCGATTAATAATGTTTTTTGTAAACCAAGGTGGGTATTTTCGATTGAAGTTGAGTTCGGTGGGTATATATAGATCAAATAATGAATAGAGACCATCCAGTCAATGTTACATAGGTGAGAATAAAGTAGTGGGAAGTTTGCTTGGCCGAAATCATAGCTACTTTTGTTGATTTTATAATCAAAATTTTTGGGGGGTGTGGATAATGATGTAGTTACAACCAACATGTGTCCTCTACAACAAAGGAGCTTCATCTCGAGAAACTTCACATTCCGTATTTGAAAATGCTGAGTCAAGTAGACGTCCTGAGCTATTTGTTATCGAGTTGTGTTGTTTTAGATCGAAAATATTCATGAATTGTTGAACACTGATCAGATTAGGGTATTTTGCGATGGTTATATCATGTATGTTTATGAAATTTGGTAAGTAAAAATCTCCTAATATCAATAGTCTGTTGTACGAATATTCCAAGATTTCGAGTAAATCTAATTGATTTTGTATCTGTTGATGGTTTGTGCTGAGAGGAATATAGGTAGTGATTACATATAAGAGTTTATGTCTATATAACACTTTGCAGCCTACAACATCGATGCTGCTGAAGTTGGCTCGGTGTCGGTTCTCACTTCGAGAAGGACACCACCCCCGCGGGTCACTGCATTTGCTTCGAGGTTGCGATCGCTGCGAAATATATCACAATCATGCATTAAAAGAGAAATTGGAGATTAATAGGGGTCATTACCGATCGATTTCGTGTTGATTGAAACAGACTCGTTAATACGAGGTCGCCGGAAAAACAATATATAAAAATATATGGAACGAAACAGTATCTCCGGTTATTCAATCACAGGTTCAATAAATAAAACCCCAAATATACAGCACCCCATACGACACGGTCCCTGTAAACCAAACCATTAATTTTTTCGGGAATTTCTCCATTTTATTTTATGTATATTGATTAAGGCTGCAAAAGGAAATTATTTTGGAGTCTACAGGGTGGCTCAAAAAAGGGTGACATATCAAAGTTGTGTTTTTTTAAATGGAACACCCTGTATTTCGTTACACTTTTGAATAGGTCAGGAAAAAATTATATGATTTCATATTACTATGTACCTAACTTTAACCGTTCCCGAGTTATTGATTTTTTTATGAAAATTCTAGGTACAATTGGAAACTAAATAACATCGAAATGTATAGAAATTATCCCTTGGAATTCTGACCAAGCATAAAAGAGGTTTTGAGAAATTGATTTCGATAAAACCCGTTTCTCAATATTATACAGAATGCTCAAAAATCATTGTCACTTTTTTATAACAACATCGGACAGAAGCCATCTTGCACAACTGAATGTGATTATCCATCATTTTCCGCAAAATCGTTTGTCCAGCTTTACATTTATGAAAAGTATGAACTTTTGAAAAATTGCCTCTTTTTGGATTTTCTCTGTGGAAAATACACCGATCCGGTCGCACGAAAAATCATGTTGTAGGTTTTCCAATTCGATCGAGTGAGAAACGATTCCTTCAATACTTTCAGAGATATTTGTGAAAAACCAAGAACGTGGTCATTTTTGACGATATTTCTTGTTGAAAAAATTCCACAAAGCGATTTCGCTGCGGCCGACACCGGCGTTTTCAACTACGGATTATCTTACAAAAGGTAGTAAAGGCTTTTTGCGTCTTTATTCAAGTGGGGAAGGAAACCTCTATTGGTTGGCCTATAAGCTGCTGAACTAATATATATATATATATATATATATATATATATATATATATATATATATATATATATATCTAGCTGACCCGACAGACGTTGTCCTGTCCAATGTCCGCGTAGAATTTCTTTTTTTCTATGTTTTCCTTTATGTTGTTCCATCTAGATTATGCTTTTGATTCCTTCCGCTTCCTGTTGTCCCGTTATCTCGTTTTCCCGTTATTCCCGTTATCCCGTTATCTCGTTTTCCCGTTATCCCCTTATCATGTCATCACGTTATCCCCTTATCCTGTCATCCCGTTATTCCGTGTTTCGTTATCCCGTTATTCCCGTTATTCCGTTATCCCGTTATCCCGTTTTCCTGTTTTCCCATTTTTTCTTTATCCCGTTTTCCCGTTTTTCCCTTATCCCATTATCCTGTCATCCCATTATCCCGTTATCCCGTTCCTTCGTTATCCCGTTATTCCCGTTATCGGTCGAGCCATTTCGGAGGAGTTTAGCTACAAACACCGTGACACGAGAATTTCATATATCAGATAATATATATATATATATATATATATATATATATATATATATATATATATATACTATGCCAACCTTCATGGTGGTTGGTCAACCGGTGTCCAAGTTTGTCAATCTCCACATATATACCAAAATCCATTTTTATTCATTTTAATATTTTTTTAACTTTCAGTTTTTGCAATTTTAGAGGTCGTGAATAGTTTTTCTTTGAGAATAATGCAAAATTACGTTTACGATTTTTTCCTATTTATCGGACCTTACAATGTTTCAGTTAATTCAAATTTCGTAAAATCTAAGATGTAATATATTCATCTGCTGAGGAGATTTTTTCTGTTCAGAAATATTTCTAATTGGATATTTAAAAGAAATACAATCATGCCAAAAAATTAGATGTAAAATGGCTCCAGTTCTGACTTTTCGAATCCATTTTCAAATAGTTCTTGCTCATTCAATTTTTGAAAATTAGTCACCGAAGTAATAATAACGGATCAATCAAGTTGCTCTTGTTATGCAGTGAAATGTGGTAATCGAAATAAAGATATTATTGTACAATTTTTTCATAATATACATTTACAGAGCTAAATCTAATTATGAGGCCATTGATGTCCAATTCATATTGTACATACAGTTGACATGTACAATGTAAATTGGACATCAATTATAACATTTTGGTATGTCTGCCATCTGCAAATAATAGTTCGCCAGGAAGCTTTGTTGACAGCGTTTCTGGCAAACTGGGGAGTCATATTTAATTGAAATAATAAAGCGGCTTCATTCATCATTTCGATATCTTCACATAGAAAAACAGAGCACTATAAATACGAAAAAGTGTCAGCTATTTTTCAACTAGACCATAATAATTAATAAAAACCTTTTCAAAGCTTTTATTCATATGCCCTAAAATGTAGAAAATAATTGTTTTGGATGTGTGATGTAGGTTATTTTGTGAGTTGCAGATTCTGAAGCTTGTCGCGCGAATTTTTCAGTTCGAATACAAAAGCGACAAGATTTTGAATCTGTAACTCACGAAATAACCTACGTCACACATTTTATTTTGTGCTTTTTATTTAGTACGCCTCAATCTATGCATTTTTGTTGGAGCATCGTTATTATGAGACCTTTCTCCTGTATTTAGTTCTTCAATGAGGAGACCATCTAAAGATTAACTCGTCCACCATCCTGGTGCTGCCATCTTCAATTTATGAATTTGGACAAAAAATCAATAATAATAATAATAAATGCTTTTATTGAAAGGTTACATACTCTGTACATAGAACCTAACAAATGGCAGGATTCAATATCTGCGCATGAAACATCATTGCAGAGCTTGCTCTTCCATCCAACCATAAATTCGACTAAATTCATAATTTCTGATCCTTGAAACCCCTACATGCCAATTTTGAATAGAGATGGTCCATAATCACAAAATTCGTTCACCATCTTAAAGCCGGCATCTTCAATTTATGAATTTTGATAATAAATTCATAACGTCCGACCTCGAAAACCCCCACACCAATTTTAAAAGGTCGAATTAAGAGGAAGTAATAATAATGATAATAATAGAGCCGCCATTTTAAATTCCTGAATTTTGACAATGTAATCATAATCTCCGACCCTGAAAACCCCAACAAACCAATTTTCAATAGGAAAGGAACATAATTACACTCATTTTGTTTCATTCCCCATTGAAAATATCATAATTCATTGTCACCGGAATTATAAGCACCTGCCAAATTTCAAGTTACTCGGAAGACGAACAGTAGTTCTATTAATTCAGCTTGCAAGCTTTGACCTGAACAAACAAACTAACATAAAAACATTACATTGCTTGTCAAAAGAAAACTGAATATAGGAGAAAAGAAGTTTTATACAGGGCTTTTCACGATGAGCGTTAATTAGACGTTTCTGGCAAACCAGACAACGGATAAAGCTGAAAATTCCACAGTATGCATACATTAATATGATCTACACGCCTAAAATATTTTAGACGATGCGGCGTTGCCGCTCCTACTATAAAGTAGCGGCTACTTTGATTTTTCAAATAGAACACTCTGTATATAATATCATATTATGATTTCTTATCACTTTGTCAACAACTTTATGTACTATTTCCCTATACCTATCTATTACCGTTTAGAAGATATAAATCAATTTCGTTTTTTTTTTATCAAACATGTACTTTTATAAACGCTGATAATCTTGAACTCTCTGGTACTAAGGCGATCAAATTCGAAATGGAGTGGAGTGATACCATGAGGATCTTCACTTCGAGTCATATTTTTATTTGCCTACTACAGGGTCTTTAAAAATCCATATACTTTGTTCACATGAAAAAATGTGGGGAAGTCAATTTTTCAAATGGAACACCCTGTATATTTCCACATTTTTGAGCTCTACATCCAATTTTAGATTGATTTTGTTCAGATAATCCTATTTCG
Source organism: Gonioctena quinquepunctata (assembly GCA_018342105.1). NCBI lineage: Eukaryota > Metazoa > Arthropoda > Insecta > Coleoptera > Chrysomelidae > Gonioctena > Gonioctena quinquepunctata. Next base: position 138,109 of record JAFIRS010000686.1, read on the forward strand.
ATTTCGAACCGTTTTCAAAGAGAAAATTACAAACAGAAAATCACGTCTCTACCATACAACATTGCAAATTAATATTACCATACAACATTACCATTACCATTAACATATTACCATACAACATTGAAAATTAATTTTAAAACGTCAAACTTTTGTTGGTGGTTTTGACTGATTGTGATACCAATTATAATATAAAAATGTCAAGATTAGGTTACAGTAATGAAGATTTCTTGAATTTATTAATAATTTATGGTGAGTGCAATAGAATTGCAAGTAGAACATGCCAAGTATTTCATGCAAGATATCCACAACTTCCGAAGCCGAATAATAATGTGATAAATCGACTACTAAAAAGCTGTAGGTTGAATGGAACTTTCGTCCAAAAATCATTCGTAGAAAGCCTGAAGTGGATGATGATGACAATGGCATAATAGTTTTGGGATTTTTTCATGCATTTCCAAATGCTTCTCTACACGAGGCTGAAAGGGAGGTAGGTATACCCTACGTGACAATTTATCGAATTCTTAATAAGCTCAAATGGCATCCCTATAAATTCTACTGTGTCCAACATCTGAAAGAGACTGATTTGACTCGTAGAGTGGAATTCTTTGAATGGTTATAGTCAAGACTCAAGAGGATGAACATTTCCTTGACAATATCATATGGACAGATAAGGCCAAGTTTACAAAAAAATTTAGTTTTTAACAGACACAACAGTCATTATTGGGCGCCAGAAAATCTCCATGTCGTTCGCCAAAGGGCAAAGATGGTAATTTAATGTATTTTGTGCCATAAAGAATGGGTAAATTTTTTATATCGAGTGTTATGATGATAATTTGAATGCAACAAAATATGAAGATTTACTGAGAAATATAATTCAAATGATTTTAAATAATAGGCCAGGAAGAGAACGTGTATGGTACCAAATGGATGGTTCTCCACCCCATAATTTCGTTCAGTAAGCGAAGCTTCAACTGAAATCTTCGAAGACAGATGGATTGGTAATAATGACTTTTCGTTGAGCTCCTAGAACACCAGATGGCAATTCATTAGATTATTTTGTGTGGGGTTTCATTAAAAACATGGTTTACTCCAACCCAGTAACAACAATGGGAGATATGAAATCGAGAGTTAGAACTGCTTTCAATAGTTTAACTCCGGACTCAATCAGAAGCGCTTCACAGAAAATATTTTGAAGAGATTACATGTTTGTTCAGGTAGAGGTGGAGATGTGTTCGAACATATTCTGAAATACACTGACAATTGAATTAACTTACTAATTCATGAAATTAATTTCAGTTCGTGTGTCAGCGTTAATAAAACTATTGTTTGAAGAGAAGTTTCATTTGATGGTTGAAGAGTATTTTAATAATTATCTATTCATTGTATTATCTGTGACTGATGAAGGAACATCGAACGGAATCTGTTAAATCTCAAAAATATGTGATGAATTCAACCACGTCATTTTCTGTTTGAAACAGTTTATCTCGAAAACGGTTCGAATTCGAAATGGAATTATCTGAACAAGTCAATCTAAAATATGCATGTAGAGCTCAAAAATGTGGAAATATACAGGGTATTCCTTTGAGAAAATTGACTTCCACTCATTTTTTCATGTGAACAAAGTATCTGCATTTTTTAAAGACCCTGTATGAGGCAAATAAAAATATGACTCGAAGTGAAGATCCTCATGGTATCACTCCACTCCATTTCGAATTTGATCGTCTTAGTACAGACAGTTCAAGGTTATCAGCGTTTATAAAAGTACATGTTTGGTGAAAGAAATCGAAATTAATTTATATCTCCTAAACGGTAACAGATAGACATGAAGTTGTTGACAAAGTGATGAGAAATCATAATATGATATTATATACAGGGTGTTCCATTTGAAAAATCAAAGTAGCCGCTACTTTATAGTAGGAGCGGCAACGCCGCATCGTCTTGAATTTTGGGCGTGTAGATCATATCAATTTATGCATACTGTGAAATTCTCATCAGGTTGATCCGTTATCTGGTTTGCCAGAAACGTCTAATTAACGCTCATCGTGAGAAGCCCTGTATAAGAGAAATGGAAAATATATTTGAACATTTTCTCTAAATATTTATTTCATATGAGAAACTTCCAAACATTATCATGTCATACCTGGATATGACGTCAACGTTTGAAAAAAAATTGGGTATATTTTATTAACCTTATTAGCCTTTTTTAAAATTACTCAATGTATTCAACCTGAATTCCCATGGTAATTGGTTATGGAATTTAGCGGCATTGTATGAAAAGCATCTTGCGGAAATTGCGGTAGAATGAGGAGGAATAACAAGAACGTGTCTGTTGCGTGTTCTAAGATCGTTCAGAGTGACGAACGTCTTAAATTTTTCGAGGAGACATTTTGGTGTATTCGTTTTCAGTTACGTTTTGATATACATTCTCGGATTGCTGTCTCCAGATAGTTGACATTCCGGAATGGTCTGCGCTTGTAGACTTTTGGCTTCAAATACCCCTTCAGAAAAAAATCTAGTAGGGTATGGTCTGGCGACCCGCATGGCCAGGTTTTTTCCTATTACACCAATTACCTCACCTCGGAAAACATTGTTTAACACCTGCCCAATATGAATTGGATCCAACATTGAACCATAAGTTTGTTTTCCATCCAAAAATTTACTATTTCATCATTCAAAAACTACAAGTATCTCTGTGGATTTAAATTTTCTCAGGAGATGGACCAATCACCTGTTGGTAAAAACACCTCATTTGTACCTAAACAATATTGATTCCGGCATTCTATCACATACTTCATGAACTGACTATCCCATCTGGGGTGAAAGCCGCCTCGAATGTCAATAAAATTGCACAAGGAAAATTTGGTATTTTCTTTTTTTTGTCCTTGAAACCAAAAAGAAAAATCGAACCGAACATCAAAATCCTGCTCTTTCAAAGTTTTGGTATGGACGGCTTGAATTTATCATTGTGTAAAAAAATTATCACGGCTTCTCTTTCAGCACCAGTCCTTCAACAAATATCTGTTAAGACCCCTACAGATGGTGAGATCTGTATAGCAACATGTCGCGATAAAAGTATATGAGATTTGTATCAAGTATCAACGTCTCCATACACAGTGATACAGAATCGTGAATCATTTACAACCACGTGGTATCGCCGTTCACGACAGTATTAGGGACTGATACAACCACACACACGTTGAGATTTTATCGCTACTACGGTATCATACAACATGTATCGATACAGATCTCACCGTATGTGGGGGCTTCTATACTTGTTTGTCCATGCTCTATTGAGTTCAAGCGTGCACTTAACTGAGCTTCTTTATCATAAATTTTGAGAGTATTTTGTTGTTCCAGGATGTAGTGCGTTGGAACCTGTCGATGAGTTATATTTTTTCCGCAAATAAGTACAATTTAATTTTTTTCCAAAGTAAGCATTTTTATTCTACTATTTGATAAAATTTAGAGAACTGTCAAATACTGTGTTATTTCAATTTCCATGACATTCAATTCTGTTTCTCTTGTATCATACTTCTCAGCTCAAGAGCACCTTGATTGATGTTTAATTTCTGAGTATTACTAAGGAGAATAATTGTTGAGAATCGAATTAGCAAGAATTTGATGGAGAAATTAATTAGAAATTTCAGAGTTATGGCACTTAAACGAAATGCCCTTTTGTATGTGATAACAATTTTAAGGTGAATTTTGCTTTGTAGAACGTTGAACTAGAGTAAGTATCGAAGAATAGATTAAACAGTTATTGATTGGGAAAGACTGGGAGAGTTATGAAATGTAACTATATTCCAAAGTTCAATCTATACTCTGTTTTTAGTTATACCATAATATTTGTTGAGTTGTTTTCCTCCAATGTTCGATATCCGTCTGCCAAAAAGTCTGCAGGAAATGATAAACTTCGCTGTTATTTATTGCTAATGTATGCATTGCTCTGTCTCAAAACGAATAATACAGTGATAAAATATATTTCTTCATCTTTCCTATATACCGTGATATATAGAAATATTTTAAATGGATCGGAAAAACATTTATCAGTTTGCAAATAGTTCCAATGCTTTTATACGCTGTGGTTCTATGAATTCATGGAATACAAAAATTAATTCAAATTGAAGACAAACTCAACGAGTCTATTGTTGTCTTTTTGAATAATAATTTGTGTGAACTCAATATTCCTTGCTATGCAATATTGGGCATTACTGGTAAAATTAGTTCCCAAAATGAATTCACAACAAACAGAAAAAATCATGAGAATGTTACCTCAGAACTCCAATAATTAATTACCGTTTCAAATCATTCGAGGATCTGGATAACTTATACGTACAAGGTGATTCACGTAGGCGGTGCATTAGAAGTTTTCCAAGTTGCAGTTGGATATAAAACATGAAATTTGGTCATGTCCGTACTACCTAAAATATTTTCAGTTCTATAGCTATAAAGTTTCTGACATTAATCGATTTTTCTGAAAAAAATTACCGCCGTAGTAGTTCACGAAAAAAAATTGTATCTCGCAAACTGTTGGAAATAAGGAGACCTAATTTGTAGAGCAGTTAGCTGTAAGTCAAGGCTAACACTTGATGTCCCACCCATGGTCTCAGTTTGTATCATATGGGCGCAGACCATTTTCGAATGTTGCATTAAAAAATTGCCAGAAAACGTTTTTTTTTTTCAAATGGCATCAACTTTTTTTGACACCATTCGAAATAAAATTGAGTTTCAGGGTGAGTTATCCCAGCTTGTCTCATACCTAACTCCAAGCTGTGTGCAAGATTGGTAATGCCCTCTAGTGACTCGATTGTGAATTTTTCCTGTTTTATTTCCAATACTCACTATGTAACAATTTTTTTTTATAATTTCTAAATAATTTTGCTCACTACTAGTTCCAGATAAAGCGAAGTTCTTTCCGTCAAAGAAAAAAGTAAGTAAATGATAAAAAATATTTGTATTGATACGATAGTTCACCGCATTTGGAGGTAATCCATGTCAAGTTATGATATTTTGAATATCATAAAGTAATGCAACTTCTGAGTACTTTAAGGTACGGCAAGTAATGTGCTTGCAGATCAGTTTCATAAGGTCGCAGGTTCATAAGGTTCCGAAAACATGAAAAAGTGAGGGAGCCAAGTAGTTTAACAAATTAAGAAAGTACCCATATAACCCTGGCTAGCTTTAACCTGACGAGAAACCACTAAATAACATCAGATTCAACGCAAAACTATTTAATGAAATTCTCAAATGATATGATAATCAGAAAACGAATGAGGTTCACAATTTAACCCGAATATGGGATTCCATTTTTACCCTTGCAAGGATGTGAGAACGTTGAACGGTCTCGAAATAATACAGACACGTTCAACACTCTCTAACACTTATAATCGTCAACAAAATATTGCGCATTGCTTATACAGTACAAGAAACAATGTACTCTTAGTACTTGAATTGCCTCACATTCAACATTAGTTCACATGTGAGGCCAAGAGCTTTTGTAACCGAAACAAGTTCGTGAAAATTAAAACAAATAATACTCTGCGAGGTACTTTGTCCTGATAGAATGCCGTTTATGATAGACAACTCGGGAAGACATCAAAAGTATCTCTGTTGTTCGTAAGGCTGATTGATCAGTTTTATAACACCGTCCAGGCGTTCCCGAACTCGCAGTTTAAGTCGCTATTTTCTCTTCATCATCGGCGCAACACCGTCCCTCGGAACTTGGTTAATACTTTAATTATCGATCAAATAGAAAACGGAAAACATCTCAATTATTTATCGAATGAAAACCTCAGTCCCAATTAGAGATTGAAATATCGTGGAATAACAGAACACTTATATCTTTGCTGCAGTTTATGTGATGCAGTTGGAAATATAAAATATGTACACGTACTATTTTTGCAATCGACTACACAGCTATAGCAAGGACTCATTGTTATTATATGTATGTTGTTATACTACGATAATAACGATGTTCATTCATCTGAAGTATGGTACAATATTTTTAAGGGATTTATGAATAAACGGGAAGACCTCAGATACTGAAAGTTTTCAGTTTGTGCTTGTGATTAACAGGATCATTACCTACTCCTGCCACCATGGGCGCTGTCATAGTTTCATCTATCTCCTCCAGCCTAATGCACACAGCGAATATCGAGTTATTTGATAGAAATCGAGAAATGCCTTATATTGCCAAGAGATTCTTTACTTTTTCAAATATGCCATGGAAACAAGACTATTCTCATTGAGAAATTGAAATTCTGTCAAAGTGAAAACAAGTTGTGCCGATTCTTGAATAAAATGGATTCGAAAATGGAAATTTATACGTAGTTGCGTCAGACTTGTTTGTAATCCATGACATGTATGGAAAAAAACATTCAGCGATCTGTCCGTGAATTTAATTTGGAATATCCAAACTTATCAATCAAGATAGAGAGAAAGTTCTCACGATTAAGAAACCATTCTTCTCCTGTTCCGTACAAGGTGTGCATGTGGGCCTCTCAATTTGGGCCCATTGTGCCACCACTTGCTCTGAGGATCAGCTGAGCATACCGATTTCTTTGACGAAATTCAGCTGAATCTCCTTGACGCCCTCTGGGTTCAGAGTTATACTATCAAGGTTGACCTCCCTTTGGTGCACCAGAGAGGGGCTCTCAGGCACAGGATGTGCGACGATGTCTCGTCATCTTCACAGCACCATCTGCATAGGGGATCATCTGTGATCCCGATAAGCTCCATGTGCCTGTTCAGGTATTCTGTCGTTAGGAGCCCAGTCACAGTTTTGATGTCCCGTCTATGAGTGAGTGACAGGATCTCTTCAGACATTGTTTTCTATGGCGTTTCTGCGCTTGGACACCAGTTTGGTGGCCTAACGCCATAATTGCAGCTGTGCTGCCCGATTAGATAACAGTAGGTCCCCGACTTTTATTGTCGAGGTTTTCCAGGTGAGTATGTTATATAAATCACCCTGGTACACTGAGCCATATTTGCCTAAGGGAACTGAGATTTCTCTCTTCGTTTCTTCTTCGTAGACCCCTGCGCTGGACATTCCCCTAATTCTTGATCCATCTGTGTACTGAGTTGATCCATAGTTTGGAGGACTGCCGGGCGCATTATATTTCCATTTCTCGCTCGTGGGAATGGCTATATTGGGTCCTTTTCTGAAATCTAGAGCAGGCAGTGTCCTGTCTCTTTCCACTAATAGGACAAATAATATGAAAAAATGGAAAAGTGGCTAGCCTCATTACGAATGTCAAACTACTAACTGGCAATGTACATTTTTTTTTACCATTCTCGGATTTTCTCAAACATATCGTCGAGCCTCAATATGAATGGTGTTTTTGGAATTGGGAATTTCATACTCTGCAAAACGAACCATTCTACACCCTTATAAGCTTATAAGCTTTTCCATTCATAAGACTGCAAAAATTATAGCTTTCGTCGTAAGGTAAACTTTCGCGCATTATCATTACTCAAAATTCAAAAGCACGCCCGATTCTTAGATAACATAATTTAGACTGATGAGTCAAAGTTGTGTCAGCAGGGAGTTTACAATAAACTAAATCAAAATTTTTGGGCTTTTTAAAATCCAAAAACGGTGCTTAAAGCTGGAAATCAAGTACAATTTTGAAAAGATGTATTCCGTTTGCCGATGAACCAAGATGTACACCATTTTATGAACGATGGAAATTTGGTAGTGGTAGTTCTCCAAAAACGTTGGTAGGAACTCCCTTGAAAATTTGCCAGTTGATACCAAATTGATACCCTTATTCGATCAACGTTGGTGTGGAAATCGAGGACTATTTCTGTGGCCTGCAAGATCTCCAGATCTTACCCCTAGACTTTATATTGAAGTAGGGTAAAACATTGGTTATCTTCAACGGTTCGCAATAAAGATGATTTGATACTTAGAATAATACAGTCTTTTGACAGTCTCGATCCCAACAAAATCAGGAGTGCTACGCAATCTATTAATTGTTTGAACAAAATGTTGGTTTCTTTACGATCTCTAAAATATTTTTTTTCGTTAATGATAATTTTTCTATGTAATTGAATTGGAATCCGTATTTATCTTGAATTATTAAATTGCTTCTGTTAGCACACTTAAAAAGCAAATATTTCTTGGCAAGATGAGCCATGTCTTGAATTTTCTTGAATATCTCAAAGAGATTGAAGTTAGGTATAGGTACAGTCATTCACCCTAAAATTCTTTTTTTTTTCTTTCGAATGGAGTCAAAAATAGTAGGTTCGAAAACTTTGTATCTCGTGCAGAATTGATCAATCAATACATCCCAACATACAATTCACGCTTGAAGTAGAATGTAAAGTACATTAACTTCCTAGACCTTACAATCCATAGAAATATAACACTTAAATTTCAATGTTTACAGAAAACTTACACAGACTGATCATGTGCTACCTAGTTTTTCTAATCATCCCCACCAGCATGAAATTACCGTTTTCAATTGTTACATTCACATACTCCCAAATATACCTCTTCATACAGTTGATTATCGAAAGAAACTGAACATTCTTAACAAATAGCTTCCAACAACAATTATAATCCTAACATTATCAATAATTCAGTTCAAAGAATCAAAAATAAAAAGTAATATAAGTTAGCTTATCCTAAAGTAGATTCTATTGACAATTTCGTTTCACTCCCTTTCCTAAATGATGATACATATCCAACAAAATAGCCGGTTGCATGAGAAGCAACGTGGACATCATCATTTTTTTTTCAAAACTAACAATAATTTGAGCAGACACTTGGTCAACACAAAAGATAAAATTGATAAACTGTCAAAGTGGCATACCTAAGTTGAACTATGGAATTGTGATGCAGCTTATATTGGTAGAACTTGTAGAACTTTGAAAGTTTTATAAATGAACATCTTAACCCTAACAAAGTATCAGCTTTCGTGCTCCACCTCAGATTTAACAAGCATAACTTCAGCCGAAATAGAAATTCAAATATAATATTTCACAGGATGTCAGGTCCAAAAACTATAATCGACTAGATTCTCTTGAAGATTTACACATACACAATGTCCTTTGTCTCAAACACTCAAGTAAATTCAAACAGATCTACATTCCACTTTGAAGACGCCTGTAATGAAAACATTTCAGTCAACTAATTTTCGTTAATAAAATATGTTTACTCACTTCTGTTCAGTTCAACAATTTGAATACTTTCATACCCCATTCACGATGATGATATCACTTGTTTATTAACCTTTGCAGTTCGTGTTCCCTTATTCTCAACTCGCTCTACAACAACAAATCATTCCAGGTTTTATTTTCATATTGGATTAGCACCTTCAAGGTTGTGCCAGCCTTCGATTTTTGGACTTTGGGGTTGGGGGTAAGTTCTCATCAGTCTTCCACTCTTACTCAACATCCCCTTAGTGGAGGCTGAACGTAACATTGTCGAGTTGGACATTTTTTATGGCTTATTTTGGGAATGTATGTCTTCCTTTTGTCAAACAAGTGTGTCTTCTTTTTTTGATCTCCTTGATCAAGAACTTCGGGACTAGGATAGTTCTCATCAGACTTTACCTTTGTATAATGGGTAAAAATTCAAGAGTTACACAACAATCTTGTTGAGTTTCCTTGGCTTACTTTGACATAGATCTGACAAATGAGATTCTCATCAGACTGTTCATTATCAGATCTTGTTCCAGTTGACATGGTGGCTCATTTCATGGTATTTCTGATTTCTAGTTCTTTTCACTTGTCATGTCAATTATCTTTCATTCTTGTCACATATTGTGAAGCTTGATATTGGGCAGAGATATCGATTTCCAATAATTTGCAATCCACAATAATTCTGGACCAGGTTGAATTTAACATGTTTGTACTCTGAACGTATTAATGTTTTATGCAACAGAGATACTTTTTACGGTTTTGGGTAGGCTTGATGAGTAAGTAACATCACTTTTCAGTCCCTAATTTTCAACTTAAAATCAAATAATTTTCAATTTCGAAATTTTCAATGGATCCTTACTTTTGAGTAGCATTAAACATGACCCCTTCAGTCGAAAGCGCTCTGCTAGTATTTTTGAAATATTTTATTCTGCACGATGTTTCAACATGGTCCATGTTTCCTGATTTTTTCAACGGTTTGCGAGATACACATTTTTTCTAAACTATTACGGCAATATTTTTTTCAGAAAAATCCACATATGTCAGAAATTGTACTATATAATTAGATATCTCATTTTTTGATGATTTGATCAATTCGATTGAATGGAGAAATTGTTCTGTTTCAGGTCTTGAGAGCAAATAAAGAACGGCAGCGCCTCTCCCGACACCAAAAACGGGAAATCGGACTCGCAACAATGCTGTTAGGCGTCGTAGTCGTCTTCTTCATCTGCAACATCCTCCCCCTAGTGATAAACATTGTAGAGACTTTCAACGTGTTCATCGAGTTCAATTTAATTTTTTTGATCCACATCAGCAACTTGCTGGTTACCATAAACTCCAGTGTTAACTTCATCATATACGTGATTTTCGGCGAAAAGTTCAAAAGACTGTTTTTGGTGTTGTTCTGTAACAATTCGCTCTTCAGGAGTGGAAGAGAGTCACCTGATGTTACTCATGAGGATAGTTTCATGTCTAATGGGGACAGGCAGAGCTTGAGGTGAGTTTTTTTCTGGTTGAATCCATATCATGGATATTCTCAGAATATTTTCACAAGTGATCTCCCTAGTGCTTGAAATACTATCGGAAATATTTCCGAAAGCATGAACTTTTTGAAAATTATCCCGAGTCGAAGGGGAGTGATAATTTTTTATTTTTTCCATGCTCGAAGAGATATTTCCAGGTAGAAATTTAAGAACGTGGGATTCGTTAAAAAAATTTCACACCAAACTTATATAAAAAATTATTATATTCCTTCAAAAACTCCAGTAGAAAACTAAAATTACCAAGTAGGCTCTGTGCCTGTCAACAGGTAAATTATGTGTCATTGACTCAGTGCAATTCCACATCCTTTGCTTTAGTTTTGTGACATTTTTGCAGAATGTCTCGTTTTGGGAAAGAAGTGTGGAAGTTATAAGACAAGAAGTTCAGAATTTAACACCATATAATACTAAAAGAAATAAGGCAAGTGTATGGAAACAGTTCGTAGAATTTTGTTACGAAAAATATCACAGAATAGAAAATTCATCTATTGAACAGTTGGCTCATATATTGCAAGATTATGCATTCAATATGAACAGAGGAAATGGAGCAGATTATAAGGAAAGCGTCGTTAAATTGATGTGGAATCTTACCGCCAAACAATTGCATGAAATGATGTTCACAAAATTATAGTTTAAATTTGATCCATTTTCCGATATTGAATTTGTAGAAGCTCGATCTGCACGTGATGCTAAGCATCGACAACTACAAACGGATCCTTCTAAGAGAATATCAAGTTCTGCAGCATTATCTTATGATTATAATAGAATTCTTGACATGTGGGACGAGGACACGCCAGAAGGTCTTCAACGCGAGGTGGAGAAGAATGTTCAGCTAGTGTGAAATACTTTGTGGAGGAAAAAGGTGGCAAAGGAGGATTTACAGGCCGCATAGAGTACAATCCAGTGTTCTCAAAGACTACCCAAGGAGGATCCAAGGAATTGCAGACAGCAAATGATTGGTTACTAATTCTTTCAAACCTGAGGTATGTTTTGTTCGTCTTCATAAAAAACTAATTCAAGAAAGAAGTGTTACTGTCACAACTGACAGATCACTTCCAACTGCAAATCCAAACTGGAAGCATCCACAGTCAAAGGAGTGGTATAAAAATTGCCCTGTCGGGAAAAATAAAATTTCTATGTGGTTAAAATCTGCTACCACTGAGGCCAGCACTGATACCAAGAAAGTGAAGATTACTTACCATTCAGCTAGGGCAACTGCAGTCTCCAGCTTAGCAAAAGGGGGGATCAGCGAACGGCAGATGGTAAAGATTATAGGACATAACAATAGCCAGTCGATTAAGTCCTGAGCTGGATTTATAGTAAGACGGACTGTAAACGTAGACGCACTGTATACGTAACAAACGGACTGAAGATATGAATAAATTTATAAATCAACGGAACGGAGTTTTTGCGCATGGGTGGAAGTGATAGTGACATTCAACATAACCTACACATTATACGAATCATAAACAACCTGTGTTGGTTTGGATTTGTATTATATTCTAAATATTTATTAATGCTTCGTTTTCTGTGTCACAATGGATTATGAAATACATGAAGGTATGTTTCTCAGTACCGTGAGACTGTTGTTGTGTGCAGTAGCATTGGAAAAGTGTCGACAATTTCGAAGAACAATAATTATGCGACTAAGACGTTATAAAACAAGACCCATGAACCGTAATAGAAAAGTAGGAACTGTCTACAATAATTTTTTGAAGATGAAGACTGCATATCCAGATCAATTTTTCCAAGTATACGTGAATGACTGTTCCAGTATTTGATGAATAATTAGGTCTTGTTAAGAACATCACACATAACTCTTTATTTTGATTGGTCGGACGCAAGAAACGTAGTGTGAAAGATAAAAGTTGGCCAACTCTTCCGTTCCAGTCCGTTTCACTTACGTTACTTCATTTATAAACAAGAGTACATGAATTATATAGTTGATCTTTTTGCAGTGCGTCTACATTTACAGTCCGTCTAACTATAAATCCAGCTTCACTTACAAATGACCATTGATCATCATAATAGCGTTATACAAGCTATGAGAGACATTCCCAGTACTAGTCGCAGTGTCTCATCAGGTTTAGAAAACCAACCAGGAATTGTTTATAAAAACTGTGTGTTTAACATTAATAATAATTAACAAAATAATGAAAACAATATTGATAATTAATTATTTTTTATAATATGGGGCATTTAACTTTGATTTTAATATAGTTCAATAGATACTTTCAATACCTATTTGTTGTTTCTTTTTTGGTTTTTTTTGTAAGGTATATAGACAACTATATTTTACGAAGAATTCGATAGATATTTATGGCACAAACGAAACGTGTTCCTTGAATTTTAGTTACATGAAATAATTAAAGACAAATCAATAGAACCTTCAGCAGTCCATTTCAATTTAAGTTTTGCTACTGATATTTACCGAAAACATATTTTTTGCAAATATTCATGATGATAGGGCTATTTTTCTTTCAATTTATAATAATTATATTGAGTCTCCATATATACCCAAAGAATATGTTCCTAGGATTTTCGTAGTATGAAATAAACATGTGTACGTCTAAAATGATGTATTCCATTAGCTATTAACTGATCTGTATCATTCCATTGACTGAAAGGCTGTATTTTTATAATTTTTGTTTGGCAGGTGACTATATTTTGCAAAGAATTCGTTCGATATTTATGGCACAAATGAAACGCATTGCTTGAATTCTAGTTACATGAAATAATTAAAAATAAATTAACAGTACCTCAAAGAGTTTATTTTTATTTAAGTTCTGCTACTAAAGTTTGCTAAAAATATATTTTTTGCAAAATGTTCCTGATAGGAACTGTTCATTTTGTAATTAAATTGGGTTTCTATATCCAAGAAAGACCTTCCTAGAATTTCAGTTGCATGAAACGAATCGTTAAAAATAATGTATGTTATCAGCTAGCAACAAATATGTGTTACTGAAGTGAATGAAAGCTTTATTTTCACAATTTTTGTTTGTCAGGTATTCGTCAAAAATAATGAAAATTTTTGTTCAAAATAAATAGGAGGCTATGGAATTATCACATTAACTTTATTTTTTTAAATGTTATTTTGACGGTGTATCTTATGACATATCAATTAATTAATATTATTCAAGACACTCGGAACGGAATGGAAAACTTTAAAAATATAATCTGTGTATTTTGTGCGACGGAATGGATGATTTGAGGTAGTGTCATCGAAATTTGAGACATTTATCTTACTTGCTTCAAGAACCCTGTGTTGAATCATTGCAATTGCAATTGTTGTTCAGAAAAATTAGTGAAGTGTTACTTGAAATTGATGGATCATATATTCAAATTTCAAAGGCAAAATTTAACGGAATTGTGTCTGAGTATTATATATATGTTATTTAACATAGACATCTAATACCCAGTCCCTATTATTCACCATTGAAGAAAGAAGAAGTACTTTTCTATACTTTTCTTTTATACTAAGTGAAGAAAGACATAAAAAATGTATTGGTAGCATTTTTTCTTTGTAAAAATAGATAGATAAAGGTAACAATAATTATTTAAAAAGCGTATAGAGGGCTGTGCATTTGACAGAGAAATATTCGGGGATAATACCATGAGTGCTTTAAAAATTACCGATAATTCTAAAAAAAAATGCACGAGTTATTTTTTGTTGTTGTTTTAAAGCAAACAGTTTTTGAAACAACGAAAAAATTTACCGAGTGCAGTTTAAAAAAAACATTTTTTCAGAATTATTTGGTTGATTTTTAAAGCACGAATGGTACTCGGTAGAAAATTTCAAGAATACAAAAAGATTCATATTATTTATTGTTATAGTTGATACTACAATTATTGTAAGTAATATTGTCACTGCAGTTGAATTGTCACCTAGCGCGCTGAATTACAGCGATAATCAACATAGTAGGTGGATTAGCGCTGTAATTCAGCGATAATTCCGCACCTCTTATGGACATTTTGACACATGGGTGAAATTATCGCTGTAATCACGCCCAGGGAACCCAGGAGGGAAAAACTCCTGCAAAGTTTTGTGGTTGCTATGATAACGAGCTGAAACGAAGGCTTATTGGTTAAAAAATGTTGGTGGGGAATTTTCAATAAAATACAATAAAACTTGCCTAATTATTAGGCGTAATGTAGAACTTTATCGGCCGGTTCTGCGGGCATGAAATGGCACTCAGGCATCCTTGATTTTATATTCTACTGATTCAACATAGTTTGCATTATTCTCAGATTGATTAAAATGGCTAGTAGCAAGCTTATACTTCTGTGTAATTCTTTAATCACAATTCTGAACCCGTGAGTAAGCATATTTTCTGTAAGTATCCAGATAACTTGGCCATTTCTGTTCTCCATTGATGACAGTGAGTATATGATCTATTTTCGTTTTTGTTCCTCGTATAGTTACGAGTAAGGATGTCTTGAAATATTGAATGTCATCCGTTGTTATATTTGCCAATTCCTTGCAGCAACATGCTCCGAAAATACCAAAAATCACTTCGATCTACCGCCTGCAAAATTTTAGATTGTATGAACATAATGCTGTTCTTCTTGTAGTGAACTCACATGTTAACAGGCACGTGCTGGGGCGATTTTAGGGCCCGGGAAATATTTCCCTCACAGGGCCCCCCAAAACTTGAGATTTTTGTCATTTTTTTAAATTAATTATTCGATTAATTGTAAGATACTGATACACAATAATCAACATTGGTTATTATTAAAAAAAAAAGAAAAAAGAGTTTTATTATATCTAAACAAACGTGATAACGTAAGACATGAATATTTAACAAAATACAAACAAAAACAAAACAAAATAATGTTTAACAAATAACTAGATACAAATACAAAACACCAATTCCAAAAGTAGAAAATACGGGAACTATTACAACTACTATAATTGACTTTTAAATGCTCTACTGTTCTGGCACAATTTGTCAATAATAACATCAGAAGTAATATCAGTCATCATATCAGATTCGCACGCCATAAGGAAAGAGGCTTCCAAAGTTTCAACACACCATAGAGGTTTTTTCCAGTAGGTAGGTATTTTAAAGCAATGGCCCTTTCAACAACTTTGTTGGATTTGACATATCTCAAGAAATTTGCACGTTGGTCATGGGAAGAAATATCCATTGTGGTATCCATTGTTATGGAATATATTTTTGCTTGGCGAACTCCTTCTGATACATTTTCAGGCATTTCGGAGGTAATTTGACAGTTTCATCACTCAAAAAAGTTATTGAACTCCCCCAACCTTCACTTTTATCGGCACTTTTTTCAAGTTTGCTTTTTGTGAGAGCTTTCTTGACATGCTTATTCAAGATGGCAACGTATTTGGCTACTGAAAGAACAATTTCCAAGAAGTTCCCATGATTTTCAGTGACATTTTTTAAACTATGAGCTAATTCGTTTCTATGACCACGAAAATGTAACATTTTAATTATTTCAATTCTGACCAGTGCCGCTCTTCGGTCCATTACCTCCCGTCGATGAGGGAAACATTCTCAATTGAATATACAATTGAGAATCATGAATACCCTACATGGGGTTATCTTGAACGATGAAAGATAGTGACTGAAGTTTATCTTTCAGTCGCAAATGATTCCGCATCTGAATTAATGAACATCCTGTTCTTATTCTCAAACAAATCAATTCCTGTCGATGTTTCGCTTGAACATTTCGATTAATGAAGTTTTCAATCGTTGAACCTGATTTCATCTTCATGTAACTCTTTACAGCATTAAATTATTAAGAAGTGACCAAATAAATGGTAAATATTGCTTTGCTTCAACACAAGAGTCGACAGAACAGAAACCAATTCTACTTTGGCTCCTGGTTTCCGCGTCTGCTCCTGATGAAATCATTAGAACTTTTAAATTTACATCAACAGAAATATCGGCAGAAGCCATTGACGAAGAAGATCGGCCTTCTTGATCCAAATTTGTTTTTGCTCCTTTGTTACTTTCCCACAAATTACTCAATTCAACTATACCAGATGCTGCGCTCGGTAGTTTTTTCTGCTTTCGAAGTTGGCGTTTTTCATTCCCGAAAAGTTCTTATCTTTTCATGGTTACATTTTATGAATTCTCAATGCATAAAAAAAGTACACGACCCGAAACACGATGATGTAACCATGCACGTAGTAGTATGTAGCATGTAGCAAAAACCACAGCCTGTGGCGCAAGCATAAGGCGCTAGAATATTAAAGGGTTGGGGGACTGGAAACTGGAAACTGGTGGGAGTATTGTGTTACGTCGCCAGTTGCCTCGCTAGTTCGCTCGTCGCAGTCGTCGCTGTGTAATGTTTGATAGGTTGGGTGTGTAAGGTCAGGTCAAATTCATCTCATCGGTGTCGTGTGGCCCCTTGTGGCCGATTTATGAGGGCCGATCGGGAAACTCCTGATCGCCCGGTGGGCCAGCACGCGCCTGCATATTAATCCTGTGAGGCCTGCTTCGAAGTGATGGTTGGATTTCCTGGAACATATTGGAGAATTATCTCAACATTTCATCTCTACCTTGATCGATATTTGCATGAACGTTTAGGGTTCTATGAGATGGTGCATTTATTTTCAAGGCCGCAGTATGGTGGATTGGACCATGATGTCTCATATTGAATTCCTACGCAACTTCTCTCATCGACCAAGCATTCTGACCAACGGAACAAAAATTCGCAAGTACGTGTTCTGGAGAGCACTTAGAGTAAATCTCATCTGTCTGACAACATGTTATATGAATGAATACAAGGAAGGACTACTAGAGAAAAAAATATCATATCTCATCGCATCATTTTCAATTCGGCAAAAATTTGAGGAAATATACGTTGGAGGGAATAAATGGTTGGGCCATAAGGTCCAAGTATTATCGGAGGATACGGCCAGACAAGTTTCCAGTGGGTGCAGGAGCACAGACTCCAGTACTCAGGGACTCCACCTTCGAAAAAACACTTTTCGTTTGAAACATCTGAATCGAATACGTTGACTATTTCGATAAGAAAATGCCTAATGAGTAGAAATTTCGACTCATTAAATCGACCTCAGTTGGCCTTTTTACTATTATTTTCACATAAATTGATAAAGTACGTTTAAATCTGAGATAGTTCCTCGTATTTCTGTCCGCGTTTTATGTTCTTGGTCCTCAAAAGGTCAAATTTCACGAATAGAAGTTTTGGCAAATTCACATTTGCCATCTTCGTTCGATTATTTCGAACTCGACTCATGTTTCCGTGTTGTGCTCCTCAATTTGTAAGGATGGTACTTGCATTTTCTTACCATACGAGAAACACTACTTTGAGATATTCCCAACTCCCTACTCAAAACACGTGTACTCACATGGTGATTCTCGGTAATATGCAATGCAATATCAAGAGCATTTTTATCATTCGTTACAGGACAAGCACGTTCAAACTTTTTGTAGAATACTTTTCCGGTTTCCTCAAATCTTGATTTGAGGTCTCGAAATGCTCGCTGGTCTGGATGTCTTCTCTCAGGAAACTTTTGTTCGTATAATCTAGATGCCAGTAAACAATCGCCATCACTTTCCCCCAAAGCATACACCATTTCACCCGTGGCCTCTAGACGATCATTCATAATGCCACAATAATTTTTAACACAACTGGATTGTAGTTTGACAGTTACATCTATTTACAAATTCCGATGGTCTTTTTTTCAGCGGTAGTCATGGATAACTAAACTAGAAAAAACAGTTACATTTAAAAATGTCTTTTGTTATGATAGTTATTCATGAGTTTCCAAGAATGCTTTTGAAGATGGAAAAAAATTATTGAAACATCATTCAGTATCAGTATTTTCTAAGAACAAACATGTAGATAAAAAATCTATAGAATTGTTGATTCGATATTGAACAATTCCTTTAAACCAGAATATCTCGGAAACAAGTCGTCGTGGATGAAAAGTGAAGAGTCATTCAAAAGGAGTTGATTAAAATGAAAATATACAGGGTGTTCCATTTGAAAAAATCAAAATAGTGAGACGGTGTGACCCCGGGTCTTGTTAGATTACATAAATCCCTAGATCTTGGTGGGTAGGGGGAGTGTTATTTTCATAAACAAAAAAGAAACTAGCGTTATGAAGTCAACTATGGAAAATATCAGAGCATCGTCTGAGGATAGAAAAATCATTCAGAAGAAGCACATCCCAAGCAGGTAGTTAGCATCATCATCTGTACTTCCAAGAAAAGGGTTTCCGATGACAACAACCTAGTAGAAAGTAAGTAAAATTCCATCGATGATTTCTTTCCCTCTCCTGCAACTAAAGTTATGGAATGGTACGACAACTGATAACAAGTCTAAGATTGTAGGAAGAGAACAAGGTGAGTATGAATCACTATATAGGTATGAGGTCCATACACTTTTTAGGTAACGTTGTATGTACTTTCTACGATGCACCTTCAGCACTACGCTACCATCTCCCAATCACATTTTCCTAACAATTTGTCATCTAGAATTGAAATACACACTTCATTGATGAATCTGAGCTACAAATATCCATTCTGGGAACATTATAGAGATGAGGATATTCAACTCAACTTCAAGGATACCCTGTATTGTTCCAATAATATTTCTCTGCTGAAATGACTTCCTAAATCATAGAATACACTTTATTAATCAAGCTGATCAATATAATAATAATTTTTCAGGTAGAAAAAACGAATCTTGGAACATTATAAGCATGTAGGAGTGTCCGTCAACTTCTACGTTACCCAGCAAATTTTCAATGAGGTCTATCTACTTATTTCACCCCTCAAATGAAAGAATATACTTTCTCGATAAAGCTGATAGAAATAATAGTATCTTTAGAGTTAGTAAAACCAAATCTAGGAAATATTAAAACCAAATCTAGGAAATATTAGGAACATGTAGGATGACATTTCAACTTCTACACTACCCTGTCGTCTTCCTAGAATATTTATTTACTAATCCAATATATCAAATGAAAGAATGCACTTTTCTCATCAAGCTGATATACTTTTTACCCACCTTACGGAGCTTGAGAGTTGAAAATAGAGTTCCAAAGAAAAATTTGTCCTGTAGCTTGAGTTATCAACAAGAAGTCAAAGACGGAAGTTATGGCTAAAATTTGGTAAATGCCGTATTTATTCAGGAGAGAAACCTGGTTTCAATTGTAGAACAGATATCTTAGACCACTTTCATACAAGTTTCAGATTGCAAATCCATTCGGTAAATTCGAAAATTGGCAAATTCCAGTCGGAAAATTGGGAATTCTTAGAAACAAAATGCGTCTCCCTGGATACGATCCTTTTCCTATAAAAGCGAGCACCAAATCGATCAGAAATCACTTCCACTTGGGTCCTGGTCCTGACAACATCTCCTGCTATGGAATTACATTTAGGTAAGGTGACTTGAATCATTTTTAATCCATTTTTATTGAAACTAAATTGTATCTATGAATTGAACTTTTATTATGAATTATGACAGTTGACATGGTGAAGTAGTCCAAACTGAAGCGGTCGACTGTAAGTTGTATTTTCACGGCGAGTTTTCCGATAGGGGTGTTTTAACGAGTGGTTCTTTATCGTTTATTTAGATGAATGATGAGATTGGTATAATCAGATTATTTTACAGGTGATTGTTTGCACATATGTACATGCGTATTGTTTTACCAATATTTTATGGTTATTTCTTCCTTTAGGTAAACATATTATATTGATATATTTAATTATTTAAGTTATTATTATTCTTATCTTACACTAATTTTTAAGTTTTTTTTATTTTTTTAATTTATATTATAGGTAGATATATCGTTCTTCACTAACACTTATTTGCAATCTTTATTTCAGGACTATAGGTATATATTTTAATGATGTTTTATTTTATTACCGGTAATTATTCCCCATATTATATTTTCCTCTTGTGATCACTAATACCCGATATTAATCCCCTCTTCATATGATATTATGCTATTGGTATATTTTATTGAATTTTCCTGGTTATTGTTTATACATACGATCTATTCATTTGGTTTTCACACCTTACTCATTATTCACACAACACCACAACCTCCGGAATAAACCCCGTCGAGGTACCCACACAACACCACAACCTCCGGAATAAACCCCGTCGAGGTACCCACACAACACCACAACCTCCGGAATAAACCCCGTCGAGGTACCCACACAACACCACAACCTCCGGAATAAACCCCGTCGAGGTACCTACACAACACCACAACCTCCGGAATAAACCCCGTCGAGGTACCCACACGACACCACAACCTCCGGAATAAACCCCGTCGAGGTACCCACACAACACCACAACCTCCGGAATAAACCCCGTCGAGGTACCCACACAACACCACAACCTCCGGAATAAACCCCGTCGAGGTACCCACACAACACCACAACCTCCGGAATAAACCCCGTCGAGGTACCCACACAACACCACAACCTCCGGAATAAACCCCGTCGAGGTACCCACACAACACCACAACCTCCGGAATAAACCCCGTCGAGGTACCCACACAACACCACAACCTCCGGAATAAACCCCGTCGAGGTACCCACACAACACCACAACCTCCGGAATAAACCCCGTCGAGGTACCCACACAACACCACAACCTCCGGAATAAACCCCGTCGAGGTACCCACACACACCACAACCTCCGGAATAAACCCCGTCGAGGTACCCAACAACACCACAACCTCCGGAATAAACCCCGTCGAGGTACCCACACAACACCACAACCTCCGGAATAAACCCCGTTGAGGTACCCACACAACACCACACTCCTCAGGAATCCACCCAGTGTAGTCCCATACTCCTCACTTTCGTTTTGGAATAAGCTTAGTGGATATCCATGGCCTATGTTAATTGACTGATTTCAAGTATAGGGCGTAAACCCCAGGTGAAAGTGTATGATTAATTATTAATTTTGAGATATTCGATCTTCCGATTGAGTTATTGAAGATTGACCCTCATAGACCAATAAAATCGTGGGACAAATGTTTAACTCTCATTTATATATTGTCATGTTCTAATATAGTTCTCTTCCTTAGGTACTGGGAAGAAGAGGAAGGATCCAAAATGGAATTTACAAGTACAACACAATTACCTTCGGGAAGTCCAGGTCCGTAATGAATAGGAATGATAACTGTCTTCAATTATTCAGGATTTTCTCCTTATTCCCTTCATTTGATATTCTCCATTCATTATCACTAACCAGTCAACTCAGTTGAATTATAGAGTCAGCATTTTCGGCCACAATTAGTCTGTGTCTCACTTATAACATCGAGTAAAATAGAGCGTTTTAGCACAACTGTGAAATAGTGGAACTGAATATGTTTATCATTGTCTCATTGTTGCTTCTTGCCATAAATAAATCCCGGTTTTACGCAACATTAGTAATACTAAAAAGTGACCGAGGAAAGTAACGGGTTTGTGGGTAGGGGTGCACTCCAAAACATTCATGTCCATCAGCGGACGATGTCCCTGCTAACTCCTTGATGTGGGGCGAGGTAAATATATTAGTGGACTATTCACACATGTTGTCGGGAGTAAATTCTATAGGAATTTGGGTAAGATATCAGACTAATGAATTTTTAGACAGTCTCACAAATTTGTATTTTGACTACCTTAATAAACAACAGTCTGTCCTCCTGGACCTCAATGAATATTGTAAAGATAGGAAAATTGAAATTTGATAATTGTTCCTGGTTTGAATCTAGAATACTTAATGGTGGAATATATCTAGGTCATATTAGTCGAAGCCTATCAGTACCACTTTAAATCCTCAAGTTATAGAGATATTGGTCTAGAATTGATTTTAGTACTTGACTACGGCTCAGCACGACAACTTAATAGCTAAATTGAGAAATGTTGAAATGAGTATGTTTGTAGTGCTACAATGTTACTCTCTGCTAAGCATGGATCCCGGCTTTACGCCTAAAAACTCTATATAAAAATAGAACGTACTGTAAAGAGTGGCCGAGGATGGTAACGGGTTGTCTAGTATGGGTGCACACAAAACAATCTCGGACCGGTCACTAGTCCTGTGAGTCTAGCAACTCCTTGGTTGCATGCTGGAAATGTACTATTGTCTTCATTCTCTCAATTGGCGATAATCGATCTATGAATATACCTGTGAAAAAACACCGACAAGGTTTTGGGCATGAAACAATGTTACAACTACAGATATATTCCGATCACCTTAATATAATCCAATTTTCATCACTTCAGAAACACTTTACATAGCAGTATCTACTCAGATTCGAAACCAGAGACGATTTTTTTATAAGCTGAACTCTTATAATTTGCAATAGTATCTTGTGGAAAATGTAAAGCCTTTAATCGTTGAATTGTTGTCAAACAAGTGGAGATTGTAACTCTTGGCTTTAATATATGTATTTATTTAAGTTTGTCTTTTATTTCTCTTCAGCTGAACAGAACTTTGTATCCTAAAGATCACAAAAAAATATATACACAACGTGGGAAAATTGAGGGTTTGTCCTTTCAAGGGTCTCTCTATATAAGGCTGTGTGCCGACAAAAAAAAATGCTATACTAGGCCATCTTCTGAGAGTAGATGGATTGCAGATCCTGCTACCTGAGAAGTGGCGTTGACTATCTAGACGATCACAATAAAAAAAAAAGGAAGGAAAAAAAAGAAGGTTGAAAAAATTGAAAGTCGACCAGAAAATTTACCAATCAAATAAGACCGGGGTGGGTTCGGTTACAATAGCGATGTTTAAAAATGGCTAAGTTTGTGTTGTTGTGTCAAACATCCTGTACAATTTATTGCAAATTCTTGGTATTCTCAATGAACATCATCATATCGACCAACGATTTCCCAATTATCTTCACTAAATATTTCAAAATGTTAAATAGGTATTTTTTCGAAAAGAAGTCTACGAAATAGATTTCTTTTGAATAACTCGGCAACGCCGCAACGGAATTCAAAATTGAAAAAATCGTTGAGCAGCCAATGGAACAGCCAATCGGAATATATAAAAATATACCGGGTGATTCATTTGAAAAAGAACAACTTTGGTTAGCCACGCATCAATGATGCACCCTGTATCAATGAAAATAATTTTAGAAGGCGGTCTCAGATGGTCCCTCTGACAAAAAAAATATGAGAAATCGAAATGGTGATACATTATGGAGCAATGAACCACGGGAATCCTGTTGACTCACCCTGTATATACACTGTGTCTCACTTCTCAAGGAAACACCCCCGTATATTCCGTAATTATTGTGGTAGAATTCTGAAATTTTCAGGATTGGTAGATATATCAAAAATGAGTCTAAATCTCTTCTGGGGTCAACCTGAGTGACATACACTGCGCGCCAGGGGCGATGGATATACTGATATTTAAGAAAAATAATATTAGGAGGCAACATGGGCTCAAAATTTCTACGGATTCGTGATCAGGACATCGACTCTACTAACAATCCCTATTTCCGTTGAAATATTTTCAGTTCTGAAAAATCCGAATTTGTCTCACTTCTCATGGAAACAGCCCCGTATCATTCGTTATTATTGGAGTAGAATTCTGAAATTTTCGCGATCGTTAGATATATCAAGAATGAGTCTTAATTTTTTTTGTGGTTAACCTGAGTGACATACACTGCGCGCCAGAGGCGATGGATATTCAGACTCATCGTCGATATATCTAACGACCGAGAAAATTCCAGAATTCCACTGCATTAATTACGGAAGATACTGGGGTTTCCATGAAAAGTAAGACAAATTCGAATTTTTCAGAACTGAAAATGTTTCAGTGAAAATATGGATTTTGAGCCTATCTTGCCCCCCAATATTATTTTTCACAGAAATCGGTACATCCATTGCCCCTGGCGTGCAGTGTATGTCACTCAGGTCAACCCCAGGAAAGATTTATATTCATCGTCGGTATATCTAACGATCGTGAAAATTTCAGAATTATACACCAATAATTACGGAAGATACCGCGGTGTTTCCATGAGAAGTGAGAAACACTGTATATATACGATTCTGAATAACTATTACCCGTTATACTCTTCATCAATACACCTGGTCACTTTTCCACCTAAATATCGATCAATTTTCTTTTCCAATGATGAAATAGCAATAAGAACCATTGCCTCTCCTAGTTCGAAAAATGCACTCCGAAGGTCAATTCGATTGATTTTCATTCAATTTGGATAACTAATGAAAAACTAGTATCAATGTCTTCCATGATCCATTGGTACTCACGGTGTCACCTTATTAATTATCATTGACTGAACTGGAGAAACGTAGAATCTACTACAGCTATGAAAACTAGATCTGCTTTCACTTGATATTCACGCTTCTTTCAGTAGTAGTCCTCATTCCTAGGATAACTTTCATATCAAATTACATTCGAACAACTGAAGTTAAATTTCATATCAAATCACACTTGGAGAACTGAAGTTAAATTTTGGGTGAAGGTTCTAGTTGATATTTCATTAATTTTTGGTGAGGGATTTAGTTTATATGTAGCAATGACTTAAATTGAACTTTGGGTGAAGGTTCTAGATCATTTGTATTGATATTTCAACATAATTTTTGGTGGGGAATTTAGGTTATTTATATTGAATTTGATATTTCTAGGGTACCCTATTGCTGGTCATAATTTAGAATAATCTCGTTCTACAAGAAAAACGTTTCCCAACAAATATATTTATTCCTGTCCTATTCGAAAGTAAAGAGAATCAGTGAGTGTGTTGTAATTTTTCTGATATTCTCCTACATATTGACATGTCTGGTCCACTGCCTCTTCGAATAAAAAAAAATGATTTTTTGCAGGGAAAAGTAGATGAGCTAACGTGAATTTATATACTTATGTATGTTTATCAAACACTCAAATTTCACCATTTATAATGGGATAATTGGTTCACATCCAACATGATGAATCAAGAAACAAAGAACAAATTGAATATACACAATGCACAACCACCAGCAATGTACGGGTTACCCAAATTGCACAAAACAGGAATTCCACTCCGCCCTATTGTTAGCAATATACAATCAGGAACATACAACTCATCAAAATTTCTCTCAGAAATTATCACTAATGTTAATGGAAAAATGACTACTTCGTGAAAAACTCCTGGGAATTTGTAGAATTCATTAAAAATACAACAATTCCAAAAAACCAAATGATTATCTCACTAGACATAGTATTCTCATACACAAACATTGATACAAAATAAGTGATAAACGTTATAAAAGAAAAATGGCACGAAATTGAAACTCACACGACATTAACATTGGAATAATTTCTAAAGGGAATTGAACTTTGTCTAACTTCAACATACTTTCAATGCGAGAACAAATATTATTCACAAATATTTGGAATAGCAATGGGTTCTCCAATTGCTGCAACCATAGCAAATCTTGTAATGGAGTATGTGGAAGAAAGAGTCATCAGTTCACTAACATTTAAACCAGTCTTCTTCAAAAGATATGTAGATGATTGCCTAACTTGTATAACTAATGACAAACTAGATACAATTCTAGAAAAATTTAACAACTATCACCCCAGATTAAAATTTACAGTAGAAAAAAAAACTAACCAACAAATAAACTTTCTTGATACATCTATAATATACGACAATTTGGGAAAAAAATTCACAAACTGGTTCACTAAGCCCAACTCATCACATCGCTGCACCACTTAGCTTTAAAAAAAAAATTATTCAGAACTCAACTGACCAAGCCATAAAACTGGCTCATCCAAAGTTCAGAAAAAGTAATTCAGAAAAAATAAAAAATATCCTAAAAGAAAATAACTACTCAGATGACATCGTGGAAAAAACGATCATGAAAAGGATACATGCTATTTATAATGATAACAATAAAACAAAAATAACAATAAAATATATACCCTTACCATACGTACAAAAATTATCCAATGAAATCAACAAAATGGTAGAAAAATACAACATAACAATAGCACATCGATTATAAAATACAAATTACATTTTATACTCAAAATTAAAACCTGAAATTCCAAAAAATAAACAAACCCGCACCGTATATGAAATACCATGATAAGATTGCGAAAGTACATATATAGGCCAATCTAAACAATACCTACAGAAACGAATTCAAGCCCACAAATACTCAAAAACGGACATCACAGCATTGTCTAAACACACAAAGGAAAACCAACATAAATTCGATTTTGACAAGGTTGAAATTTTGACCAAAAGAAAAAAATCCAAAAGTTAGAAATTTCCTCGAAATGATTCATATAAAAAAAGATACAAACAGTATTAACAACAGAAACGACATAAAAAATCTCAATCAAATATACATTAATTTATTTTAAACACTTACTTCACAACAAGAAATTTATAAAAAAACTAATTGTAAACTGATCTTTACATCTCTACACGGAAAAGTCTTGCATGAATTATAGCTATAGAGCCCTCGAACACTCCAATGTATTTAATTAAAAAAAAAACGATAACAGATAAAATTAACCCGATACCAGCAATCTCAGACATTCAACAACGTTCATTCAATCATGAAACATGAAATGAAAGAATAATAGTTGAATTATATTGTGAGTTTTGAATGTCTTTTTCAATTTTAATCGTATTTGATGTTATGTAACCTATTATGTTTTTAGTTTAACATGTTTAACATTATTTTAAAGTTTACCTGAAGATGACATAAACAATGTCGAAACGTCGAATGAAATTGAAAATATATAGACTGACTAAGACCCTTATTCCGAAAAAATGAAGAATATATATATATCAAAGTGTCTGTGAAATGCACTCTAACAGAAAAAGTTATTTTTTGTCTTCAGGATTTCATGAATATGAAACGAGATCAGTAGGGTATGCACAAATTCGTTCTTCTACTACCGATACTCTTTGAATTTAACGTGGTGTTGACATCAGGAGTGGTTTTCACCATCTGAGGTGCAAAATATAATTGTCAAGTAAAATATAAGTGTATCCAAATTGTGTTGCGAAATTTGGACCAAAATAAGTGGTGTTTGTTATAGAATTAATTTGCTCTGTTGAACTTTGGTCATATTATAAACCAGATTATATTGTCACCCATATCAACCAGTGAAGTTAAATGAAAGCTCGTTATAATATTTTCCAGAAAATATAGTTTTCCTCAAATATTGCAAAATCACACTTTATTAGTAATAAGGTGCCGGGCCAAATATTGGGTTGTATTGGTCGGTAAAATGTTCGATATTATATATGCAGATGCCATCTATACGGTCAGTGATGGCATTGAATATATATATATATATATATATATATATATATATATATATATCGTTTCTATTGTTAATACTGTTCGTATCTTTTTTTATATGAATCATTTCGAGGAAATTTCTTTGTTTTGGATTTTTTTCTTGTGTCAAAATTCCAACCTTGTCAAAATCGAATTTATGTTGGTTTTCCTCTGTGTGTTAAGAGAATGCTGTGATGTACGTTTTTTGTATTTGTGGGCTTGAATCCGTTTCTGTAGGTATTGTTTGGTTTGGCCTATATATGTACTTCCGCAATCTTCACATGGTATTTTATATACGGTGTGGGTTTGTTTATTTTTTGGAATTTCAGGTTTTAATTTTGAGTATAAAATGTTATTTGTATTTTGTAATCGATGTTCTATTGTTATGTTGTATTTTACTACCGTTTTGTTGATTTTATTGGATAATTTTTGTACGTATGGTAAGGGTATATATTTTGTTGTTTTTTGTTTGTTTTATTGTTATTATTATAAATAGCATGTATTCTTTTTATGATCGTTTTTTCCACGATGTCATCTGGGTAGTTATTTTCTTTTAGGATATTTTTTATTTTTTCTAAATAACTTTTTCTGAACTTTGGATGAGCCAGTTTCATGGCTCGGTCAGTTGAGTTCTAAATAACATTTTTTTTAAAGCTTAGTCGTGCAATTGACAAGTAGTTCGTGTAGCGATGTGATGAGTTGGGTTTAGTGAACCAGTTTGTGAAAATGTTTCCCAAATTGTCGTATATTATAGATGTATCAAGAAAGTTTATTTGTTGGTTGGTTTCTTTTTCTATTGTAAATTATAATCTGGGGTGATAGTTGTTAAATGTTTCTAGAATTTGATCTAGTTTGTCATTAGGTATACAAGTTAGGCAATCATCTACATATCTTCTGAAGAAGACTGGTTTGAATGTTAGTGAACTGATGACTTTTTCTTCCACATACTCCATTACAAGATTTGCTATGGTTGCAGCAATTAGAGAACCCATTGCTATACCAAATATTTGTGAATAATATTTGTTCTCGTATTGAAAGTATGTTGAAGTTAGACAAAGTTCAATTCCTTTTAGAAATTCTTCCAATGTTAATGTCGTGTGATTTTCAATTTCGTGCCATTTTTCTTTTAAACGTTTATTGCTAATTTTTTTTCAGGAATTGTTGTATTTTTAATGAATTCTACAAACTCCCAGGAGTTTTTCACGAAGAATTCATGTTTTCCATTAACATTAGTGAGAATTTCTGAGAGAAATTTTGATAAGTTGTATGTTGCTGATTGTATATTCCTATTTGTGCAATTTGGGTAACCCGTACATTGTTGGTGGTTGTGCATTGGGTATATTTAATTTGTTTTTCGTTTCTTGATTTATCATGTTGAATGTGAACCAATTATCAACTAAGTTATTCACTTTTGTTTGGAGTTTTTCTGTAGGGTTGAATCTTTCTTTTCTGTACGTGGTTTCATCATTTAGCATACTTTCAAGTTTTTGTTGGTATTCACATTTTTTCATGATTTTTAATTCTATCTATATATGCAAGAGAGTGTCATATTCGAATTTCGGTGAATACTGGACGATAATGTTCTCTGAAGTCCACACCAGCTAGTGGATGTATAGCCTTTTTTGGGAACCGACATTTTTTTTGGAAATTGCTAGAATCACCTCATGGAATGGTGCCATAAACGGAAATATATTCACCTCAGCACTTCAGTATTTACAACACATCGCAAATTTCTTATAAGTGCAAGCCCGCTGTTCAGTTTTTTGGTATGATAGTACCACCTAATAGATGTATTGTACTTCCAATAAATTTTCAGTGAGTACCAGATGTATACTGCTCATTCCTGGAAATTATCAACTTAATTGCATATCCACTATTTTTATTTTCATTTAGCTGGAATCGCCAAATGGAACAATTTCTAGCAAACCGTTATCAATGGTGAATTCGAGTGTTTGATGAACATACATGAGTATATAAATTCACGTTAGCTCATCTCCTTTTCCCTGCAAAAAAATCCTCTTTTTTTATTCGAAGAGGCAGTGGTCAAGACATGTCAATATGTAAGAGAATATCAGAAAAATTACAACACACTCACTGATTCTTTTTACTATGGAATAGGACAGGAATAAATATGTTTGTTGGGAAAAGATTTTGTTGTAGAACGAGATTATTCTACATTATGATCAGCAATAACGTACAATAGTAATATCAAAATCAAAATAAATAACCTAAATTCCCCACCAAAAATTATGTTGAAATATCAATACAAATGATCTGAAACCTTCACCCAAAGTTCAATTTAAGGCATTGTTACATATAAACAGAATCCCTCACCAAAAATTAATGAAATATTAACTATGGAACCTTCACCCAAAATTTAACTTCAGTTCTCCAAGTGTGATTTGATATGAAATTTAACTTCAGTTGTTCAAGTGTAATTTGATTTGAAAGTTATCCTAGGAATGAGGACTAATACTGAAAAAAGTGTGAATATCGAGTGAAAACAGATCTAGTTTTCATAGCTGTAGTCGATTCTACGTTCCTCCAGTTCAGTCAATGATAATTAATAAGGTAACACCGTAAGTACCAATGGATCATGGAAGACATTGATACTAGTTTTTCATCAGTTATCCAAATGGAATGAAAATCAATCGAATTGACCTTCGGAGTGCATTTTTCGAACTTGGAGAGGCCATGGTTTTTATTTCTAATTCATCATTGGGAAAGAAAATCGATCGATATTTACGTGGAAAAAAGACCAGGTGTATTGATGAAGAACATAACAGGTGATAGTTATTCAGAATCGTATATATACAGTGTTTCTCACTTCTCATGGAAACACCGCCGTATCTTCCGTAATTATTGGCGTAGAATTCTTAAATTTTTACGATTGTTAGATATACCGACGAAGTTGAATGAAAGCTCGTTATAATATTTTCCAGAATATATAGTTTTCCTCAAATATTGCAGAAAACACACTTTAATAATAATAAGATGCCGGGCCAAATATTGGGTATGTATTGGTCGGTAAAATGTACGATATTATATATGCAGATGCCATCTATACGGTCAGTGATGGCATTGAATATATATGAAAAATTATTTTGTCCCCTCTCGTTTATATATATATATATATATATATATATATATATATATATATATATATAAGATAGAGAGAAATGAAAGTAAAAAATTTGGCCAATATTTATATATATATATATATATATATATATATATATATATATATGGATATTATTGATGAAAATGGGAATAATGATCAAATAATTGGTTAAATAATAGGGAAAATTGGGGATAAACAAGTAAGGATGTTAGTGGATACTGGTTCAGAGGCAACATTAATAAAGGAATGTAGTATAGCAGACATTGTGGGAACTGAAAGTAAAATAGTAAATATGCCTAAAACGAGTTTAATTGGGATTATTGGAGAACAAATATCTGAAAAAACAAGTTTATGAATTTGAATTCAAATATATGGAATTTGATGTAATTTCAGGTACCAATTAGAACGTAAAAATGCCAAGATTTAAATTTGAAGATTTGATTGGGGAAGAAAAGGTTATAGAAAAGGATATTTCATGTGATGAATGAAAATGATAATGAATTAAATAATATAAAGTATAAATGTGATAAGGTAGATGAAGATTATATAAATGGATTATAAATGGGTTAATTATGAATGAATCAAGAATTACAAGTGAATATGTGCATGGAATGGGGCTGAATGAAGTTGAAAAGTTCAAATCTATACCATACAGATTCAAAAATCAAGTCAGGAGAGAGATTGACAGAATGATGGAACAATGCATCAATTAAATCGAAAAATGTGTTGCACATGCAATGAATAATATAGTAAGGAGTGTAGGCGGTAGATATCGTTGAGAAAACTCGCACAACAGTATAATTAGATTCCCAATGCAGTAATATTTGATTCCCGTACAAGATGGTATGCGGGTGAATATGTGTGGCCTAAATATACCTACATGTGGTTACGGTTCGTAATGATTCCTTCCACCTACTCTGGCTTTCTAGTTCATGAGTTCTGTGGTGCTGAATGAGAGTTTATAGAGCTCGAAGTATCCGATTATTGTTCATACATGAATTGAATAATTTCATTCGAAAATGGGTTCTTCCTAATGCGCTCAACCTGTATATATCTCATCAAATATATGCATCCACTTATAGACATCATAAGAAACAAGTTGAGAAATACAACTACATATAATGAGTTTATAGCTGGGAATTCATGTAATGAGTGCTTTGAAAATTTCAGTCAAAGAAATGAACATGGATTTGTTTCTGGTGCTTTATGGTCATTAAAATCTGAGAGAAAGTGGGTCTAACATGATGAGATGAACGGTGAATCATTTGGAAATTGGTTTTCAAATACACTAAACTAGATGAAAATTCCGTGATTGTCTCAGACAATGCGTCATACTACTCACGAAAATTATAGACAATATTCAGACTTTGTTACGTACAATTGATAAATCCTTGAAAGTTCGCAATTCATCAGTATAGTTCAACTTTATTCCATGGTGATGATAATGATGATGATGTAACTGTAAACTGTACATGGAGATTAGTTTGGTTTCCAGATTTTGCTAAATCCGTTCATAGAGCGAAATAACTGACGAATTCAATATATTTTCGTCAAGAAAAAATAGGGTTCAGTGAACGCAGTAACTTTTCGGGGTATACTTCCACACTTTAATAGATTTTCTAGAAAAATTCTTTTTCAGGTTGTGGAAAGTAATAGTTCCAGAAAAGTCCAGGAAGGAATTAATTTGAATAATATTTCCATAATGAATAAAACCGAAAAACATGAAATCGTGATGTTGAGATTATATCATTAAAATTATATCGTCTACAAATACTTAGGACTGTTGATTGATAATAAGCTCCAGTGGACATTTCATATTTAAACCACAATGTTAAAAAAATAATATATTACAGCTTTATATAATCACATATAATGTATCTGATTCCATGTTGGGGCAATGCATCGTAACTAATAATTAACAAACTAGGAAGAGCGCAAAACAAATCAATGAGGACTTTGTATAATTTAGATCGACTAACTTCCAGAACTATGAAATAACGGGATTCCTGAAAATAAAAAAAATTATTATAATTGGGTGTAAAGTGAGTGAGCGTGGTGAAGGGGTTGCTTGTGCAGTTTTTTTAATGTAATACCGAGATGAAAATAGTAGAGAAACATATAATCGCACCACACGAAATTCCACACGACTGAAACAAAAATACATGAGAACAAAGAAAAATCCGGATACACCCATCTATAGAATAGTGCAACAATACGATAAACTACCGGTAGACATTACAAACATCGCAACTAGAGTAATGTATGAAAACGAATTAATTTTATAGTTGAACATGCAAATACCTGAACAGCAAACGAATAGCCTGATTCAGAACTAGTATTCACATTCATAGTTAATCTAGCATACTTTATCAAAGGTTTTTTATTTATTTCTGTTCTTACTTCAGTTATGAATTTCCTACATTTTATTCTTGTTTGGTTATATATATATATATATATATATATATATATATTTCATTTTTGTTTAAGAAGAATACTCTCTAGGCCAGTACCAGAACATATTCTGATTATTGGTCAATTGAATTTGTATACAATGAAACACAATATCCGTAGATGTTCATGAATATCCGAAAGCACATTGAGAGTAACAATATTTTCTATAACGAATACATATACATTTATTGTTTGAAACTAATTTTTTGTGGGGGAATACTCATTCTTGACGAAGTATCTTATTGGGGCAATTCCTTTTCCCTTCTTTACTTGTATAGATTTCCTGATCAATTTAATTTTGTTTTCAGATTCGGGAAGGTTATAATGATCCCAAAAAAGTGTCAAGAACATATGCATTTTTTCTAGATATATGTAGTTTCTTCATATGATGCAACTTTTGAGGTCCAAAGCTCTGATGGATACAATTATTCATTGGACGTGATGATTCCACAATATTTTGGTGGAAAGATTGTGAAATTTTGTTGAGAGCGCCAAGGAGAACTCATAGAAAAACAGGAAAAGTAAACATGCGAAAAATTCATAACATCCGGCACAAATTGGCACGAATTGACACAAAATCGGCAAAATTTATCGAAAGGAGGAAATTTCAAATTTTAATGTATGGGTCACAACGTCAAGTTTGTGGCTCACAGGAAAAACTCGAAATATCTCGAGAACTGAACGGGCACAAAATTCACAACATACGGCACGAATTGGCACAAAATGGGCACAAAATACCCATAACATTTTGATACCAAAATTCTGGGTGTGGGTCACCAATTTGACACATCTCATATCTTTGCAGCTGAATTAAAATTTTCATTGTCCCATACGATTCAACGACAACTTCAAAACTTTTTGAGGGTATATTTAAAAAATGTATGTGACAAAAATACGTTTAATATATTTTTTGTTATGAGGGGTTAGACATAAGAGGGTATGATTTATCTTTGGGTAAAAACATTTTTTTTGTAAACTAGTGTAAATTGAGTTCACTTTGATCACTGATAAATGAGGATATTTCAGAATCGTGCCCCAATTATTTTTAAAGAAACGGATACCCTTTCATATTCCCTCCGCCGTTTGCGAGTGGTTCCAATATTGAAATATTTCCCAACTTTTTTGCAGATTACATCGACACAACACCAGCATTAGCCGCAATGGGTACCCTTCCGGGAGGACGAACGGTTCCACACGGAACTATCCCCACCGAGAGAGCAACAGGTTTCACAATTCCAGCCCCAGCCCCGGCCCCGGCCCCTGCGTCTACTACCCAGCCCACAGACTCAGCAAAGACTCCTACACGACGCACACCTTCATCACCAACGATTGACGCTGGCTACCTCAGGACGTTGTCCAGGAATCGTCAGTTTGACACCCTGGAGAGCCGTCCTTGAAGGACATTCATAGGTTCTTTCGGATGCAAGTTGAGTTCGAAGACAGTGATTAGGCAGGATTGATTAATGATCGTATCCTGAAATGTTGCTGATAATGCAACGAAATAGTTTTCGAAAGGGTGTTAACTCAGAATGAAAGATAATAAGCTATAAACTCGTATAAACCTTTGTTTTTGGCATTTTCAAAAGTTGGCTCCACTTCCGTTTCTGATGTGACAGAGAGCAGACGTCTGATAGAGAGCTGCTTTCAAAGAGGGCACGTGGATGTCATGTCGGAAGTGGGAGTCAGTTTTATGTTTGTGAATGTCGCCATCTTTATGGGTCTAAATATTTATATATATATATATATATACGTAAAGCAAATTAAATGTGTGAAGTTCTACAAGTAGCTCTTCCTCTACGCTGGTAACCAGACCAGATGACAACGGATTTGTCGGAAAAAAAGGATACCTGATCTGGAAGATATTCATTGTACATGATTATAAATATTTATATATTTGATGAATACTATTTAATGTTTGTGGAAGTATACAATACCTGATCTGGAGAAAGTGACACCGTGAGGAGTCAGAAATCCAGAAAAACTACACAAAAAAGAAGAAAAGTTGGCTCAAACCTCTTATAAGATCTCGATAATAAACTCAAATGGTAAGAATATATACAGTGCGAGTTTCACTCAGTAACTCAAAGACAGTTGTTTTGTAAGAAATATGCCCGGACAGGTGTATTTTTATTTTGAATTGCGCTTGTTTTTATGTAAGAAAATGTTATACAACGTGTCTCAAATTTGAGATATGACGTCATCGACTATATTTTTAAATGGTTATCCTAATTTTTAATGACTTTTCTTGAAGGGTAGTAAGTTACACATGCTTACCAAATTTCAAATTTTTATTCCTTGTCGTTTGACAGCTATGTAACAAACATCAACCAATGCGAGAAATGAAGGAATCTGACTCAATGAAATAGTTCAGGTACTTAAAAAAAATGGACAGGGACCTGCTCATGGGGAAAAGGGACGCCCCCCCCCCAAAAGTTGGTGAGTTGGGAGATCGGTCATCACAAGTTGGCAAGTTGGGAGTTGACAATGGGACGCTAAGGATGAATTGAACACCACATAAAAAAGGTGTCGTTCACAAAAAGTGGGGTGTGACCTTTTTTTTAGTTCTTTAGTAATGAAGGTGGAAGAAAATCCATATGTCCCCCCCACTAATTTGCCTTTGGTCCGTCCCTGATTTATGTCAAGAGGTATGTGTTTATAATTCTTTATCAAACTGGGTTGATGTTGACAATGTCAAACAAAAAAGTTAAATAAAAACAGGTAAGGAGAGTAGCATCGTATCGAGCGAGGATATTTACCAATGTTATTAGTTTGTCGTTTTGTGAGAAACGACGTTTGTTGAAAAATCTAACAAATTGCCGTACTCAACTGAAACCCACAAGATTGAAATTTTAATGATGCTTGGCTACGGAGATAGGACAAGAACACAAAATGAAAATTATTCAGAGAGAAGTATCCTGATTTACCACCCATATCGCAGATACCATAGCAAGATTGAAAAACAGTTTCGGGAAAATGGGCATTCAAGAAAACAAAGAATCATCATCAGAGTGCCCTCAATGAGGATGTCGAAATGAATGTACTCCTCTCTGTTGAAGAAAGTCATCATGTGCCCACCAGGCAGATAGCTAGGGAACTCGAAATCAGCCAGTCTTCAGTGATGAAAATTCAGAAAACCCCTAAATTTCATCCTTATGAAATGACAATCCTCCAGGAATTCACCGAAGACGATCCGGATGGAAGATTCCGATTCTGCGGAAAAATGAACGATCTAGTAGACAGAAATGTTGTGAACATAGAAAACGTCCTGTTTTCTGACGAATCAACGTTTACGTTAAATGGTGAGGTAAATCGTTAAAATTGTCGTTATTGGGTAGACAACAACCCACACTGGATGAGGGAAAGCCACACTCAATATATAGCAAAAGTTAATATTTGGGCAGGGATTGTTGGTAATAGGACCAATTTTCATCCAAAGGAATCTCGATGGAGATATATATTTAGAATTCTTGCGGGAAGAACTAGTTCCAACTCTGGCTACTCTGTTTCCTGATCCGGATGAAGCCAATGTCCCATCTGGTTTCAACAAGACGGTGCGCCTCCCCATTTTAAAAGACCTGTCCGTGCGTATCTGGATGATGTATTTCCAGGCAGATGGATTGGTAGAAGAGGAGCTGTTGAATGGCCTCCCAGGTCTCCGGATTTAACACCTATGGACTATTTCTCATGGGGGCACTTGAAACGCAAGGTTTTCAACACCAAACCGAAAAACATTGAGCAGTTACAAGAACGAATACGACAGGAGTGTAGACTAATTTCAGCCCAAGTAATTAGAAATGTTCAAAACGAGTTTCAATTCCGTTCAAGATTTGTGGACAATTTTATGCTCTACCACTCTTATGATGGACGCAAATATCATTTGAACCATAGGAAGCGAGATTTTTTGCGACCTTTGACCTTGAATATCTGGCGTTTTTATCCCCGGGCAAAATATCCCCGACAAAATATCCATGACAAAATATCTTGGGGATATTTTGTCCGGAGATATTTTGAGGGGGATATTTTGTCGGGGATAATAATGCATGGAACCCAATATCTCAAGATGCGTACACGAGATCTTATGAGAGGATTGAGCCAACTTTTAAAATGCCAGAAAAGGTTTTTACGAGCTTATAGCTTACTCTCCATTACGACGTAAAACCTGTGATGATTATGAGAATTCCTAGTCTGATGGTCGATGAGCTCCCACTTTCCTATTAACCCGGATAGTTCATTGGATGTAAGTGATTTATGGGACGTTCATATGAATTGATATCTCAAAACCGCTACTTGAGACAGTGGGCGGATGTCCATGGAATTCTGTCGAAAGCCCATATCTAACAAGAATGTCCATTCAATATACAAGGTATATCTCCACGAGTGACAGCGATCAAGATAAAGAGTTATATATAATATATATATGATATATGATTTTGAAAATTTGTTGAGACGGTGCAGGAAATATTGAAAATACAACTAAAATATTGTTGTTATTGTGTCACTTCCGGTTTCTCCGGGAGTAACGTTATCTTTGTTATTTTTGAAACGACACCCTGTATTTCATGAAATTGTTAGATTTCTCTCATGATTCTGATTTAAATTCGTGTATCATACCCTATATCTGAAATGAAGTTATTCGAGGTTTCCTAGAAAAATTGACGATTGCAGCCCATCGAATATTTTTATTTATTTATTACATCCAAACATACCATAAAGGTCTAATTTCATGGATATTATCAGCTAAGTACATGCTTACAAAACAATGTAATGTTGAAGGTGAAAAATATGTATACACATACAGAGTGGCCACTTTTTTAATGGGATTGTATTGGTAACTTTTGAACCATAAGAGTTAGAAGGACGGTCAAATGGAGAAAAAGTTGCATTCATAGAAGCATTGTCAAGCAGTTCAAACAAATCGAGATTATCAGGGCCGGTTATTGAGATATCATAAGAAAAGTAAATTCTATCATTTTGATTTTTCTTTTTTTCCCACTTTATTTCGAATATTATCAAGAAATGTCATGGGAGTTTTTTATTTGACAGTTGATTATCCTCATTTTGACATAATCAGATTTTGTATCCAACGTTTCGTACGCTCTGGGCCACCCTCAACCTCATTTTTTTCAATACGGACCTGCATATTTTATGACACTTTTCGAAATAACTTTTAACGCTAAATTCAACGATATATCATACAATGTCATTCAAAGTTGATTTTCAGGTGATTTTGACCCTTATCCAAATTTCTTTGGGTCGGATCTATATTACATTTAGGTACCTTTAGTTTAATTAACAACATGCAATACATTTCGATAAGAAAATCAACTTACTCATCTTCAACTGAATGGAACGTAACTGAATCAAAGCAAGATACAAGTAATAATTATTTACAAATTTCAAGAGGTGAAAAACCTAATTCATAATAATTAAACGAAACTATCATTTAATGAAAGAAAAATCAAATGATTATTCGAAAGTATATGATGAACATTTATGAAATAAGTGTTCGAAATGTCCACCATTTTGTAAAATGCACTTTGCGGTTCTGGAACCCGTACTTCTTATACACATGCTTATTTCGTCTCCTTGAATACCTTCCAATACATTCTCAATCTTCTCGCGAGGAATCATTATTGTTGGATTTGTCATTTGTTCCGTTGAAACAAATTACAGAATCGAACTTTATTCTGAGATCATTACGATATAATTTTTGCAAGGCTTGGTATTCAAATTCAAAATCATTGTATTCGCGTCTCTTGACTATTTTATTAACAGCAGTTTTTGATAAATTGCATTCACTGGCCACAGTTCTCGATTTTTTTTCTGGGTTCAATTGAATTTGGGTCAGAATATTGATATCGTTGATAGACTTGTTTTTTCTTACATACACACTACTCTAGGTTTATTGAATGTATTATTCTCAAGTAGTAGGCCGTGGATAAAAAAGAACATAACAAGAAATGTCATATTATTTGTCACTTCATTTATTATTGTGTCACAAGAACTTGTCATTAAATACTTTTCTGAGTAATTTCAATTTGACTTATTCGATATGGTAAGATACACAAATAAAGAGAAGAGAGATATGTACGAAGTGTACATAAAACTAGATAGAAATTCGTTCAAAGAACAACAAAGGTAAGGTGAATTATATCCTGAAAGAACAACACCAAAAATTAAAATGTTTCGACGTTTAACTATAACGTTACTTGCACATAATTCATTCATCAAACCTAGAGGTCCTTATGTACGACGAAACGGGCCTATCAATGACATCAATGTTCTGGCCCAAATTCGAATGAATCCAGGAATAGGATCGAGAACTATGGCCAGTGAATGCAATTTATCAAAAAGTGCTGTTAATAAAATACTCAAGAGACACGGATACCATGACTATAAATACCAAGACGTGCAGAAACTATATCGCAATGATCCTGAGAGAAGGTTGCAATTCTGTAATTGGTTTCAACGGAAGGTGCGGAATAACAACAATTTTGCGCACAATATCATTTGGGGAGACGAAACGACATTAACAAATTTTGGTATGTTCAATCGAAGGAACAAACATTTTTATGCCACAGAAAATCCTCACTTAATCCATGAAGTTAGACATCAATATCGTTTTTCTTTGAACATATGGTGCGGTTTGTTGAATAATAAATTACTGGGACCCTATTTTATTGACGGCAACCTAACCGGAGCAAAATATGTAGAAATTATAGAAGAAATGTTGGATGATCTTCCTATACGGTATCGGCGTCATAGTCCATGGTTCCAACAAAACAGATGTGGTCCACACAACTCAAGAATAGTCACAGACTATCTAAATAGAACTTTTTCCGATTCATGGATTGGAACAAGAAGTCCAGTAGCATGGCCTGCCAGATCTCCGGATTTGAATCCACTGGATTTTTATTTGTGGGGATATCTCAGAAATAAAATTTATGATACTACGAACCCGACAATAGAGATTCTTCGCGAGAAGATTGAGAATGTATTGGAAGGTATTCAAGGAGACGAAATAAGCAAATGTATAAGAAGTGTGGGTTCCAGAACCGCAAAGTGCATTTTACAAAATGGTGGACATTACGAACCACCTATTTCATTAATGTTCATCATTTACTTTCGAATAATCATTTGATTTTTCTTTCATTAAATGATAGTTTCGTTTAATTATTATGAATTAGGTTTTTCACCTCTTGAAATTTGTAAATAATTATTACTTGTATCTTGCTTTGATTCAGTTACGTTCCATTCAGTTGAAGATGAGTAAGTTGATTTTCTTATCGAAATGTATTGCATGTTGTTAATTAAACTAAAGGTACCTAAATGTAATACAGATCCGACCCAAAGAAATTTGGATAAGGGTCAAAATCACCTGAAATTCAACTTTGAATGACATTGTATGATATATCGTTGAATTCAGCGTTGAAAGATATTTCGAAAAGTGTCATAAAATAAGCAGGTTAGTATTGAAAAAAATGAGGTTGAGGGTGGCCCAGAGCGTACGAAACGTTGGATACAAAATCTGAATATGTCAAAATGAGGATAATTTACTGTCGAATAAAAAACTATTGCGTCATTTTTCGATAATATTCGAAATAAAGTGGGAAAAAAGAAAAATCAAAATGACAGAATTTACTTTTCTTATGATATCTCAATAACCGGCCCTGATAATCTCGATTTGTTTGAACTGCTTGACAATGCTTCTATGAATGCAACTTTTTCTTCATTTGACCGACCTTCTAACTCTTATGGTTTAAAAGTTACCAATACAATCCCATTAAAAAAGTGGCCACTCTGTATATACCCATTTGAGAACCAAGAATTAAATTAAAATAACTTTCAAACACCGAAGGATTGATACTAAACGTGATCAACTATTGGTAGATTGTCATCAGGGTGTCGTATTGATAATTTGAGTAACAACTATATTCCTGTAAGATTTTTGTGATTGGGTCTAATTGAGATCTGTAAGAAGATTGAATTCAGTGGCAAGACGAATCATTCTACAAGAGGGGCTTCCCGGAACATGATAGTGGTATGGTAAACATAGTTGCAAAACGATTTCTCCTGGGTGGAACATTGAACCTTATCATCGATCATATCATCAATATCATCGAAATGTGGGGAAATTATTCTGTTATTGAGTACATGAATGAAAATATTGGTGAGCCAACCTTCCGCCTATTTTCCAATGATAGTATTTTGAAATCGTTCGTCAAATCCTTACCGTACAAAAAAAGAGGGGATTCAAGTTGGAACCCTGAGAAACACCTGAGGTGGCTTCAAATTTTTATGAGAATTTTCCTTGATGCCGCACGATCAGAACCCTGTTTTTGCCTCACTATTAAAAAAATCGATATTAGAATAATTCATTTTGGAGCTCTGGTGACAACAAATATTGATCTTTGATAACAAATTGCAAATAAATATCTGTTTTTCTCATTTCCATGACAACGAAAGGTATACTGATGTCACTTCACGAATTCAACCATTTTGCATTATTAGTTCTTATTTCTATTTTTTGTAGTAATGATACTGATATATGATTTCAAAGTGCACCAATAAAAAAAATAGCGTGAAGTATTTGTGGATAACTGGTCTTAAAAACACTTGCTCTATTTCGAGCACTGCGCCAAAAAATCGCGCGTGTTTTAAAGCCCTTTTCATTCACTTATACTTTAATATACTATATTAGTCTCAGTACATTACCTGAGATTCATTTTCCAATTCTTTGTACACATAATTTGTGAATGTTGAGAGATTGGGATCAATGGATTTATTCCTAACAAAGCCGTGCTGTTCGGGTGTAATATGTTTTTCTACATACTGATATAAGCTAGAATATATAATTTGTTCGAACAATTTCGCTGGTGTACACATTGATGACCGGAAGTGTCACAATAACAAAAATATTCTAGTTGAATTCTCAATGTTTCTTCCACCGTCTGTACAAATATTCTGAATCATGCTACTTTCAGTTCTCTATATGTACATCGCTTTAACTCATGAAGGTATTGCCTGTATACGTACAATCATATTTGCATTTTCTTTCAGATTGTTATTCGATTTTCTATTTCATATATTTCATACTTGGACAACGATGGAAGCTAGTGACTAAGGTTTATATTTGAGTTGCAGATAATTCCACATCTGATTTTATGATCGCCTTGCTCATATTTATGAACAAATCAATTTACATTGTCCGTTCGAATGTTCAGAAGTTGGACGAAATCATTCGCACCTCTGTTCCACACATCTCTAAGGAAGTTCCCATTTTTCCAATGTGATATTTCAGGAAACGATCATTCACTCCATGTTTTGTGTGTATATAGTCCTAGTTAATGAGTTGTAAATAGTTGATATATAATAGGTAGAATAAAGTGTACAGTGCGAAAAAAGGATAGTTGGAGATGAAACCAAGATAGAAAAAAAAATTATGAAGTACCTGTCATCTCCTGATCTATCAGAACAATTGTCTATGTGGGATACACTTGAAGACATCATTTCATTTCAGATACATAATTCAAAATCCCTTTAGCTTTAGGTTGATGATAATCAGGGTATCAATCAACCAAATATGTACAAATTATATCAATTGACCTGTACGATTCAATTTATATTACCCACTCATCTCAGATTTTATAATGATGAGACATTTTTCATTATTTATTTTCTACTAATGTTTCAGGAAAACCAATGATGATAGTCTAGAAGTATATTTTTCTCTGTAAAATATCTATATATTTTATCTGTCATACGTAGGAACCTACATGAAGTTTACAGGGTTGATCATACCTCCACTAGTATGAAAAAACTAAGTAGTACCCCTTATAAGATCACAATGAATACCCAGTTGAAACCAATATCACCTTCTAGTCATTGAAAACTCATCAAAAGAAAATGTGGTCGCACATATTCTATATGTCTATTTCATTCATCATTTCGTGAATAAAATAAATCGTCACAAACAAATCATGAATAATTATATGTGTGAATGTGATCTATATTTTAATCAAATAAAGATTTTTGACTCTCTTGATTATTTCAATCCATCGTCGGAGTCCTTTCTCTCCTCCTTTCTCTCTGTTAAATGACATGAACACACTCAACCCAAATCTCTCAAGGGATAATCAATCAAAAAA
The DNA here is from genome assembly GCA_018342105.1 of Gonioctena quinquepunctata. Taxonomy (NCBI): domain Eukaryota; kingdom Metazoa; phylum Arthropoda; class Insecta; order Coleoptera; family Chrysomelidae; genus Gonioctena; species Gonioctena quinquepunctata. The sequence goes on from JAFIRS010000686.1 coordinate 181,772, forward strand.
GGAAAAAAACTGGCCATGCCTCAAAGGAAAAGCATACATATTTCTGTATCCATTTCGAATCTAGGGTTGATCGTTGATAATACCAATCAACAAAACTCTTATTGCCAGCATAGTAAATCATGTGACTGTCTCTGGATAGCCCTGTATATCAATGGCATGGGAAAAATCGTACGAAGATGGATTTCTCATGAATGAAAAATAAATCCAATCGAAAACCGTGGGACTTTCACTAGACTCAGATTCAAGCATACCGGGTGACACAAGATATCGGGCCACCCCTGTCACTTCTGCATTCGTGAACGGATTTTTCTGAAATTCGGTACAGTTATAAACGCAACCATTTCGGATTTGATCACATTACAATCCAATATGGCGGACTTCCGGTTTTTCTGGACATGCCAGTAACTTTGTTTTTTCAAATAGAACACCCTGTATGTTTTTACATATTCAAGTTCAGCAGTTCAAAACAAGTCCAAACCTTATGTCAATTGTAATTTTTTCGAAACAATTGAAATTGAAATTGTTTTTTCATTTTACCTCGTGGATAAATGAGATTTGGTCGCAAATAACAGAAAAACTTAATTTTTCCTGAAAAATTATTTTTTGTGTCATTTATTGATGAATCAATTCATTAACATCACATTTTGATCAAAAATTCATTTTTTTTCAAATGAAAACCCTATGGGCCACCTACCTGTTTCTCTAGAACATTCATTAAGGAAAAAAATGACATATCATTTTTGTATTTCGGTGCAGTAACAAATTGTATAAATTCAAAAATCTACATAATGGTGTTTTTTACACGCTTTATATTAGCTTCACTTGTATGTTTGTTTGTTTGTTTGTTTGTAACCGACAAGTTTGGGCGCGATTTTGACCCACTTCCAGACTTCCGAATGATTTGAAATTGGGTGTACATAATTCCGGTGACAATGCATTGAGAAATTTTTGTGTGAAGTAAAAACGAAATGGCGGCTCCAATATGGCGTACGAGTTTTGTGATTATGCTCCAATTCGCTTCAAAATTGGTATCCGGAGGTTTTTGTGGTCGGAGATTATGATTCTTTTGTCAAAATTGAAAAATTCAAGATGGCGGCTCCAAAATGGTGGACGAGTTTTGTGATTATGATCTGATTCTATTCAAAATTAGTATATAGGGGTTTTTGGGGTCGAATATTATGATTTTCATGTGAAAATCGAAAAATTTAAGATGGCGGCTTTAAAATGGCGGCCGAGTTTTGTGATTATGGTATGATTCGCTTCAAATTTGGTATCTGAGGATTTTTGTGGTCGGAGATTATGATTCTATTGTCAAAATTGAAAAATTCAAGGTGGCGGCTCCAAAATGGTGAGCGAGTTTTGTGATTATGGTCTGATTCTATTCAAAATTGGTATTTAGGGGGTTTTTGGGGATCGAATATTATGATTCTTCTTGCAAAAATTGAAAAATTCTAGATGGCGGCTTTGAAATGGCGGCCGAGTTTTGTGATTATGGTCTGATTCTATTCAAAATTGGTATGTGGGGGTTTTGTGGGTCCAACATTATGATTCTTTTGTAAAAATTGAGAAATTCGAAATGGCGGCTTTAAAATGGCGGTCGAGTTTTGTGATTATGATCTGATTCTATTCAAAATTGGTATGTGGGGGTTTGTGGGGTCGAATATTATGATTTTTATATGGAAATTGGAACATTCAAGATGGCGGCTTCAAAATGGCGGCCGAGTTTTGTGATTATCGTCTGATTCTATTCAAAATTGGTATGTGGGGGTTTTTGGGGTCGGAGATTATGATTAACTGATTTGAGGAGATTATTCCATTTTTTACTTTGCAAAAAAATTCTGAAAACGATAGTTTAAAAAAAACTAAAAAACACGCTTTTATAAATAAACCACACTAAAAAGTAGGAAATGAATAATAGTTTAAAAATACTGAAAAACACGCTTTTTTAGAAAACCAGACTAAAAAATTGAAAATAAGAAAAAAAAATATTTTATTTAAAAAAAAGCGTGGGTGCATGGTATCAATAATTATACAGTACATTACACACCGAGGCGATACCATGCAGCCCACGCTTTTTTTTAAAAGAAATATTTTTTTTTCAATTTTTTCAGTCTGGTTTTCTAAAAAAGCGTGTTTTTTAGTATTTTTAAACTATTATTTATTTCTTGTATTCTTCTAGCGTTTTCTCGACTTATATTGCATTGGTATTCCAATTCCCGCGTCGAAGCGGTTGGATCAAAATCAACATAAGCAAAACGTTCATTTCTGCCTCCTCACATACGATCATCTTCTCCATTGTTGGGTTCTTTTCTGTGTGGGTATCGTTCAGCGTATAACTGACAAGCGGCGACACTGTTTTAAAGACATTCTCCGTAAATTGATAACATATCAACCTGTTCACTTCTTGTGAACCTATAATTTTGATTTTAAATTTCTACTGAACTAATTCTCGGAAGTTAACTTATTTTCGAGAGTTGAAATGGAAGATGACAGAGAAACACAATTAGTTGACAGGATTCAGAAAAGTTGTTTTCCACAGCTTACTAAGTTGAAAAATTATTCAAACTGCAAGGAAACTCATGAACTAGTTGTAGATTTTTGAATGTATACAATTTGTTACTGCACCGAAATACAAAAATGATATGTAATTTTTATCCTCAATGAATGTTCCAGAGGTGCGTTCGATTATAGACTCCTAGAGTAGAGTAAAGTATTTGAAGGTTTCTTAAATTTACTCTGGAGTTGAGTACTATTCATGTGATATTCGAACGGTGCGGAATTTATTTGGAGTTATTTACAAAGTCCGAGTGACAGAAGGTTCTGACATAGGAAATATAGGTTATGTTATTGTTTGTTTAAAAAACGAAAAATGGCAAGAACAATGAAAGTTGATGAAAACCGAAGGAAATATTGTTGACAATAGCAGATAACTTTTCTAGAATCTTGTTCGCCAATTGTAAATTGAATGTATCTATAGTAGAGAATGACAATTGTAGATTGTAAACAGTATTAAACACATACGCATAAATAATCTCAATCTTGGGTTGGATGTGAGAGTGTGAGACACAGCATAAAGAGATTTTTCGTCCCCCAGAGTTGTGTCAATTTTGTGGAGTTAAATAAACCCAGCTATTTTGTAGAGTTACGAGAGTTAACTCGGTAGCGAATACTCGGGTATTTTCGAAGGACCGTCTTATAGTGAAATATACATAACTTTACGATTTTCGAACGCTATTTAGTAAATTATACTCGATGGAGTTAATAATCGAACGCACCTCAGAGAGACAGGTAGGTGGCCCATAGAGGTTTCATTTGAAAAAAATGTGATGTGACTGAATTGATTCATCAATAAATGACACAAAAAATAATTTTTCAGAAAAAATTAAGTTTTTCTGTTATTTGCGACTCATTGTGAATAGCTTCGACCAAATCTTATTTATCCACGAGTTAAAAAAACATTTTAATTTCAATTATTCTAAAGAAATTACATTTGACATAAGGTTTGCACTTGTTTTGACCTGTTGAACTTGAATATGTAAAAATAAACAGGGTGTTCCATTTGAAAAAAGACAGTCACTGAAATTTCCAGAAAAACCGGAAGTCCGCCATATTGAATTGTAATGTGATCAAATCCGAAATGGTTGCGTATATAACTGTACCAAATTTCAGAAAAATCCGTTCACGAATGCAGAAGTTACAGGGGTGGCCCGATATCCTGTGTCACCCGGTATAGTAGAACATGATCTGAGCTATCGGCAAAAGCACGATTATCCATTGATTCCTGGGCACCCTGTATAATACACATTTTCTTGATATTAAGTATTGCGTTTGTGCCGGTCATTGCAAATGAGATGATAGAAAATGAATAATTTGAATTTTGCATTCCTTTCTTCTATACTCCATATGAAAAAATCCGAATGATCAAGTTCTAATTTCCATTCTTATTCGGAATTATCGACCTTGTTCAATGAAACCTTTGAATAGATGCATAATTGAAGAATCGAACGAAGCACATAGTCCTAAAATGAGCAGGTGGTCTGCTTCTATGTGACTTAAATATCTTGAAGCCGAAAACTGTTTAAAAAAATATTTTCAAAATCAGAAAAGACATGAAATTAAAAAATACGCCTGAACAATGTGAATGGTGCATCAAGACTGAATCAGAATACAAATTATCACTTAGATGAGGAGTAAGAAATGGCAGAATGCTAATAAACTGATCTGAACAACACCCATATATCAAATGAGCAATACGTCAATTTCAAATTTTTTGGCGGATCTCAATTGACATCCGTTATTTGAAAAAGCTACAAAGACTTTGCAAGAGAAAAAACCATATTGAGCTATTAAAGGAGATTTAGAAGATTTTGAGAACGGGGGCAGATATAGTCCCCGAAACGTCAATCGTTAACTATATAGAGAAGTATCTTTTGAATTTTTACTATTTTTTTCATAGGCAAATTCTGAATACGGCAAATTACTGACTAATTGAACCATTTTTCTTTAGGAAATATAATTTTGTGAACGCAGTAACTTCTTGGGATGAACTAATTAGTTTGCCCTTCTACTGTTGTATATATTTTCCTGATTATATTTTCATTACCCAAAAAATAATAACAAGAGTTTAGGTAACTTGTTCAAAAATGAGCCATTTGTCCCCTGAATAGAATATCGACATGAAACGGCTGAGCATCGGTCTACATATCTTAGGGCTATCTTGAGATAATCATAGAATAGGATTTCAATACTGCTTCTTCTGAAGCATGACAGGTTTGGAGTATTCATTGAATCGAGACACAATTAAGGAGTATTTCATAGAAATTGAGTTCGAGTTGAAATTTGTATTCTGACACCAGGTATAGTATTCACTTGCAGGGCCTTTTTTCGTTCTTTTTTAAGATATTTACTATGATATTCAGGGTTATATTCAACGCTTCACCCGGAACTGAAAGGCCACTGCCTAAATGATTCCGTTTGATTTGTAACTCACGAATGATACGTGGAAAAAATGCAATAAATGAACTCAGAGCTTATTTAATCCCGTTGAATTCTGAAATCAATATCTTGAAAGCCATTATATATGACGAGTCGAACGGTAATCAGAACTTGACGAATATGACGAAATATTTTTCATCTGCGGATCAGAGCTAAAGATTCACACCCTCCAAAATTTAGTGTAGCATTTAATCTGGTAACGGAAGGATATTCCAATTTCTGTCCGGCTTTTATCCATCCCCAATCCACCTCCGCCTCTTTCAGAGATCGACAAGCGCTATGAGTGAAAATTTTTGCGAATATTTTGGATAGAATTAGTGTTTCACGAGTTTTCCATCAGTGTTGCATTGGTAGTCGACACTGCCCTTGAATTTTGATGACAGTGATATTGATAATATAGACCAATCAAGAGAGAGTTTTTCGTGACAAAAATACTATCAGGAAACCGACTTATATTCTAATCGAGAAGTGAGTTTCCTGCGAAAAATAGGCCAAGTCTCCAAAGTCCCCGAGATGTAATTCTGTGAAAGATATTATTTGTTTTTTATACGTTGACGAAAATTACAACTGTTATTAACAAAAAACAAAAACATAAAAGGGGTTAAGTTTTTTTAGAATAACTCAAAAACCACAGGAGATAGGAAAAATCAGAAACAGAGTTCTTAAATAGGACGAAATTTCCAATAAAAAAGTTTCGACTATTGAAACTCTTATCTCCATTATTTATAATTTTAATTTAACGCTGAAAATAGGGCTCCGAGCGACCGCTACAGCATGCGCGCGCTGTTTCTAAAGAAAGTAGTATTAAATATTCATTTGAATACTTTAATGAATTATGGTATGTTTTTAACATTTGAAAAAACAAAGTCCTGTCAGAAAAAAAAAATCAACAAGTTAGGCATTTGTAAATTAATCTTTATTTTTTGGATCTCAGTTCTCAAAAAACGGCATAAATGTTAAAATAATAGCTCTAAAAATATTTTGCTCCATATATATATATATAAATATTTATATACAGGGCTATTCAAATTCGTTTCTGTACATGGGGATCTCGTAAACGATAAGAGATAGAGTGTCGGTTAAATTGTGGCAAAGTTGCGTATTTCAGAGACCTATTCAATGATGTGAAAAAATCGAATTTAGCTCTTTTGGTTCTGGAGATATACAGGAAAAACAAAAAAATCCCAAATTATTTTTTTGCCTGTATCTTCTTTATTCGCAGACATATTGAAAATCTGTCCACATTTTGCCATTGGCACTTGATGTGGGCTATCAGAATATGTTCATGAATCTTTTATACAGGGTGTCATCTGACTTGGGCCACCCCCATCTTTGAATTTTTAAATACGGACCTGTATTTTTTGTTGTAGTTTTTGGATCGTCGACGTTCACTTCATACTGAGAAATTAAATTAAATTTTATATTTCGGGAAGTTTCGGTAATATTTTATTATAATTCCCTTTTAAATTACGGCCCTGGAAATTGGTTGACTGAGTTAAATAAAAACACAATAGCAACTTTCACGTCTCCCCATGTACCATAGTGTTTTTAGAGAGTATTTTTTTCATTTTTAGGTACCAATTCATATTTCTTCACATTTTCAATGCTCTTTGAGCGTTTTCTACAATGAACTTCGAATAGCAAAAACTTTTATGATTATCTGAAACATATCTACAACAAAAATAGATTATACATATGTATTTTGATAGGCTGAAAAAAGAAATGATAGCAATAATTACATCCGAAATGAACACTATAATTGTAATGAAAATTGAAATGAAGTAATTTATATACACAAAAAAATTAATGGCGCACTAAATGTTCGGATTGGAGTCCTTCCATTTCGAGACATTGTTGAACTCGTTTTTTCATATTATTTATTGCCCTTAATACACTTCTTTGCTGCATTGTTGCGAAAGCATTCAAAATCCTCAATCTCAAGTCTTCCATATTTTCTATCCCTCCGCCAGCGTAAATCCCATTTTCCAATGTCCCCCATAGAAAATAGTCCAAAATAGTAAGATCTGGTGATCTTGCAGGCCATCTTATTGGCCCATTATTTGCTATCCATCTGTTGTTGAATGTGGCATTCAGAAACTGATTAACCTCTCTTGTACAATGAGGACGAGCTCCATCATGTTGAAACCAGATTCCATTCAACCTACCTATTGGAATATCTTCGAGGTATTCAGTGAAGGTGGCCCTTAAGAATTGCAAATAACGTTCGCCATTCAATGTCTCCTGGAAAATATATGGCCCAAGAATTTTATTATCAAAAATGCCTGCCCATACATTAAATCCAAATCGCACTTGAGGACGAACTTCTCTGAGACCAGACATGTTCATTATTCCTATTGAATACACCGCAATTTGTGAAACGACTCTCATCGGTCCAAATGATGTTATTCAAAAATTCCCATCTCTTACGATTTGTCTACGCAACCAGTTGCAGAAATTTCTTCTTCTTTCGGATCTCCTGGATGTAATTTATGAACCGTTTTAATTTTGTAACATTTAAAATTATGCTTCCTGAGATTGCGCAAACTGTCGTTTGTGGAGAGTTTATTAAAATTGAAAAAAAAACTTACTTTTTCAACAATACTTTCCTTTTGTCAAATTCAATTCATCTGCAATTTGTACCGATGATTTCGATGAATTTTCATTAATCTAAAATTCAGTGATATGACTGAGAGTTTATTAAAATTGAAAAAAAAACTTACTTTTTCAACAATACTTTCCTCTATTTCGGCTGGAGTTCTGTTACCATAACTTTTGCGAGGCTTATTGAATGATCCAAATTCGCTGAGGTTTTTGTCTAATTTCTGGAACAAAGTTTCATGCGGTTGACGCCTTTCAGGATGAATTTCCATATACCGTTGGGCTGTAGCATAACTGTTTCTATGGTTTTCCTAATAAATTTTCACCATGTCCCGTTTTCTTCAGCGGAAAACATCATTTTTACACCAATAAACTCAAAGATATACAACAAATATGACAAATGTCAAAATATTATCGACAATTGTTCTCATAGTCTACTGAGATTTCATCGGTATTAAACATGGTAACTAAAGACATTAGCAAATTATAGGTAAGTATTATAGTAACTAGCAAAAATGTGGTGTTATGATCTTTCTATCTCCAAGAATCACTTATAGTGCAAGAAAATGTGGAAGACTTGAGATTGAGGATTTTGAATGCTTTCGCAACAATGCAGCAAAGAAGTGTATTAAGGGCAATAAATAATATGAAAAAACGAGTTCAAAAATGTCTCGAAATGGAAGGACTCCAATTCGAACATTTATTGCGTCATTAATTTTTTTCTGTATATAAATTACTTCATTTCAATTTTTATTACAATTATAGTGTTCGTTTCGGATGTAATTATTGCTATCATTTCTTTTTCAGCTTATCAAAATACATATGTATAATCTATTTTTGTTGTAGATATGTTTCAGATAATCATAAAAGGTTTTGCTATTCGAAGTTCATTCTAGAAAACGCTCAAAGAGCATTAAAAATGTGAAGAAATATGAATTGGTACCTAAAAATGAAAAAAATACTCTCTAAAAACACTATGGTACATGGGGAGACGTGAAAGTTGCTATTGTGTTTTTATTTAACTCAGTCAACCAATTTCCAGGGCCGTAATTTAAAAGGGAATTATAATAAAATATTACCGAAACTTCCCGAAATATAAAATTAAATTTAATTTCTCAGTATGAAGTGAACGTCGACGATCCAAAAACTACAACAAAAAATACAGGTCCGTATTTAAAAATTCAAACATGGGGGTGGCCCAAGTCAGATGACACCCTGTATAAAAGATTCATGAACATATCAAGTGCCAATAGCAAAATGTGGACAGATTTTCAATATGTCTGCGAATAAAGAAGATACAGGCAAAAAAAATATTTGGGATTTTTTTGTTTTTCCTGTATATCTCCAGAACCAAAAGAGCTAAATTCGATTTTTTCACATCATTGAATAGGTCTCTGAAATACGCAACTTTGCCACGATTCAACCGACACTCTATCTCTTATCGTTTACGAGATCCCCATGTACAGAAACGAATTTGAATAGCCCTGTATATATATATATATATATATAAATATTTATATATATATATATATATTTATATATATATATAATCAACAAGATCACGTTATAAAAGTTTTTAAAAGTTCTTTATTTTGTTTATTATAATTTTTAAAAGATAACAAAAACTGAAAAATTAAAAAAAAGTTTATATTTTTTTCATCTATATATTTGGCTATTGCTGTTTTAACATCGAACAAAGGCATTTAATAACAATCGAAAAAAAACTTATGACATTTGTTTATAAATTGTTCATAAACAAATTGATTAGTTGAATATTTTTGAAAAAAAAATCTGCTATTTTGTTGTCTAGAGAATATAATTATTTTACAAAAAAAAATATTTCCTCAAATTTTATTTTATTGTTCGTGATATTTTTTTCATAGTTCCATTATTTGAATAATTCATTTTTCTCTCATTTCTCAATGGAATAACAAAAAGTAAAAAGTAAAATATAAAAATTCAATTGTTTATTAAGATAACAATTTGCTATAAACAAATTTCAAACCTCATTATATTTTTTTCTGAAACTACCAAAACCTACAAAAACAACCATTGCAACAAAAAGTCGAAAACCTATTTTTTATATTTTTTATAGATTTAAATTGCAAAAAAAAAAATTTCAAGTAGTTTCAGAAAAAAAATTAATTTAGATTTGAAATTAGCTTATAATAAATTGTTAATTTATGAACAATAAAAAATTTAATATATTATTTTTATTTTTTGTTTCTCTATTGAGAAATGCAAATTATTATTTTTGAAGGAAAAAAAATGTTTCAACTAATTATTCCAATAATAAAACTATGTAAAAACGATTATAAACAATAAAGAAGATTTTTTTTTGTAAAATAATTATATTCTCTAGACAACAAAATGGAGCAAAATAATTTACAAAAATATTCAACTAATCAATTTGTTCATGAACAAATTAGAAACAAATGTCCAGAAAATGCCTTCGTTTGATTCAAAAACAGCAATAGCGAAATATATAGATTTTTTTAATTTTTCATTTTTTGTAACTTCAAAAAATGATAATACACAAATTTAACAACTTTTAAAAACATTTATGACGTGACTTGTTGAGTATATATATATATTTATAAGAAGGGCTCCAAGGGGCGAAACTTTTTTTTTCTAACGGAACCTTGTTCTTCCAAATGTTAAAAACACACCATAATTTATTAAAAAATTTAAGTTAATATTTAATACTATAAAAAAGAATATTTCATTTGGTGTACTCTCTTAAGCATGTCGTAGGGTCGCGCGGAGCCCTATTTTCAACGTTAAATTAAAATTATAAATAATGGAGATAGAGTTCTAGTTGTCCTCTTAGAGAACGTTGTTTCCGATTTCGCTATCTCTTGTGGTTTTGTTTTGTTTTTTTGTTTTTTGTTGAAAACAATTACAATTTTCGTCAGCAGAAAAAAAGGGCTTTCTCAGAATTGCAGCTATTACTCATATTTCTTTGAGACTTGGAACTATTTTTCACAGGAAACTCACTTCTTGATTAAAATATTAGCCACCATATGGAAGCTGTTCCGTAGTTATATCCTATGTTTTCTACTCCCAACTGTCATTACCTAATTTGTTATGAACTTTCAAAAGCATTTGTTTCAATTCTTTATCGTTTTTTACTTCTAACTTGCAAACTGATGAAGCAATCTCGATACGAAGAAAATGTGCCCAGGCACGATTCGATCGGATTATTAGTAGAGGGGAAAAATTGGAAAAACCGAAAAAATCTGCGTTTTTTTAAAAGTTCATAACAACGCCATTTTTCAAGATTTGAAGCAAGTTTCTTGTGTGTGGAAAGCTAAGGCACTGTTGGATTTATAGTTTTGGCATAATTGCAACTTGATTTTTTCAAAGCACTTTATTGCAGCAGACCTGGATGCGTCATAGGTGGACCGATTCCAATAGTTATTGAATATTTTGAGAGTTGGAGTATAGTACTACAAAATAACTGTTCTCATTTTGCGTTAAAATGCTGCGAAAAAGGTGAGAAATACTTGCGAACATGACCGAAAACCGGCGAGTGCATGAAAGCGGCTCAGGAGTGGGGGTAGAGCAGCAGATTCATGACGGGCGCAGTACGCTTGTATTACTATACATACGCTTCTCCGCGACTGCTGCTCTGCCCCCAATACTCAGCCGCTTTCACGCACTAGCCCATTTTCAGTCATGTTTGCAAGTATTTTTCATCTACTTTGCAGCATTTTAACGCAAAATGTGAGAATATACGTTTTGTAGTACTATACTTCTACTATATTTTTGAAAAATTGGAATCACATCACAAATGACGCATCCAGGTCTGCTGTAATGAAGTGCATTGCAAAATTCAGATTGCAATTATGTCAGCGCCTGAGTTTTTCACACATAAAGAACATATTAAGCAGAACTATGCAGTGGAAAACCTGCACTACAACTGAAAAAGTGGCGGAGTTTTGTTTTTGTTTAAAAGCCGATTTTTTTTTATTTCCCCGGTTTTTCTCCGTTACTGATAATCCGATCGAGTCATGCCTAGGCTCATTTTCTTTTTGATTCTCCACAATTCGTCCATTGAAAGTATCGAGAGTGCTCCATTGGTTTCCAAGTTACAAGTCAAAAACGATAAAATTTTAAAAAATTTCCTTTAAATGTTTATAACAAATTGAGCAATGACAGTTGGGAGTAGGAAACATAACAGGATATAACTACGAACCGTCTTTCGTATGATGGCACAGTCGGTTTTCTGGTAGTATTTTTGTCACATGATCAATAGAGCAGAAAATCTCTATTGATTGGCCTAATAGTTTACCGTTCACATCCACCATATTTTTCACTGAGTCCAAAACTATGTGCATGAGTTCCTGAATTCGAAATAGACACTCAGTGCGCACAATTCGTTAAAAGATGCAATTAGGTGTCTTATAAATCAACAAAACCGTATTTTGAAAACACCACGAGGGTATTTTGCCCGTAGGCGGTTGGTTATCAAGCCTCGGTGCCGAACGGAAAAGGAAAATGTAATTAGCAGAGAGTGAGCAAGAGAAAACTATAACTTCATCGAAATGTTTTATAAGAATTTGTATTTTTTCAATAGTTCATCAGATCCATGGTCACCCATTGCAATTATAATACGTAACACTATCTTTATTGCTCTTAGTGATTGTGTGTAGCAATCCCACAAAAACAAATTAGCTCTGTAACATGACAAGGGTTGATATATAGAGGGAAACGCGAGCAGGTTGTTTTTTCTTTAGTCCTTGAACTGTGCGTTGAATGTCGTCAGGAGAACTGATACGTATAGGGACTAGACTATATCAGGTAATCACCCTGGAATTGTAAGTAGATGTGAGAGAAATTCCAAATGGTTCGTGAAGACAATTTGGTTCCGGTTCTAGTCATAGAAAGATGTTGCAAGCAAAGGTATCCAGTAGCTTTGTTGGTAGTTTGCCAACATCAATTTTAATATTTTAATGCAATTTTTATTGATTCGTTTTGATTAAAAACTCAATATTCCAACATATTTCAACTTTGTTGTTTTGGATACACGTTACTGTCAAACTACCTCTTTTTTTTTAACTTATTGTTTTCACTTAATTACATCAGGAATATCAACTATGGAAGTTTCCTGAGTAAATATTCTGAATCGGAGCTTGAAAATTAGTTTATTTCATTTGGTGTGATGAATCCTCCGTTCAATTTTTTTATTGATTCAGCGACATATGTTTGATAAACTGGTATATCTGGTTGAATAATAATTCTGAAAATTATTCAGAAAAAGTCAGGTATGACTGGTTCAGTGCAAATGCTCGAAGAATTTAAATCCTTCAAATCTTCGGCGCCATTTTCGGGGTCACGTTTTCCGAGATCTACAAAGATAGGTGATTACTGGTAAGTAAAAGTATTGAATTCTCAGGTCAATTTTTTCCGCATTCGGATCACATATTCATTAAATACTTTACAGTTGGATTCAAGTTTCAAATGCAAGACATGTTTATAATTTCATAGAATCATGAAACGTCATCGATATTTTTTTAAATAGCATTCTCCGTTTTTGATAGTGTCATTCGAAGGAAGATATTTTTCTGCATACAATTCGTTGAATTTTGTGGCATGGTGCATGAGGAAATTACCGAGAAAGAATCAATTGAATGTTGAACGGCCTACTTATGGTATGACCCTGGTAGATACAGGCTAAGAGCTGGCTGCAGAAAACCTGGCCAATCGAGTAACATAATGTTTCTTAAATTTCAGTACTCACAGTAAACATAAAAAAATCAGTGCCTGGGCAAAATTTGTGCACAAGTTTTGTATTTCCTTTAACGGAAAATTTTTCGTACAGCAACCATCATTTATATGCTTGCATCGATAGCACGTTAGATTTTCCGAGCGGTCTAAGGCGCCAGATCAAAGATATGATCTTGAAAGGGAGCGTGGGTTCGCAACCCCTCACTTAACAAACAGGTTTTTTTTTATTTTTCCCTTCGAAATTCAGGAATGGTTTATTCTGGGCGTCCTCAAACAACTGACATATTTTTTTATTTACAAGCTTTAATTTAACTTTCTTCATGTCTTTCCGGTTCAAGATTCGTAATCAATTTTGGAAGCACTTGCTGGCATCCGATTGAGTTGGAATTTGGCAGATGTGTATTATTCTGGTGACAACGTATTATGGAATTGTTAGAGAAAAAAATAGCGGATCCAATATGGCGAAGGAGTTTTGTGATTATGGTTAGATTCTATTCAAAATTGGTATGTGGGAGTTTTTGGGGGACAGAGATTGCCAATTTTTTGTCAAAATTCATGAATCCAAGATGGTGGCTCCAATATGGCGACGAGTTTTGTGGTTATAGCCCGATTCCATTAAAAATTGGTTTGTCGGAATTTAATAAGATGACGGATTTCATAATGTCTAAAAAAAATAACTTTTTTTCAAGACAAATGCACTATAAAAAAAATTGAATTGTTTGACCAGGTTATTGCATGAATTCTGAAGCAAAAAAGTATGAAATCAAATAATCATGAAAAATCATTTTGAAACCAAGCTTTTATTTATAAATTATCGAATTAAAAAGTTTAAAATAATATTCAATGATTAAAGATAAATAGTAAAGTTCCAGGTTAACCCCATCTTTAGTCACTGATCAGAGGCGCAGGCAGTTCGTACTAAATGAAATTTACATGAACTCATAAATTTAAAAATTTTTATATTTCTTCAAAAGCTTGAGTCGTTCAAGTAGAATAGCGTTTGCGCCTCAATTCAAAGAAATATTGAAATTTCAGCTTGTCTTTGAAAATATTTTGTATGGATATTTTATTTTATACTTTTAAGCTTTAGAATTCATCAATAACCTAGGTCAAACAAAGATATTATTTTTCCCTCTAAGTGCATTTGTATAAATGCTTGTCTTAATTTTTTTCATCAATTTCGTTCAATTATTTTTAGTCATTCAGGAAAATTTTCATCTCATTGAATTCTGGCAAAATTGATAATATACGACCCCAGGAAACCCACATACCAATTTTCAATGGAATCGAGCCATAATAATCGAGAATCGGGCCATAATAATAAACACGTTGTCTTCTTGAAGCCCCATCTTGAATTCATGAATTTTGACAATGAAATCATGATGTCCACCCACGAACAACTTCACAAACCAATTTTGAATGGCATCGCACTATAATAATGAGAGTCGTCGCTATCTTGGAGCCCCTATCTTGGACTCGTGAATTCTGACGAAAAAAATTCATGATCTAAGGCCCCAAAATCCAAACATACCAATTTCTATTGGAATCTGGCTATAACCAAAAACTCGTCGCCATATTAACATCCATCTTGGATTCATGAATTTAAAGAAAATTCGTAATTCCTGTGCCCAAAAACCCCCACATACCAATTTTGAATAGAATCGAACCATAATCACAAAACTCGTCCGCCATTTTTCTTTTCTCCAACAAAAATTCCATAATGCATTGTCACCGGAATTATGAACACCTGCCTAATTTCAGCTCAATCGGATGTCAGCAAGTGCTTCAAAAATGTATTACTGATTTTGAACCGGAAAGCAAGTTAAATGGAAGTTTATAAATAAAAAAAATATGACAGGTGCGGAAGGACGCCCAAAACAAATCACTTCTGAATTTCGAAAGGAAAATTAAAAACCTGTTAGGTGTGGGGGTTCGACGCTTCCTTTCGAGAACCAGAGCCTTAATCTGGCGCCTTAAACCGCTCGGCCAATCTGACTTGCTAGTGTTGCAAGCAAAGAAAGTGCATATTAATGATCGTTGCTGTACGGAATTTTTTTCGAAAGAAGGACATACAAAACTTGTGCAAAAATTTTGCCTAGGCACTGGGCAATTTTTCTTATGTTTGCTGTGAGTAATAACATTTTTAAAATATTCTGTTACTCGATCGGCCAGGTTTTTCGCAGCCAGCTTTCAGCTGGTACCCACCAGTGTCATACTAAATGTAGGGTGTGCTTTTAACTATAAATTGATTCCATCTCGGCAATTTCCTCATGTACCATGCCATAAAATTCAACATATTGTATGCAGAAAAATATCTTCTTTCAAGTGACACTATCAAACACGAGGGAAGCTATTTAAAAGAATCGATGACGTCATAATTGACACAATTATGACCGAAAATATTTATATGTCAAAACGTTCACGTTTAAAATATTAAAATTGACGTGTACGAGAGATTTATCTCTTCTGGCCCTTTATAGACTCCAGCGCGAATTAATTCCAACCTTTACGTGCTCACTGTATAATTGATTTTCCTGGGATAAAGTTGCTTGGTCCACTAATAAATAGCATCCAGTCGGTATATTCCTGTTGGAAAAGTTCTTAAGTGGAGGAATGGTGGTGATAGTTCGAATCATTTCAATTATTTCAATTGAAAATATTTTTTTCTGAGATAAATCAAGTTGCACCTTCGATATTATGGCTTTTGGATGATCTCTATCGCTCCACTTGATTGGTTAATATTTATGAGAATATTCAAATACGCGACTGGAAGAAGCGTTTTTTCCACAATGTGTTAATAAGCTCTGGTATCGACGCTGGCCATTGTACTGGAATAATCGAGTTCCTTTGTTGTTTCAGCTTTTCATTCTCTTACAAAGACTCTTCTGTTAGAGATTGCACGCATATTGTCGTTGGTTTCGTCTGTTGCGGAATTTGTTTATTTCAGTATTGATTCCGTTCTCTGCAAATAGGAATAGATTCAGTTCATCATTTGTTCGAGTAGTTCAGTTCTTCAGTTGCGTCCATGTAAAACTCATGAAAAACTTCACATATTCTTCGAATTTTTTGTTCATCTAGTTACTTGTTTTACTTTCGATAAACACATAAGATTCAACTTGGAGTCATCGGAAACATGCTTCGTGGGATACAGGATACCCAAAGTGACCTACTGGAGTGCTCATAAAGAGCATCTCGAGAGGCAGTTGGAGGACCAACATATATTCATCGATTCAGCTGAGAAACTAGATACAGCCTCGAAGCAGCCTCAAAATAATGAAAGTATATGAAATCAGCTGCCAAAAAAAACAAAAGGTAGTCGATAGAGACGTGCCTTGGTGGATTAAAGAGCTAGCCAAACTTAGGAAAAAGTCAGGAAACTCTTCAATAGAGCTAAAAGTCTAGGACATTGGGAATACCACAAAGCAGCTCTTTCACAAGGAACTAAGGAAATCCATGAGAAGAACATGAAGGCAAATGTGTGAGGGGATTACGGAATTAGCCCCAGCCCAACGCCTCCAGAAAGTTCGTTCTACTGAACATACCATCGGCATCGGTCTGATCAAAAAGCCGAGAGGTGGATATGCAGAAACTCAGAAGGAAAGCATAAGTGACACACTTTCCTGGGTCTGATATTGGTGAAGACGAACTGCAAAGTGCTCAGCTGGAAAGAGTTGTCACCAACTCCAACAAAACCAGCAGGAGCCTAGCGGAAAACTCTTCACCACCCAAAAGATCAACTGGGCCATTAAGAGCTTCGAACTTTTCATATCGGCCGGAAAGGACGGAATATTTCCCGCCTCATTACAAAATGGCCGAGAAATAATGGGGCTTTCCTTGAAAAAGCTCGTCGTGGCCAGTTTCATTTTCGGTCACATACCGAAAGCCTGGAGGAAGGCTGTAGTTGTTCATACCAAAGACGTCCAGCAGACGAACCATAGTCTTATCGATTCGTCACTCACCTCCTTTCTCCTAAAAACAATGGAGAAAATTATTGACTGCTATATGTACAGTGCTTCTCAAAAGTCCCCTTCCCTCCTCTTATTTTTGGAACGATTATACATAAACTAGTGAAATTTGGAAACTGAATATTAAAGGTTGTAAACTTCCCTACTAGTGATGATAGATGACGAAATCGTCAAATATGACGTTTTAAATGGAACCCTACGGTAAGCGACACCTCTTCCAAAAGGTATCAAAAAAACCTATTCAATGATATTAATTTTGTTTGTGTTTATGGCAGTTTTGGCATTTCGCTTTTGAAAAACGCAAAGCTGTGATGAATTAAATCAGTTAATACTCAAATTCCAAATTCAAGCTCCGCCTCTGGATAGTTGTCAAATGAGCTGACGTTTTTGTTAGTCTCCCCAATTCGACGTTTTTGTAATTGTCCAAGTTTTTGTACAGTTAATAATTTGTGTATTGTTGATCGAACGTTTAACTGTTTTAGCAGCTTTTGGTACTTTTAATATTTTTGTACATTTTAATGATTTGTGGAACTGTTGTGAGCCAAACGTTTAAGTGCTTCAAGAAGCGAAATGGTACGTGCTTTAGGTGATAAAGTAGCAGCGATCTTAATTCTTGGTGGAACTGGACAAAATATTCATGCAGCAGAACTCATTTTTAATAAGAGGTTTCCTGATCGCCCCGTTTCGAGGACTTATTTGAGGGAGCTTCTTCGTAAGTTTGGAACAACGGGTAGTATTAATAATGCGAAACGATCTGGCAGACCACAAATTTCTGATGAGAAAAAATTGATATACTGGCAGAAGTAACAGTTAATCCTACTTCTTCAACAACTCACGTTGCATCTACCTGTGAAGTCAGTCGAAGTACAGTACACAGGGTGTTGAAAAAAAAAAAATTTCATCCATACAAATCAAAAATGGTTTATCAACTCTCAGACGACGACCCAGACCGAAGACTAGAATTTTGTGAAAATATGGAAACTTAAATTAACCAACAGCCGGACTATGTCAAAACAATTTTTTTTAAGTAATTTCTAACTGAATGGAAATGTAAATACACAGAATGTGAGGTATTGGAGTGAAGCAAATCCTCACCTGTTCCGTGAAACACATACCCAATTTCCCCAGAAGGTGAATGTTTGGGCAGGTATCCTGAGAAACCACATCCTTGGGCCTCTCCTTTAAATACTAATTCAACTGGTGAGGTTTATCTGGAGATGTTGCAAAACGCAATAGAACCGTTAATCCTTGAAATTTTGGAAGATAATCCAGATGAATTCGGCAATTTGGAAATAACTTTCCAACAGGATGGTCCTCCTCCACACTATTACGGTGCAGTAAGACGGTTTTTGGATGAGGAGTATCGTGGTAGATGGATTGGACGACGAGGTTCAACGGAATGGCCAGCTCGATCACCGGACCTCACACCTTTGGATTTTTTTCTGTGGGGGTACCTTAAATCGAAGGTTTACGCCACTGAACCTGACAATATCGACGTTTCAAAACAACGTATTGTTGCAGAATGTGAGGCTGTTTTCGCAGACACATTTGCAAAAGTACGAGAAGAGTTCAAAAATAGGATATTTCACTGTCAGGAGGTGAATGGAGGTCCCTTCAACAATTTCTTCGAGTAGATACTGATTCCTAAATCTGTAATTGATATCATACTGAATGGAATTTAAATTTTAATGTTTACTAATGAGCCATTCAAACTGCCATAAACACAAACAAAATTAGTATCATTGAATAGGTTTTTTCGACACATTTTGAAAGAGGTGTCGCTTGCCGTAGGGTTCCATTTGAAATTATTGATCACAGTGGCCTTGTGACGTCATCTTTGACGATTTCGTCATCTATCATCACTAGTAGGGAAGTTTTCAACCTTTAATATTCAGTTTCCAAATTTCACTTGTTTATGTATAATCGTTCCAAAAATAAGAGGGGGGAGGGGACTTTTGAGAAGAACTGTATAAGAAGTGAACAGACCGCTTCACAAAAAACAGTTCGCCTATCAAACGGGCAAATCAACGATTAATGCTCTACAATGCTTAGTTGAAAGCAATGAAAAGACATACTTGGCCAAAGAAATGGCTCTATGTGCATTCATAGATATAGATGGAGATGGTCCGATTGCCTAGTAATACATACTTCCCCGCTTATGGCATTTAAAATATTTAAATATATAAATAAAATTAGTTATCTCCGCCTCTGCTGATACCGCTTCAAGAAACTTGTATGCTTCTGCAATTGTAAATGGTTAAACTATACAGAGATAGTTTACGCATCTTCAACATTGCGATTAGTTCTTTGCTGGAGATATGTTGTTAACTAGGAAAGTTTACAACATATTTCCATCTCGATTTCGATACTTTTGGTTCCGTTGTCGGTTACTTATACACTGTCAAAACTATAGCTTTGTCATTGGCGTCTGGTTTGATGTTTATGTTTGTAATGAGTGGATTCAAGCTATTTGTGATGACGATAAGCCACTCCACACACTTTGTTTTTTTTTTTGTTACCACCTCGTTAATCAATGAAGTTCTCTGACTATTAGGTCTAGATTCCTAATTATTATGAAAAAGACAACTGTCATTATCAACAGTGTTGTTCAATAGAAACATGATATTCTCGTTAGTATTATTAGTATGAAATTTTTTATGGTACTTGAATTTTTAATCTCTCTTGTCGGCAATGTTTTTGCAGCAGATCATTCCTTTATCGCTGAGTTTCACGTTTCAAATTCTCTTTGCACAGCTCGGGTTTTCTATTGCTTACATGAAATACATTTTATACCGTTTTCCATTGCAGTATTCACAGGCAAATTGTAATGACGCGTCTTCCTCGATCGCCGCCATCTTAGATTCCATCTTATAATTTGATTCGTTTGTTATAGGTATAAATTTCATAGCATTCCTCAGATTTGATTATCATCGCAATGGAGCTTCATTTTGCGTATAGAATTATGATTTTCGAATTGTTAGTCCTCGATAGCTAATGCTATTTCTTCCAAACATAATTCCAGAATATGAGATTATCTGGTTCTTACATTTTATGATTTTCCGTTGGAAGTAATTACGGTTGTTATGAAAATCTAGTTGTGTTTGATACCCCTGATAAGTTTTACCATCACAAAACTGTTATTTTTATCATTCTTTTGATAATTATATGGTTTTTGTATAGTCTGAATAAAATATTGAAAATTAAATGTAATAAATTGGGTATATTTTGGTAGCTAGACTCTTCATTGAAATAAACAAATATATTATTAATTATATGGAGTTTCGATAGGAAGGAGCATACTAGTTCATAGGTCTGATTGAGGATTTCCAACCGACCCGTATTTTTTTTTACACGCTTTATATTAGCTTCACTTGTATGTTTGTTTGTTTGTAACCGACTCCTTTGGGCGCGATTTTGACCCACTTCCAGATGTCCGAATGATTTGAAATTTGGCAGGTGTACATAATTCCGGTGACAATGCATTGAGAAATTTTTGTGTGGGAAAAAACGAAATGGGGGCTCGAATATGGCGTATGAGTTTTGTGATTATGGTCCGATTCGCTTCAAAATTGGTATCTAGGGGTTTTTGTGGTTGGAGATTATGATTTTTTTGACAAAATTGAAAGATTCAAGATGGCGGCTCCAATATGACGTACGAGTTTTGTGATTATGGTCCGATTCGCTTCAAAATTGGTATCTGAGGATTTTCGTGGTCGGAGATTAGGATTCTTTTGTCAAAATTGAAAAATTCAAGATGACAGCTCCAAAATGGTGGACGAGTTTTGTGATTATGGTCTGATTCTATTCAAAATTGGTATGTGGGGGTTTTTGGGGTCGAATATTATGATTACCTAATTCGATCATTCCATTTTTCCATATGCAAAAAAATAATGAAAATAATAGTTTAAAAAAACTAAAGAACACGCTTTTATAAATAAACCACACTGAAAAGTAGGGAATAAAAAATAGTTTGAAAAAACTAAAGAATACGCTCTTATAGAAAACCAGACTGAAGAAATAGAAAATGAGAAAAAATTTATTTTATTTAAGAAAAAGCGGGGGGAGCATGGTATCAATAATTATATAGTACATTACACACCTAGGGCAGTAAAGTAGGAAATGTCTCAGATCACAGGTAATTGTTGGTCGAGGCGATACCATGCAACCCACGCTTTTTTTTAAATAATTTTTTTTTTCTTATTTTCTATTTTTTTAGTCTGGTTTTCTATAAAAGCGTGTTTTTTAGTTCTTTTATTTCAAGTATGACCACGCATAACCTTTCACAGAGTAGTCCTATTTTGATGGTAATTTTTTTATTGTATACCCTATCGAATTGAAAAAAAAAGCTACCCCTCAGGGTAGAAAAATAGGGGATGATGAATTTTTCTCCTGTGAACCGATTCTGTTGAAATTTGGCACACATCTGTAGTTCTGTTGACACTACAACGGAAGATAGTCGAGGGAACTCCTCAACGGTCTACTGCTATCTCATATTATATCACATAACAATTAATACTTAAAGTAAGGTAGGCAGTGGCGGCCCTAGGGCGGTGCGGGCGATGCAACCGCACGGGGCACCGTCATGGGAGGAGCGCCAAAATTAACCAAAATGCGACTGCCGAGCGAAATTTGAAGAGAGAGAAAAAAAATGTCGACCCCAGATTCGAACCATGAGCGCCCGCGCAGTATCACACGTATCACAAACATTGACGTCATTATTTATTCTGATAATTGTTGTGGTCAACAGAAGAACCAGTATATATTATCAGCTTACGCATATGCCGTGAACAAACTATCCAAAATTAATAGCAAAACTCATAAATTTCTGATCTGTGGTCACACACAAAATGAGGGAGACAATGTGCATAGTTTCATTGAAAAGCAGGTCAAGAGGCATCTGAAATCCTCCCCTATATATATATACCACAACAATACTCAACACTGATCAGAGCATCAAAGAAAAATGGCCCACCCTACATAGTTCATGAGTTAATATACGAAGACTTTTTTCACCTGAAAACACTTCAAGAAGATTGGGGCAACAATTTCACTGTTGACATTGACAACAATCAAGTGAAATGGCAAGATATCGAAGTACTCAGAGTTGAAAAATGTCATTATCATTCCTTTCTTTACGAAGTTTCGTTTGAAGATGAAGTCTACAAACAAGTAAATGTCCGGAACGTTCGAAAACGATCTGCTGCAAAATTCAAGGATAATCCAAAACTAGTTCATGCTTATTTCCCAACGAATCCCTTTAAAAAGAAAACAGATTTAAAAGACCCTATTGCTAGTTCAATAATTCCCAAAATGTATTTTGATTCCTTCTACAGAAGTGTTCTTGAACTACATTGAGTTATCGCTTCGAAGTTTTGTAAAAAAACTGAGTTTGAATTTTGATGTAGTTTTATTTTCTGTTATTTTATACGAGAAATATAGCACTCTACAATGAGTTTGACGTGATGAAATCAATCACCTAAAACGTCGCCTATTCAAACATTTCATCCAATGTTATATGAAAAATGTCACAACTCAAAATAATTCCTTCAATCAGTCAGTACTATAGCATCAAAATCGTCACAACTCAAAAAACGGTTAAACCGGAGTTAATAATAGAAAAAATTAATAATCAACACCGAAGAGAATTTTTTATAATTTAAAGTTACCGTCAATACTCTAATATATGTGAAATTATTATTAGAGTCATATCGTTTTCTGCGATTTCTGAAAAAGAACTTTTTAATTTTGATATATATATATATTATATATATATATATATATATATATATATATATATATTGTAATGATGATATAATAAATTATTTTGGTATTATTTCGCCCCACGTTTTGTGCGCCACTTGTAATGTAATGATAATATATTAAATTATTTTGTTATTATTTCCCCCACACTGTGGGTGCCAATGTGTTATGTATTGATAAATTGAATAACAGTAGTTGTTGTTATATAATGAAGATTGCTAGTAGTTCTTGCTATTCTTTGTGAGCCAAATTGATATTATATAGATAGATATTTTCGCCCTGTATATGTATTGTGTGATGTAATAATAATTGCTAGCGAACGTCACTGTTCTCTCGTCACGCTGCTGCCAATTGTTATCACTTTTCTCACCACGGCTAAGCAACAGTTGGTACGCCTCTTATCTCAGATAGCCGGTTCAGGCAATAGAGCTACTAGCCACTGCTGTCTAATTTCAGTTTATTCAATGGTCATTGTTATGATTGTTGATCATTGTAAGAAAACAAACAACAAAGTATCAAAAAGCAATTCTTTCCTTTATTCAGGAAGACTTAATTTTACCTGGCCTACGAGAAATAACTTATTCTGATGTGAATCTAGAAATATTCATGGATAATCATTCAAATCAAATCATGGATGGATAGACACAACCTCACTTTTTCATTGAGAGTGAAGTTTTCTGTTATAGTTCAAAATAAAGTGAAATAAAGTTCTTCAGATGTGAGAAACGTTATTTGTGAAATTGTTCAGGACCGGATGTGCACTATTGGAGTTTTTATACCTGGCTAGAAATGTCGGTGTTCAAAATATGCCCTGAAACTGGATCCCTTCTCACTACAAGCGCTATCAGGAACTCCATTACCATAAATCAGGAACCATACATATGCAGAAATCAGCTTTGGACACTTGTATAATTAAGGTAATATTGGTTTTTCTCTTCTAATATTGGAATTATTTCATTTTCCTTTCTCCCAAAATGTTGCGTGGCATTCCCTTGTCAATTTATTTTCGATCTCCTGTGGCTTTGTTTGTTGTTCCCTTGGATACCAATTTTCCCTCTTCTTTTTCATTTGAATGTTTGAATTCGCGCACCAAATTGTCACATTTCACTGTTTGGGTTCATCTTATATAATTTATATATACAACTATTTTCCCATTCTTATTACTATGTACAAATTTCAATAATAATTGCTTATGACATCACCCCGTTGTTATTCTCTCACAATTTCCAATTTTCCATATGACCATCTATTCCCTGATCGGCTATTCTCATCAAGAAGTTTGCTGCTCTACCATTGGCTACTTTTAGTTAGCTACAATTTCATATACTGTATGTTTCAAATTTATAAATGTGTTGATCACTTTTTATTCATGAAATTTTTGTAAATCTAGACTTTTTGTTGTCTTTTTACCAATTATGGGTTAGAATCATTATGACATTGATTGTGTTATAGTATTTTGACATTTTTATCTATCCATATTATTCATAGGCTTATAAATAAATAGAACTTCCAAAACTATGTAAAACAATCTCTTGAAACTAATAACTATTTAGTAATTATTCTTTTTGTGGTTTTTTTTCCTTTTAAAACTTATAACTGGCATAACATAACATAACAATATATATATATATATATATATATATATATATATTTATATATATATATATATATATTTATATATATATATACATATAGATGGAGCTAAAGAAGTTTGACTTCAGTCGTGTGGTCTAAAGCACACGTCGATTTCTGCGTTTCATTTTTTTTTTCATCGGTTTGATTTTTATAATGTTTTTCATGTAGTTTTCGATTGGTCAAAATATTTGACTCACATTGTTTCTAGAACCTAAATGAATAACTAATGTTTATTCATCATCAATTTCTTTCAAAGATCATCCAGTTGTGCGCGATGAGGGGAGCCCCAATTTAACTCTTTCTGTTCCACTATCGAGAAAAAAAAGGTCACCCGTAGTATATATGTCCCTCACCAGGGACATATTTTACTGTAGGTTTAAATGAATAGAGTTTGCTTTTTTAGCGCTAAATGCATATTCTACCGTGTAAGGGACTACCTGTTTTTAACAATTAAAATCTGCCGCACGCCTATGGAGGTAGTTTGAATAATTTCTGGTTGACGGTATTCAGCTGTTTCAGATGAAGCACGTGTCGTGAAGTTTAGTTGTGTTACAAGTCTGTGTTTTAACGTTGTTTTACTGAAGAAAACGCTGTTATTTTTGGAAGTTAGTAAGTATAAGATTTAGCTGTGCTACCAAAATGTCTGTATTTATACATAGTTTGGAGGTAGAACAGAAAACAATATTTTTAATGTCTTTCAGTAGGGACAAAAGAATTTTACGCCAAAATACTTAATGTATTAGTGCATATGCTTTTTGTGAAATTTTTATTAATTTTATGCTTTTTTATGACTTGAGTCTTCCGATTTCGTTTTACGTTGTTATACGTTGTTATACTACGCAAGTTTTTAATGATGATATTCATTTCAGGAAATGTCGAAGTACAAAAAACCTTTTACTGAAGAGGAACTCCAGCATTGCTTGGAAAATGATCAATAATCGGATGTTCCATTGTTGTGAGACGAAGATGACATCGGAGACCAAAACAGTGTCCATGACGATGACATTTTTGCAGCTCTAAATGCAGAAGATGATGTACAAAATATATATGAAGATGTAGAAAATATGGAGCTAGTCGAAACGCGTGGAAGGACCAAATGAAAACGGAACAGAACAAGAAGAGGTAGGTGACACTCTTAAACAAGAAATAAAAGAATTTCAAAAAGAATATGGCTCAACGGAAAAATCTAAGATCAAATGGATGAATCATGTAGTGTATGAAACAAGAAAATATCATTTGATATGAACCTCCTCCGCTGGACCCCGTTATTTAAATGCCACCGCCAATGAATTTTTCCATGAAATATATTCCTGAAGCAGATGGTCGACATGACTTATTTATTATCAACCCAAAAGAATATTCCTCTATTTTGTCCGACAAAATTGGAAGAGATTAAAAAGTTTTTCAGTTTCCCAGAGTACGTATGCATTGGAGTCCTAAGAATGGAATTCCACTCATAAAAGATTCCATTAGCCGACATAGATTTTTTAAACTCCGCCAAGCAGTTCATCTAGTAGATATTACCAGTCGCCCCGAAAATAATACAGACAGATTATGGAAAGTCCGGGACATCTGACCTGACCGAGCCATCATATGAGTTGGACGTGGTAGAACATTGCTCCTGTCGAAATCGACTTTTATTGTGGTGCAAAACGAAATTTAAAATATAATTCGTTTGTGCATAATAGTAGAAGTGGAATTCTGTAACTGACCTCTTTTTCTGTTATTGAAAACTGAAGTACAAGTGGGACACTAGCATTCAAATCCAAGTTAGTATTCTTTCAATCGCCATTCTCAATGAGGTTCATTATTCTCGGACGTACCTTATCAGTTCCAAACACCAGTGTAGTACGAACCTCATCGATATATGTACACTAGCCAATTCAGTTCATTCCATTCACGCAGACAGGGTGTATCACCTCAACTCTGCCTTCGTTGATTTCTAACACTTGGAAATGTCTGTTACCATCGAATCCCTCCATAAATTGATCGAAAGAGGAAATGCGGAAATAAAGGACGAAATAAATGGGTTGAGGAATTCACTCCAGTCGGAAATAACTACTACCTCAAAAATCACCTTTCTCGAAAATGAGAATTCATTGTTGAAAAAAAGAGTCCTCGATTTGGAAAGACGGGAAAAAAATACAATTTTATTATATATGGTGTCAAGAGAAACCTCCGATAACCCAAGTGAGGAGCTTTTGAAAATCGTCAAATACGTCTTGAAGATAAATAACAGCATTCACAACTATCGCGATATCTTCAGAGTGGAAAAGCTGTCGACAGAAAAAACTCGCCCAATTGTAGCTGAAGTATTGTGTTACGACTTCAAGTCTCAAATCCTGAATACTGCCAATCTGCTCAAGGAGGATCTTAGGAAGCTTGGTGTAATATTCTCTAAGGACTACGCTAAGGAAGACTACATCAGAAGGAAGTTCTTATATAATCAACTCAAACTAGCAAAAAGTACCTACCCAGAAGCGCACTTGAAAAATGATCAACTCCATCTGAACAATGTAGGAAATACTATACTTTCCTACGATAAGTTATTAGAGAAGAACGAACAGAAGCAGGGAAAGAAACCCGGAAAGAGGAAATTCCAAGACTCATCTTCGAACGTGGAAAACACTGTCTAATCTTGCTTACGCTCTCAGTCTAATTACCATTGAGTAGCCTTTTGTTTCTTTATTGTTTTTTTTTCTTTCTTCAGTTGATAAATACATACCCAAATATGAATTCCACAGTAGCCCAATTCAATATAAGATCCCTACTGCCAAAAAATAAACGAAATTAGAAACCTTCTGTCGAAAAATAAATATGACATACCTACTCTTTCTGACAGAGACCTGGTTAACATATCGCATATCATAAAACCTCTTGAATATAGATAATTATAGTTTGATTAGAAGAGATATGAAAAACTCTAATAACATCCCGAGTCATATCAATAGTCTCTCACTAACTCGCTTCAAAAAAAGAGTAAAAAAATATACTTTTGATAACCAAGCCAGTACATGGATATGAAACGAATGTAATAACTTATATATGCTTTTTATTATTATTCTTTTTTTTTCTTTTTTTTCTATCTCTTCCTTCTATTTTTCTTTTATTGTTATAGTACTAGAAATAGTTATAACTGATAACTTATATAAATAATTCTATCTTATTTGTTATTTTTGCTAATAGGTTAGTTAGGTATTACTGCTTGAGATGAAAAACAGCAATTACTTTCTGTTGCTACAGAAACGTATGTCGCTGATCTTCGGCATTTTTCATTGTCCTTGTGACTTAGTTTCTTACTTATTGATATGTACTGACAATAAAAATAAAGACCCTTTATTATTATTATATATGACAGTTTTAGAAGAGGTATCGAGAGCTTCCATTGGAAACCAATTCATGTGTTGATGAGCAAATAGTACCTTTTGAAGGCCAACTCAACATCAAGCAATACATAAAGAATAAACCCAAGAAGTGGGGTGTAAAAATATATGTTATGGCAGGACAGTGGTTTTCATGACTTTTCAATCTACCAAAGTAGCACTAATGAAATAAAACCGGTCTACAAACATCATGGCAGCGCCGCAGGAGTCGTCATGCAGTTAACAGAAATAATAAATTTTAAGAATCACGGTCTTTACTTTGATAAGTACTTCAGCAACTACCATCTTTTTCAATTCCTGCATGAAAAATAAATGTTTGCTGTGGGTACGGTGAGAATGAACCGTTTTTCAAACCCAAAGCTACCCAGTGATAAAGAATTGAGAGCGAAAGGGAGAGGCACTTCTTCTATTATACTTACGGTATTGTACTAACCAAATGGTGTGATAACAAATCAGTTATCACAGTTTCTAATTTTATTGGGATTGGAAAGGAAAGCGATTATACTAGATGGGACAAAACAACAAAAAAGTACCTTCAAATTCCAAGACCAGAGGCAATAAAATTGCACAATTAAAACATGGGGTGGATAAAGTTGATTTTTTGCCAAGTATGTATCGCTCATTCATCAGATCTAGAAAATGGACTGTCAGAAGGATATGTCATGCAATTGACTCAGCATCAGTCAATTCATGGCTAGAGTACAAGCAAAAAGCTGTTGCATTAGGAATTCAAAGGAGAAAGATAATGGATCTTCTGGCATTTCGAGAAAGCATTGCAGAGCATCTGATACTGTTTATGAGTCCTCCAAAGAGGGGACGACCAAGTAGTGACATAGATTCGTTAGTTCCAGTAAAAAAAAGGCCTTTTGTAGAAATGAGGTATGATGGCTATAATCATATTCCAAGTGTAGACGAAAGGAAAGAAAATTCAGGATGCAAATTGGAGGGATGCAAAAATGAGACCCATATGCTTTGTAATGAGTGTAAAGTTCATTTGTGTTTGATAAAGGGGAGAAATTGGTTTTCAAAATTTCATTCAAAATAGTGTTTTTTAATTTCTTTATTTAAATATTTCCATCAGAAATTTTGGTTGGCATCATTTTACTACTCCAAGACACAATGTCCCTGCTGAAGCACATTTAAAAAAACTATGAAACTTTATAAAAATATCATTTTTACCAACTTCATTCTCTAAAGCATGACAAACAACGTAATTAAATTGAGTGAAATATTTTTTTCTATAAAAAATTACAGATGTGTACTTTAGAGGTACTTATGACAGTGTCCCTCTGGAGGTACAAATATACCGAAAGGGTTCATATATAATCACAAAGTTGAAATTAGTCCATTTTAACGCATATTTTTCATTCAAGTCAAAAGAGGTTCGTACTAACAGCTATTTCTCTGTCAATTTGACGCAACAAGCGCTGAATCACAAGAAGTACACCTTAGATGTCTAAAAATCATGGTGTATTCACTTATACCTGTAAAATATCGGGACAAACTGGGGGACACCAGCCCACTTGATGGAGGGAGTTATCTAGAGTTTCAGATGGCGCCGACGTCGTTTTTTGTCATAATTCAGTAAACTGCAATTACAGACCACACAGGGTGTTTTTGTGATTTGTGTCTATGATCCGTTCTGTGATTGTGATTTTGTCGCCTTTAAGGTTATGTCAATTCGTTGTGGAATATTTTGAGGTTGATCGATCGATGTAACATATTTTAGAACAAACTATACCATGTACTTATGTCAGTGTTACATAGAATTTTCGAGAGGTGTTCCGAAATAATTCTAATTATGAACCGTACTGTTAAAGGCCGGACTACAGGGTGTTACGACTTAACACACCACACCTGTAATACCAGATATTATTCGTTAGATTGGGAAAAACAGTATTAAATGCATCGACTATCTGAATAGAGTCGAACCGGAAATGATCTATGGAGCGGTCGATATAGACCAATCTCCTTTCTTTCAATACCGGAACGTGGGTTGTTTATCCAGGAAGTACGTACCTTTCGGAAGGATTCGAAAAACAATAATTAACCAAGAAATGATAATGCACTCATAAAAATAGTAAGAGAGTACATATATATTTAGTAAAATTTGACACAATTATTTCATTCGTTCTATAGACCAATAATATGAAACAATATTCATACAACAAAAAGAGTGTAGCTTATTGGTAGTTAATTTTACAGTTGGCTACAAAATCGGAATAGATTTACTAAAAACAATCTTGACATCAATTGCCACAAACGGCTAGAAATAATCCTCTTCTGAGATCTGTGGTAACATGAAAATATGGAGATAGTTTCACAGACACATGCACATTATAAAGGGTTGGTTTGCCATAAACATAAATATAGAAAAACATACATAGGACTCACCCTGTTTCAAACTTATTCACTGGAGTAGGTTTTAAAACGACAATTAGTTCTATTATTATTTCGAGTAATCTCGTTTCAATTGGTCATTTTATTTCATTCGCCCGGTATATTAGTATAGCGCGATATGGCCATTGTTTTTCTAAGAAATCATGAACCATCGAATTGCGGACTTCCGTTGACTTATCTCGATTCGGGAAGCGTTGACAAAAATAGGCAATTTTTTGGAAAAACTACTGTTCACTCGTGCTTTCACTTGGAGCGTTCAATACTTGGTTTGACTTGGTTTGCAGTTGTTTAGTCCTAAAGGTTTTCTGAAGTTCACTATATGGACGATTTTACTGGTACGCTTCTCATCATTATTTCACGATACTGTGATTTGACGGACTCTTTAACCTCACTTTTGAGAGGAACATATTACCAAGTAACGACTCTGATATGACTGGCTTGGCTACTGTTCTAACACTGATTATTTGCTTGTTGTGCAGGCCGTATTTTATAGGAAATTCAGACCGGTAGGTGTGGTCTCTAAATGAAATAAAGGGTTGTTTTGCTTGCGTTTAATTGGTTTCTTGTCAAAATAATTCATGGTCATGAAAAGTAATGGCCTTGTTTTGTTCATGCACGCATGAATAAATACGATGAAGTTTTAATGAGTAAATTTTTAATGGCTGTCAATTATCTTATAGATGTATTGCGTTTTTCGGTCGTTATGATTCCATAAACAAAGTTTTATGATATTTCATATCGCAATGCAATGTCAACAATTTTGGGAGTTATGATTGTGTTTACTAAGTATATTGATCCGTGGACGTTAATAGCTGTATAAATAAAGGGTTTTATTATGACATTTTTAATTTCCTTTCTTATCTTCCAATGACGTACTATTTCCATGTCAGCGTGTTTTCGTGTGGAAGAATTATGTTTTTCTTATCTCTCCGATTGAACTGGTTTCTTGTCTGGCTATAAAGCTCATATTACAGACTATTGTGTGGCTTTTTCAGAAGAGAGTTTTTCTGCAATTATGGGGCATAACACTACCAATTTATTTTGTATAGTTGATTTTCTATTGATACGGCTCCACCGAGTTGGTACTGTTGTATTTCTGTCCCTGTTTGCTCATGATAAAAATCTTATGATGGAGCGGATAATGATTTTATGAAGTGCTGTGAATTACATACAATTACTTAATTTAGCTTTCAAACCAATAAAAGTACGGGAGATGCAATCTCATTCGCTTTCCGAAAAATCTATAATCTAGTCTGAAGGAAGTATTTTGCGACATATCTAAAGCTTCTGACTGTTACGTAAGCTTTATCTCTACAGCTTCAGAGGACGAAGCTTAAATTGGTTGGAATCCTATCTGAGTGAAAGAACCTCTCAGCTTCTGGAAAAATTGAGAGGTGTTTACTATTTTGGCAGACAACACGACTATCTTATCGCAAGAACTCAAATTACCTTCATATAGCGAAGTAAAAATAGCTCAAAACCATGCATTATTTTGTAATCCTGGAGGACTCCATGGATTTTCCTAAAACCTTCTGATATTACTTAGAAATTGCTTGCAGAAAAAAGTTATCAACTTATATTCATGCGCTGCTTGTTTATTAATTGTTTAAACAGTGAAGAACAATTTTGTTAGGCAAATTTTACCACAATTGATGCTATAGGGGTTTTTGAAGTCGCTGAACCAGAATATGACATTGAAAAACGATAGCGTGGCCAGTCATGAATATAATTTACAGCTACATATTTTTTATGTATGTGTACATCTCGGAGAAAAATGTTTCTGGTAAAAGTTGTGGAGCCAATGAAGCTCTATCAAATCACTTATAGTATGCCGATATTGGTATGGAAATGAAATATTTTCAAATATTCCAACAGCTGCCATTTTGAGACCATTGGACCATTTTCGAAATCAGTCGAGGTATTCATAAGAAGTATTTTTGTTTCATTCGGTTGGAGAATGTGGCCTCCACTTAACAAATTTCGTTATATCCCATAAACAAGTTTCAATATCACATTTCAAACTAGAGTTTTTGAAATGTGGACTTAAAATTTAACGTCATATTTTTAAATTATTCAATATTTTGAGCTCTGTATTTTTCGAAATAAAATTTCTTTTTTTTTAAATTGGCCTTTTTTATTTGTTATTTTGAGAGCAATCTGTGAAAATTTCAGATATTTATCTTAAAAAAAAAAAAAATTTAATTTAATTTTTTTATATTTTTTTTTAAAAAGTTTATTTTTTGTTTAAATTTTATTATTAATTCAATTTTTTCAATAAAACCAATCAAAATCAAAGGAGAGATTACAAGCTTCAGAAAGTACTATTGAAAAATCTTGATATCACATTTTAAACTAGAGTTTTTGTTATTTGCAGCATGTCCGAAAAATTAATTCATTTATTTTTTGAAATTATTCAATATTTTGACGACTATATTTTTTGAAATAAAATTTTATGATTCTTTTTCATTTGCACACCTCCTCAAATGTCATTTTGGGACTAAACTGTACAAATTTCAGATGTTCATCTTGAAAATATAAGGAATGGCAGATCTTTAATAGATTTTACAGAAAATTCTACTTTGACGTAACTTCATATATGTACTATTCCTATTCATTTTTTTACAATTGAAAACAAGATATCTTAATAGCTACTTTTTCCTTCTTTCATTCAAATTTTTGTTAGTTTAATTTTATCAATTAAATCAAAAGTTTTAACAAATGAAGTGAAGCGCGCTCGTGGCTATGTGCTTCTCAAGAAATGCACTTCAGTGTCGCTACCTCACGTTTTCGTAAGTTAGAAAAAAAAATCTGCACCTTACAGTTTTTATTTAAAAAAATTATTTATACACTTTCCGTAAACAATCTTCCATTCTTTCGAATAGCAGTATCAGTTTTTTTTTTAATTTATATATTTTTCAAGATATTCAATAAACAATGTAATTTTGGAACTTATTTGTTAAATAATAAATTAAGCACACTTTTCACGGTGGGTAACTTTTTATATGTTGTTCCTTACATCATAAATAATGTACAGTAAAAAGTTCCCACAGTGCCCTAACTTTCTGACGCTAAAATCTAATATTACTCCACTACTAGTAAAATGACTCGTATATGTATAAATTATTTTGAATCTTCTCTGAACGACCTTTTTCCCATTGTAATAATTTTTTTCAACTTGTGATTGTGATGTATCTAGTAACTAGCAGGCCAAATAATTTCATTATTACTTTTATATTTATTTTTTATATTATATATATTTTGTATAAAAAATTTCCCATGAGATGACAATCTTCTGACTAAAAGTATTGGAAAATTCTAAATTTGTGAAATTCATGTGTTTATTAAAAAGTGATAATTATTCTAATAATAGTCATTAGCCTTATCGATCTTGGGAGTGGACATTGTTCTTCAGAACAACTGCTTGGTTTAGATCGGCCCTCCTCCGATTATTTCATGCGGGTGTACTTACTGAAAAATAAAAGAGTAGCTGGTGTGTTCTCCCCTCACCTTTGTTAGTAGGGCTCACCTTTTCCGGAGAAGTCATTCTAAGATAGCTGGAAGTAGCCTAGACTATCGTAGACCAGGATTCATCGATTTCTCAACTTCATCAACAGATTTTATGATATCTACAATGAACTCTCTGATTTTGTTCATATCAGAAGGTTGTAAGAGAGGTAATAGTCCGGCAGAGATGGGCAGTGAATGGCTTGGTAATAGTTTGTATCGGAAAGTTTAATGGAACAATGTCATCGGGGACGTTTTCCAATCCCCTCAATTTTCAAGTTAATTCATCATCTAGAGACATCAGTCGACTCTCCTACCTTTTCTCGTTCCTTCGTGGAAATTTCCATGATCCCAAAAAGGCCATTCGAGAAGAAATCACTTTGAAAAAATCGCCAAGTAGTTTTCAAGAAAAATCCGATTTTTGACAGACAGATGTAAACATTGTAGTAGACAATGGAAGTTTCGAAGATTTCATCTCATTTTCGCGTTAACTGTTCTGAGCGGGATCTTGTTCGTAGAAATATAATCTTTGTAAACGATCAATTCACAATTTTTCACATATGTTGACAGAAAAAGAAAATTTCATAGGTTTGAAGTTTGACATTTTGCATGACACAAACAACAAACATTCCTTAACCGCGCCATCTACTAATGAAGTTCTAGGCAGAATTGAACGTTTTTCATAATAGTCCCCCACAAATTCTAAACAAAATCGAATCAGTGAATACACCAGGGTTTTTAGGCATCTTAAGTACACCGTACGAGATGGGAATAAAGGGATATAGCTAATAAGGATATAGTTTCAGTTTTTTTTTTCATCCAAATGGGTTTGACTCTCGCAGCTGGCGAAAAACTTTTTAAGGCCCCAAGAGTGGTTTCGGATCCCACTACAAAAGGTAAGGCCCCCGTAATCTTAATTCATACAAGTTTTCATCAACTTCTCACGGTTGGTCAAACAACTAAGAAAGCGGTTAGAAACAAACAAACAAAGAAATGCTAGGATTAATGTTTGTTTTCTTCTCGTTTCATAACTGTGACTGATATTGTTCACTGTGTTTTTTCTCAGATTATTTGCCAGAAGAGAAAAACCGAATAATTGTCTTTTGTCGAATATTTCACACTATTCATGAAAAATATCAATGGGATAGTTTCTTGGTTTGCCATAAATATTTTTTAGCCCATTTTTGTATAGTTTTTAGGATTTCTAGATGTTGATTGTACACTCCTACCGACCCTATGATTCCGTAACATAATATGATTGTACCAATGAGAAATAAAGCGTTTTCGAAAGTTCAATATCTCAAGTTCCCTGAGTTTTGACAGAATTCACCTTATTTTCAACCGACGAAACCAAAAAGGAGGAGGTTCTCTATTCGACCCGTATATTTTATGTTTTTCCATCATGTTTTTTTATGTATGATCACGCTTAACTTTTTACTGAGGCGTCCGATTCCGATAATTTTTTTTTTCAGTGGATTGGGTGTACTTTGAATTTGGTTCCATTTGAATTCAAAAGATGAAATCCATCCCTAAGGGTGGCGAAATGGAGGATATTGATCACTCACCCTCTGAATTCTGGTCCGTTAATCGATTCTATCAGGCATAACTTTGTACTGAGTTCTTCGATTTGGATGATTCTTTTTTTAATAGATAGGGTATACCTTATATTTGGATTTCGGAAGGAATTAGCCACCCTTACGGGTGGAAAAATAGGGGATAATTGATTTTTCACTAGTGAACATTGGCATACACATACGTAGTTGACAATGACAGATCGCTACTGTCATTATTCTTGTTCCGTCAAAATCAGTATATTTTATGAGAGGATGGAATGATATACAAAGTAATGAAATAAACTAACCAGAACAACGAGAATAATTTATATTACAACAAATAGTAAAAGTAGATAATCATATCATTTAACTGGTAATAGTTGAAGTAAGGTGGGTAAGTAAGTATTTTGGAAGTAATCAAAGAACAAGTAGGCAGTAATTGGTAGATTTTAGCCACAAAAAATTGAAAAATAAAAACTTTTTAACAAAAAAATGTAACCGACGAAATACGGAACTGAAAAGTAAAAAATAAAAACTTTTTAACAAAAAATTAAACCGACGAAAAAATCAACTGAAAAGCAAAAAATAAAATAAATCTCCTTAGTCTAAATGATAATTGAGCTCCTAAACTAATGTAAGTAACTGATTTTGAGTCGGCGCCAAACAAACTAGCAATTGAATTAGGTGAAGCGTAAAATGATGGCAGCGAGATGCACGGCTACGTTTTGATGACTTCTTTCATAGATAATGATCTTCGATAATTGTTTGTTTGGCGCCGACTCAAAATCAGTTACTTACATTAGTTTAGGAGCTCAATTATCATTTAGACTAAGAAGGTTTATTTTATTTTTTGCTTTTCAGTTGATTTTTTCGTCGGTTTAATTTTTTGTTGAAAAGTTTTTGTTCTTGCTATGCTATGCACCTGCAGGTCCTAGCGGAGTAGTCTATCGAGAGTGACCCCAAGATATCTTATGCTGTCTGTTTCGGGAATATTCAGTATATTGTCAATTGTTAAGGGGTCGAAGTAAGGCAGTTCATTTTGGTATGAGGTAAAAGGCATGTGAGAGGTCTCATTGGAGTTCGCAGTAAGGAGGTTGTTGTCGAACCAGTACTTCCTGTAAATAAAATGGCAGTATCATCAGCCAAGCTGATTTTGCTTCCATTCTCTATCCACCGTTCTAGAAGGTCATTAACTATGCCTTCGTCAGATCAAAATTAGAATACGCATCTATAATCTGGAACCCACATCATCAGTTATATATAGAGAAGGTTGAATCGGTTCAGCGTCGCTTCCTTAAACTTCTCTCCTATAAAACGGACAACATATATCCACCAATTGGCTTCCCCCATGAACTATCAACAGCCTAAGCTACCGTCGTGATTGTCACTCCACAATTTCCCTGTTCAAACTTATCAACAACCTAATTATCGACCCACATATTCTGCAGAAACTCAATTTCAATGTACCAAGACCATCGTCTAGAGTAGACAACACGTTTTATTTACCAACACCACGAACAGATATCTTGAAATACTCACCGCTGCATAACATGTGTGTCAATTGTAATTCTGCAAGTTGTCAGATTGATATTTTTGACTGTTCAATCTCTGCGATTAAATCCTATTACTTTAGTTAATCTCGATATGTATTATTACTTCGTTAATTTGTTATTTTGTATTGTACTGTATTTGTAACTTATATTCCTGTTCTGTAGTTGGGTGTAACCTGTAGAACAGTGTATCGATAAATAAATGAATAAAATAAATAAATAAATAAATCAATATGAAGGAGGAATAATACTGGTCCTAAGACGGTACCCTGAGGAACACCGAATTCAATTGCTTGCCTTCACTCGTGAATTCATATATCTGAACATACTGGGACCTATTTAATAAAATGCTCCTGATGCAATTATGTAAATGTCCTCTCATGCCATAGCAATTTAACTTTTCTAGCAGCTTTCGATGACTAACTGTGTCGAAGACCTTCGCTAGGTCTACGAAAACACAGAGAGCAGGAATTTGTTCATATTATGCAGTATATATATTTCTGGATAAATCAGCTATTGCAACTTTCGTTGAATTTTAATTTTGGAACCCATATCGATATTTTTCCAGAATTCAATGTTATTTGTTGAAACAGACATTGAAAATTATCAATCTCCAAATTAGATTTGGCAAAATAATCTCGTTTTCAGTGACCGAAGATCAGAGCCGCCTGAACGTTGACTGAAGCCGGCAAATTCTGTTCTTGATGACCATTGACAACACGGTAGATTTTACATTTCATGTTTTCACTTTCCATGTTTCAACAACTAACATTAAATTCTAGAAAAAACGGTATCGCGAAATGCAGATGTTGAATCCAGGGTCTTCGATAGCTCAGTTGGTAGAGCATAAGACTGGTAATCTTAAGGTCGTGGGCTCGAATCCTGCTCGAATATGTTTTTTTTCAAGTATTTAAAAATACTCAATTTCTCACAGAAGCGAAATTGTTTTTCTGACAGTGATATATTTCCATCTAAAGATGTTGGGATGTCATCTTTGATGACATTTTCAAAAATGTTGGATTTATTCGATATGGTTAACCCTGTTTGACAAGTAGGTACCTTGGAATTATTAAATATTTATTTTGCTTCAAATTCATTATATTTATAGGAAAATATAGCTTAATTGTTCTTCGAAGGGCCAATAAAAATCAAGATTAAATTTTTTTGCTAAAGTTAATTTTAGAATTATTTTGAGAAAAATTGTCAGATGAATATTCTTTAGATTTTTTTCGAACCAATAAGCTTTCTACCGATTTTATCCATCACAAAATGGACTGGGAACCTATTGTTGTCGTGAAAGCTCCAATCTCATTTAACGAAATGGAATTTTTATCTTCCTTGTGGATGAATATTTATTATTATTTCAATTTTCCAGGAAGATGCATTTAGAACTCATATAAATTTGATGCCATCTGATCGATAAATATACGAGCTGCCCTAATGAACCTATCTGCGAAGTTATAAAATTTACAATCCAGAAAATGCGTTATTGAGTTAACTCCTCCTATTACTTCGAGCAAGTTTGCCATATTTCCAGAATTTTATTACGAAAACTCTCCAGAAAAAACCCATTAGGATAGCGATTGGGAAAAAGTAATAAAACAAAGTCTGTTACATATGGATGGAGAAAAGGCCGTGAAGAATCAAAGAGTCTTTGACCTAAGGAAAAGTTTTTCTTTGGGGAAAGTGACTTCAGAAACTTTTTAATAATCGTCTGCTACGATTTATGTGAGGGTCCACATAAAGGCTGAAATTATTCGATTCGATACAGAATGAAATAGTTTATTCGGGAAGAATGAATAAATTTCCATTGAGTGAAAAATTGTCCAAATTCCAGACATATTCACAGAAATATATAGGGTGTTTCACGTAAGACGTTTTCCAACTTGCCGATTGATTACTTGGAAAACGATCATAAATCCTCAGTGGAAAGCTTTCAGTCGTCTAGCTATACAAGACGAGCGTAGAATGCTCATCTAGAAAAAGTATCCAACAGAGCAAGGAAAGGACACACCTACGTTTAAGTATGATACTACTTTTAATACTCAGTCTAACCCAGATAGCCAAGCGGTCTGAGGCACCAGGTTCATGATCAAGCTCTGAATCTCGCAAGGGAGCGTGGATTCGAATCCCACATAGTCCAAGAGCAGGCAGCAGAAAACCTGCCCAATCGCGAAACAGAAGGAGATGTTTGTAAAATGTTGGTACTCACAGCAAACATAAAAAAAACATTGACTGTCTGGGTACCATGTGGTGTTAAGCCACGTAATTATAGAGAAACTTTCTACGATGCAAAACAACGTAATAGTTTTAAATAAAAACTTGATAAACAGAAAAGGTCAATAGGGACCACCTGCTAGACTGAAACAGCTGATAAGCATACGCTCGTAAAACCATACGTTGTTATTGGAAGACAATTAAAATGCATTTAAACATAATTATCAAGAAGTAATCCTTGTAGACCGGACGCATAAATAATTCATCTAGGAGAGTAAACAAAGATTATTGATTGCTACTTGGTACATTCACAGCGAGATAAGGAAGTCAGTTTCAATAACTACCAAACAACGTCGTAAATTTGACACACGTCCAAAGTCGATAAACACAGAGCAGTTAAAAGAAGCGATAACGACTCGTGAATCACCGGGACTAGACACCTCTGAAATTCATAAACACACTGGTTGGTCATTAATTCAGCGACTACCCGACAGCCATCATAAATACCTGTCATTCAGTAAAAGGGTATCCAATTATAACAGAGATAAGCAAACGCGGGTTAGTCATAAATATATCCAGCAAAACAAGGCCCTTATCAGTTTTACGAGTCACCTCGTTATCTGCCCACAACAACCTAAGTCCCGCCCCTAGCTTCCGTGTTGAAGATCATATAAAAACGCGAATTCGAGATCAAAATAATCAGTCGGGGTTCCACAGTGAACCAAAGAATATGTCACTCTCAAAAGTAAGGTTAAAAAGTCAGTCGAACTACAGTATCGTACAGTAATAATGAGAGTGTCCAAATCAGTGTAGTGAACTTCAGCAAACATAGAAACTCAGCCAATTCAAATCAAGTATTGAAGCTCTTAGTAAAAACACGAGTGAACAGTATAGTTTTCCACAAAGTGTCTATTTTTGTCAACGCTTCCAGAACAGAGAGATAATACGACGGGATTCCGCAATTCAATGGTTCACGATCACTTAGAAAAACCTTAGCCGTATACGAATAAAATAGAATAACAACTTGACGCGATATTACTCGATATAATAACAGAACTAATTGTCGTTTAAAAACTACTCCAGTGAATAAGTGTTAAACAGGGTGAGTCTAATGTTTGTTTTTCTGTATTTATGTTTATGGCAAAACCCAACCTATTTAAATGTGTATGTGTCTATAAAGAATCTCCATAGTTTTTCAAGATTACAAAGATCTCAAAAGAGAATTATTTCTAGCCGTTTGTGGCAATTGAATTTCAAGATTGTTCTTTTAGTAAAATTATTCCTATTGTATAGCCCACTGCAGAATTATCTGCCAATACGCTACATTAGCTTTCATTGTATGAAGATTGTTGCTTATCATTCGTCCATAGACGATTGAGAGAATTGTGTAAATTTTTATTAAATATATATGTACATTCTTAACATTTTATGAGTGCATTCTTTTATTTATTTTCTTTTATGAATAACTTTTCGAATCTTTCTGAACGGTAGTATTTCCTGAATAAACAGCCCATGTTCCGGTATTTAGGAGAAATGAAATTAGTTCTGAGCCGCTCCAGACCTAGTTTCAGTATCGACCTTCTTCAGACAGTCGATTGCTCTTAATACTGTTTTTCCAATCTAACGAATAATGTCTGGTATTACAGGTGTGGTGTGGTAAGTCACAACACCCCGTAGTCAGGGCAAAACAATTGTTGGTCAGATGTGGAGTATTTACTTCCCCAACTCTCCCCAGCCAAAACAGTGGGCATAAGTTTTGTAATGCCTCTTTTCGGAAAAAGCAACCATACCAATGTAGCAACAGATTGGTAATGCTTTCAACATAAAGTATCTTCCGAATGAAGAATGTCAATGGGTCTGTCAAATGACTTGAAACTTCATGACCGTGTAATCTAAATGTATAGAAATACACCTGTTTTTGTTTCATTCCAATCAAGCGAGTAGTGTTGAAGTTATGACAATTTTAGTTTCCGTTTTATTCGAATATTGCAGCCGAGCGCGCCATGACTGCCTGACGTCATTTCACAACGCAACGTTCTCACCGTACACTCAATAATTGCTTTGCTATCGGATGTTCGACCACAATAACGTTTTTAAATCAAGTTTTCATTTGAATCAATGTTACAATAGTGTTATAAGTATAATATTAGATATGGATGACGGTTTTGAAAAAGGACAATATGATAAATTGCCTGAAATAGACGGATTAATGGATGCCCACTATTTTTCAAATAACTCCGATTTCTTGGCCGCCGAGATGCTAGGAGTAAAAATGCAAAAGTAAGTATTACTTAATAACATTTTACATTTCATCATAAATATTTTGATCCCAATAAGTACATATTTCTCATTACTAGTGTTTTATAAATGTACGTCATACGTCATATTGATACTAAGAACATCTTACTTGACATTAAATTCCTGAGAAGGAAGAATGCGTAGGTATTTGTAACATGGTGGGACTTATTAAAAACAATACTGTGTTATTGTACCTACATAGTTTGGATCATGACTTACATTTTGTATTTTTTTAATATATAATGTTACAAAAAATTAACATAGTAAACCTAACCTAAACATTATGTACCAGAGGTACAAAACTTTTTAAAATTTGAACCCATGAAATATTTTTTTCATAAGTAGGTTATTATTAGGATGCACGCGACTACATCTATTGAATATTATTAGGCTGAGATGAAAAACCTCTCATATTAATTTCCTCTTTCATGTGATCGTGGATAAGTGCATTTTTATGTATTTTATTTTTTATATATTAGATCAACTTACGTTTATTTTATTTCAGATCGGCTAGAAACAGCTTCGGCGACGACGCTTTTGGATTTGCAAAAGTTAAAAGAGATATTTGTACAGTGAAATGCCGAATCACCCCAGAACATCATGATTTGCATCCATTTCTTTCGACTTTTAGGTTCGAAAGCAACAATCAAAAACAACTTTTTCTGGTGCATTACTAGTTTTATTTAAACACTTTGGCACAATACACAATTTTCTAGTTTCTGGATTCGACATTTTCATTAATTTTCGACGCAAACTTCATACACACAGCTCGGAAGCAGAGCACGTACTAAACGACCGTTGTACCGTGACGTCACAGCGGCCGATGACTCCGCGTCGTCGCACGCGTGCTAAACAAATAAATATCTCGGAAACTATAAGACGTATCAAAAAAATATTTTCACGGTATTGTTTCATTTTTAATAGAGTGTATTGTAAGGTAAAAATCAAAAGTTAGTGATATTCTTCATTGGTCGAGAGATCTAAGACGCCAGATTTGAACTGGTTCACGAAAGGGAGCGTGGGTCAACGTGGATTCAAACCCCAGCTCTGGCAACTTTTTTTTAAATTTTTTCTTGAAAATTGAAAAATTATTTGTTTGGGGCGAATATTCGTCCCAAAATAAATCATTTCACATGTCTGAGAGCTGATTGCAGAGAACCTGGCCCATCGAGTAACAGAATGACATTTTTTTACAAGCTTTTATTTAATTTCATATATGTATGTATGTTTAGTTCCAATCTCACAAGTGAATTTTGAACCACTCCAATCAATTCAAACAAAGCGCTCCCACTTTTTGAATAAATCATTAGATATGAAAGAAGTGACAAGCTCACTGATAAATGTTTAGGATATCTATCATCCACCACCTATTGAAAAAAAATATATTCAACGAAGTTAAAATATTGGCAGGGGTTAAATGCATAGGTACTTATATCGTAACTAATACAAGTTAAGTTAATTATTTTATAATTTTTAGTGCGTGATAAAAGCGTGTTTTTATTAGTTTTTTCAAACTACATATTTTTATTCATATCAACTTTCATGTTTGACTATCCTGAATCAATGAATAGTAAACAGTATTGGAAATCTCAATTTACAAATAGGTATAATAGTGGGACGAAGTCGAAGAACCAAACAATTCAACACTTTGATAAAGATACTCGCGAAAACTTTGCAACGTTCACGTCAATCCATTTTATGAAGTCATCAACAGTTTTGCGAGAAAAACAAAATATAGGAAATTCTCATCAAAAGGCTGCATAACTTGTAG
This sequence comes from Gonioctena quinquepunctata, assembly GCA_018342105.1. NCBI lineage: Eukaryota > Metazoa > Arthropoda > Insecta > Coleoptera > Chrysomelidae > Gonioctena > Gonioctena quinquepunctata. Next base: position 225,131 of record JAFIRS010000686.1, read on the forward strand.
TAGTTGTTACATTCAATGCGTACAGAATCATTTCAACTTCTATGCAATCTAACCAGTCTCGATAATCCGAAAACCAAATCATAGAATACATTGACAATGCTCATTATACAGTGCTTCTCAAAAGTCCCCTCCCCCCCTCTTATTTTTGGAACGATTATACATAAACAAGTGGAATTTGGAAACTGAATATTGAGAGTTGTAAACTTCCCTACTAGTGATGATAGATGACGAAATCGTCAAATATGACGTCACAAGGCCATTGTGACCAATCATTTTAAAGGGAACCCTACGGCAAGCGCCACCTCTTTTAAAAGGTATCGAAAAAACCTATTCAATGATACTTATTTTGTTTGTGTGTATGGCAGTGTTAATGGCTCATTAGTAAACATTAAAATTTAAATTCCATTCAGTATGATATTAATTACAGATTTAATGGTCAGTATCTACTTGAAGAAATTGCTCGAAGTGACCTCCATCTACTTCCTGACAGTGAAATATCCTATTTTTAAACTCTTCTCGTTTTTTTCCAAATGTGTCTGCGGAAACAGCTACACATTCTGCAACAATACGTTATTTAAAAATGTCAATATTGTCAGGGTCAGTGGCGTAAACCTTCGATTCAAGGTACCACCACAGAAAAAAATCCAAAGGTGTGAGGTCCGGTGATCGAGCTGGCCATTCCGTTGGACCTCGTCATCCAATCCATCTACCACGATACTCCCCATCCAAATACCGTCTTACTGCACCGTAATAGTGTGGAGGAGCATCATCCTGTTGGAATGTTATTTCCAAATTGCCGAATTCATCTGGATTATCTTCCAAAATTTCAAGGACTATCGGTTCTATTGCGTTTTGCAACAGCTCCAGATAAACCTCACCAGTTAAATAAGTATTTAAAAAAAGAGGCCCAACGATGTGGTTTCCCAGGATACCTGCCCAAACATTCACCTTCTGGGGAAATTGGGTATGTGTTTCACGAAACAGGTGAGGATTTACGTCACTCCACACTCACATTCTGTGTATTTACATTTCCATTTAGATAGAAAGTACTTTCGTCACTAAAACAAATTGTTTTGACATAGTCTGACTGTTGGTTAATTTTAGTTTCCATATTTTCACAAAATTCTAGTCTTCGGTCTGGGTCGTCGTCTGAAAGATGATGAACAATTTTTAAATTGTATGGATGAAATTTGTTTTTTTTCAACACCCTGTTACTGTACTTCGACTGACTTCACAGGTAGATGCAACGTGAGTTGTTGAAGGAGTAGGATTAACTATTACTTCTGCCAGTATATCAATCCTCAAAACGGGGCGATCGGGAGATCTCTCATTAAAAATGCATTCTGCTGCATGAATATTTTGTCCAGTTTCATCAAGAATTAGGATCGCTGCTACTTTATCGCCTAAAGCACGTACCATTTCGCTTCTTGGAGCACTTAAACGTTCGGCTCACAGTTTAACAAATTATTAAAATTAACAAAAATATTAAAAGTACCAAAAGCTGATGAAACAGTTAAACGTTCGATCAACAATACACAAATTATTAAATGTACAAAAGCTTGGACAATTACAAAAACGTCGAATTGGGGAGACTTAACAAAAACGTCAGCTTATTTGACAACTATCCAGAGGCGGAGCTTGAATTTGGAATTTCAGTATTAACTGATTTAATTCATCACAGCTTTGCGTTTTTCAAAAGCAAGTTGCCAAAACTGCCATAAACACAAACAAAATTAATATCATTGAATAGGTTTTTTCGATACCTTTTAAAAGAGGTGTAGCTTGCCGTAGGATTCCATTTAAAATTATTGGTCACAATGGCCTTGTGACGTCATCTTTGACGATTTCGTCATCTATCATCACTAGTAGGGAAGTTTACAACCTTTGATATTCAGTTTCCAAATTTCACTTGTTTATGTTTAATCGTTCCAAAAATAAGAGGGGAGGGGGGACTTTTGAGAAGCACTGTATAGTGGGGTGGGATAGCTGAAAATTATACCAGAAATATCCCAGATCTGGCAACCAATGCGTCCCTCCAGATTCAGATAGTTCGTGGGAAGAGGAGACTAAAAAGACCAACACACAAATTTTTCTGGCCCTCTAGCGGTGTTGATGACCTAATCAATATGTCCGCCAAAGTTTTGTGAAACGCTTCTACATTTCCCTATATAATTCGGAGTTTTGTTTTGATATTAACCCATATTGTTTAGTGATTATCAATCAGGAGAAAACGCGCTTTCCAACGGTATACTCGACATCATTGTTTAGGTTCATAATACCAGAAATATTTGCACCTTTATTTAAATTTTTGTTTTTTTAACTGTTTTGCTAAATAACTTGGAATCAGTTACATGTAGCTGCAAAGTGTCCCATCCCCACTTTATCAGAAAATTACCTTTCGACGGTATATATGACTTCTATTCCATGACAAAGAGTTGCTGAAAATTTGCCAAAACAAAGTAGCGTTGCACAGCGAGTCTTTATGGCAACAATGTAATTTATATGAGTTCCAAAAAGTATAGAGCGGTTTCATAACTGTTTGAGTAGCAAATGTAATCATTGTAATATTGATGTATATGTAAATAAATTCAAGCTTTTTTAGGGGGTATTTTTTAAATCGTAGCTCCCCTCGAAATTCAAATTTTTGGGGGCAACTCCAGAAATGTAATGATAAAATAAATGGATTAAATAAATAAGATTCCATTCAGCAATATCAAATGTGTTTTTTTTTCGGGCAGACGTTGTGTGAGGAATTTCACCGTGCAAAGAAGATATTGCTCACGTCTACCTTATAGAAAGACAGAAATCACCCAATCATGTCAATGAAGAGGGAGCATGAATTGGTCCTGGCCGTGGCCTGGCTGTGGTGGCTCCGTTTGTATGGGACCTGCGTTTGTTATGCCAGAAGCATTCAAAAGAGCGCCCAATCATTCGGAAGTATGAAGGTTATTCACCAATGACAAAGAATCTTGCAATGTTTGCTGAACATGGTGAGCTTTCAAGTGCTATAACACATTTGGATCAGTTGGACGATGGAAGTAGTCTTTCACAAACACTACTAGCCCAGGCAGCAGTATATCATAAAGACTAACTGGTGAAAAGGAACAGAAAGGACGTCCTTATTGCTCAGACCAAATTCCATCTACATCAGAATTAACAAGATCATCATATTTTGTTCACATGTAAAAAACGTGTGTCTGTTTTGTGATTGAAGAGAAGGTAGAGACAAACTTGTGCCTGCATCCACGCTGAGTATTGGGCCTTTGATTCATAGTCATGCTCTTCAAGATGAAAAACTGTTGAAGCAATTATCGTCAACAGAGTTGGTAGCATTAGAAGCCAAATATCACAAACTAAGCTATACTCTCTTTTCAATACGTGCAAGAGCTGTTGAACCAAGTTACCTTGGTTGGCATAATTTACAAGTGGATTGTTCGATTATTCGCTGTTCGTTGATATATAACCAGAATTTATTGAAATATTTCATCTGCAGAAAATGAAATATTTCATTTATATAACGAATACATTAATTGAACTAATAAAAAGTCATTGATCCGATGATAATTTACATTGGCTGAAGTACAGATAGATTAACGAACACTCGTTAATGCAATCAATGAACACTGTATTTATTTTTTCAAAACAAACGAGTTGATTTTTTGTAGTATCAATTAATCATTCGTTGAATAAATGTATGGCAACTCAATCAACGCCGTTCATTGAAATTACGAACAAAACTTTTTTCAGTGTAGTTGAGGCATTACATAATATTGACAATGATTTGGAAAGTAATTAAAAAGCAATTGAAATTGATTTTTTCAAGAACTATTATTGATTTAGAGTAAGTTTCATGCAACATGATTATGGAATTCATTTCTATTCATCAATCAATCATCAATTAATCAATATACTGTTATAATTTATGGTTGCTTTCTTTTCCTGAGTAGTAAGTGAGATTGGCCGAGTACGCAAATTAAACGAATCCGCTCTCATTTGACAAATATACCGGGTGCTAACTCTATTAGTCGCGCACTGTGGTTTTCTCTTTATTTTTCGAAAGAAAATATAACATCCAGTTCAAAATCTCTGTAGCTTTACCATAGCATCTCTTTATAGCCAAAACAGGGATCAATGATCTGGGGGCAGGTCGTAACAGACGAATCAGACAAAAGTAACAGCCAAATAGATAAGGAAGCAACTTCGATTCATTGGGCTTTTAATATGATTTTTCAATGTTGTTATTGAAAGAAATTTTGGTTGATCACGAATCTAACCCCTTAATTTCCATTTTTCATCTAGAAAAACATCTGCCTCATATTGATGCTGATAGTCCATTACGCTCAATTCCTACGGAGCCTCAACTATGATATCACGTACAATTCCACAAATGAACTAACGTATGCTCAATTGCCGGAGAAAGATACCATAATACCAGAATCTACGATTGATGAAGTAGCACTTCATCAGTTTCAACAAATTGTCTTTCCTGTAACGCATACCTACTGAAATTGCTAGTGAAACATAAACTAATATTATTTTGGGAAATGTATACAAATGTTTCCTCAGCAGTAGAAACTAACAGAAAGTAGATATATAAGGTATGATTTTGAATATTTTGTCACGCATGAAGTGATTTTGAAAGGTCCACGAATTTTCCTTCCAACAGCATAATGGAAAAATGTTATAGAAGGGTTATATGAGATCCACACCGGTTTAGTGAGGATGGGATCCTTTGCTAGATCCTACGTTTGCTAACTCAAGATTCAAAATAATCCTACCAAAAAGTTGGTCCATTGATAGGAATGTCCAAGCTCTCCTTGGCAACGTATACATATGGATTTTGCTGGGCGATTTATGGGTAAATATATCTTTATAGCTTTTTCCATGCGACCGGATATTTTTATCTATGATTTCTATAACTGCTTTGAGAACAATTTTTGTTTCACAAACTATCTCTGCTCGTTTTGGTCTTCCAATATCCTTGGTCAGTGATAATGGTCCAATGTTCAGATCTTCCGAACTCGGGACTCTCCTGGAAAATAACGTCATACAAGTATTCAGCATCATACCATCCAGAAACCAATGACCAAGTTGAAAGATATGTGCAAATAATGAAAAATGCATTTGGAAAATTGAACCACACTAAGAACAATTCAGATACTAAACTGACAAATTTTCTCAAGCATAATAAAAAACTAATACAACTACTGGAATCGCACCTTCTACACTTTTGTTGATGAGGGACATGCGTACCAAACTTATTTTGATCAAATATTAGGACTGTGAAAGAAAAAGAGAGGATATATCAACTGCTCAGAAGGAATATTTCATTTCCAGTGAATGCATACGAGTCCGTAATAATTATGAAAAAACTGTAGATAGAAATTTGGAAAAATTATCAGGAGAAAAGGACTATCACATTATTCCCAATAATGTTGTTGGAAAATTATGTCGGAGATATGCAGATCAAATAGCTTGAACTGGAGTTGAAATGAGTGAATACGAAAGAACAAATAAAAGCTCTTCACCAGAATAAAATGAACTTCCGAATTAAAGTCTCCAACCAATTTTTTCACAGCCCAAGCGTTACAAAATTCTAATGGTGAATTAATCGTAAGTCATGAAACACCGCAGGACACGAAATTTCCTACACACAATCCCGAACTGTATCTTCACGGAGAATATTCAGAACAGATATATCTGAAATGTCAGAAAATTCATCGACAGCAAATTTGAATTTATAGGCCAGTAGAGATAATCATGGTTTTCCCAAAATTTTATAATAATTACAAAAGATTCAAAGGGGACCTTCATATGATATGTAGCCTGATTTTGCAACCCTTTTTTTTGAACGGAAGATGTTGAAAATCAGTATTTAATGAATTTTCACATTATTAACGCGGAAAAATTTGAAAAAGTTCTGCATATTTTCGAAGTTTTGAAAAATAGCAATTTACATCCTCTAATAAATTTGCAATCACTCATACAAAACGGAAATGTCTGTTGTATCGAAAAAAAATTGTTGTTGGTCCTAATTCTTAGATGAAAATTCCAAAAGTTCTGCAAACTCGAAAAAATGACTAAATAATGTTCTTGACGAGAGTTTTCAATTTGCAACCTCTTGCGTCAAACGGAAAATATATTTTCTCATTAAATCGATTTTTTTCATTGAAATAAGTATCGGAATTATTACAAATGTTTCAAATAATGGTTGACATGGAGATGTACTGACGTAGAATGTTTTCATCAATTTGCAACCTTGTCTGCAACACGGAAATGAGGGTGAAATCAAAAGAAAAATATTTTCGTACTTGTACTCTACCAAAAAAGGAAAACTTTTGCGAATGGGGCAGACTACTCATTTTACCAATTGGTGGCAGTATAATAACCTGCAAACTTTGTTACAATGCGAAACATTAGGAATTAAAAAAATATTTATTTTTGCAACACTTGTGTTATCTGAATAATAAAGATTTTTATAAACCTAATAAATGACATTCATTGTGTTACCAAGTTAACCATCGACCAAGAAGATGTCAACGGTAGGTGAAATCATTCAATGTTAAAAGCTAACGTTTTCGATATGAATTCAAAACATCATATTACAATTAGGAATTTGCATAAAAAAATACTCTTGAGTACGTTTGAGAATCGAGAATCTCTCGACACGTTTTCATAATTTTCTTGATTCATTAAAAAATTTAGGAAACATTGAGATTTGAAAACCAATCGTACAGTTGTACATTAGTACGATTAACCTACAACTGTGTTACGTCACAGTGTTCTGTTCACAGAGTAATGAATGCACAGTAGTTTAGTAACATGATATATTACCAGAATAACAAGAAGACTGAGAATGGTATTTTTATGACAGACAACTATTCAACTGACCAAAAACAATTCACATTCATCTTATAGTCCTGGAGCTTCAACTGAAATAGAATTGCCTACCAACATGTTTTTCCCTTCTTATTAAAATAAATAATAGTTTGAAAAAACTAAAAAACACGCTTTTATAGAAAACCAGACTAAAAAATAGAAAATAAGAAAAACATTTATTTTATTTTAAATAAATAATAGTTTAAAAAAACTAAAAAACACGCTTTTATAGAAAACCAGACTAAAAAAAATTGAAAATAAGAAAAACATTTATTTTATTTTAAATAAATAATAGTTTAAAAAAACTAAAAAACACGCTTTGATAGAAAACCAGACTAAAAAAAATTGAAAATAAGAAAAAAAGTATTTTATTTAAAAAAAAGCGAGGGGTGCATGGTATCGCCTCGGTGTGTAATGTACTATATAATTATTGATACCATGCACCCCACGCTTTTTTTAAAATAAAATTCATTTTTTTTCTTATTTTCTATTTTTTTGGTCTGGTTTTCTATGAAAGCGTGTTTTTTAGTTTCTTCAAACTATTATTCATTTCCTACTTTTTAGTGTGGTTTATTTATAAAAGCGTGTTTTTCTTAGTTTTTTTTAAACTATTATTTTTATTATTTTTTTGCAAATTAAAAAATGGAATGATCTTATCAAATCAAGTAATAATAATATCCGACCCCAAAAACCCCCACATACCAATTTTGAATAGTATCAGACCATAATCACAAAACTCGGCCGCCATTTTGAAGCCGCCATATTGAATTTGCCAATTTTCCACGAAATAAATCATAATATTCAACCCCAAAAACCCCTACATACCAATTATGAATAGAATCAGACCATATTCACAAAACTCGGCCGCCATTTCGAAGCCGCCATCTTGAATTTTCCAATTTTCATAAAAGAATCATAATATTCGACCCCAAAAACCTCCACATACCAATTTTGAATAGAATCAGACCATAACCACAAATTCGGCCGCCATTTTGAAGCCGCCATCTTGAATTTTCCAATTTTGACTAATGATCATGATCTCCGACCACAAAAACCCTTAGATACCAAATTTGAAGCAAATCGGACCATAATCACAAAACTCGGCCGCCATTTTGAAGCCGCCATATTGAATTTTCCCAATTTTCACAAAATAAATCATAATATTCAACCTCAAAAACCCCTACATACCAATTATGAATAGAATCAGACCATATTCAAAAAACTCGGCCGCCATTTCGAAGCCGCCATCTTGAATTTTCCAATTTTCATAAAAGAATCATCATAATCAACCCCAAAAACCCCCACATACCAATTTTGAATAGAATCAGACCATAATCACAAATCTCGGCCGCCATTTTGAAGCCGCCATCTCGAATTTTTCAATTTTGACAATAGAATCGTAATCTCCGACCACGAAAACCCTTGGATACCAATTTTGAAGCGAATCGAACCATAATCACAAAACTCGTACGCCATATTGGATTTTGTTTTTCTCCACACAAAAATTTCTCAATGCATTGTCACTGGACTTATGTACACTTGCCAAATTTCAAATCATTCGGACGTCTGGAAGTGGGTCAAAATCGCGCCCAAAGGAGTCGGTTACAAACAAACAAACAAACATACAAGTGAAGCTAATATAAAGCGTGTAAAAAAAATCATAAATCAAGGAAATGATTCTTACGTGTCGATTACATTTCAGTCCCCTATTTGGAATCAATAGCATTTTTTATGCGAAACCACAATTGGACTGAGAAAGTCGAGTGGAAAGGTAAATTATAATTTTATTCAATTCAAAAAATATATACCTGTAAAAATTCAATTTGAGTTGTAATATCGATTTCATAAATTTTAATTTTTCAGCAACGTTTCTGGTTGATGATGATAATTATGAACTTGCGAGATATACAATCGATAACGTTTTGATATCCTTCCTTCCATAGAGCATCGATTATTCATTTTAAAATCTCGTCGATTGCCGTAAAGTCATGTTGTGACAAGTGAAAATTTCAAATGAAGAATGATTGTATGTCATTTCTAATGTCTTCCAATAGTCTTTTAGCAGAATTCACCAAAATTTTGTATTCTTTCGATTACTGTATTCGAAAATATTAGATTGAATTCATTTCGCTGATTAGTCGAAAACAGTGATTGCTTCTCAGATCAATAATTAGTTTCAATTTTTTCAATGGTTAACTACGTAACTGTATTATTTTTCGGATGCAATTTCAATCAACCAGTACAAAATATAAGATATACGCGATTGATAATCAAGTACTCAACTGGATCACTGTAGATATGTCGGTCTAATATATATCTTAAACCTATTTGCACAATAGATATGAGATGCATAAAGCACACAAAGTCGTCTTCACAAAAGGTTCAATATAAATTGAAACAAAATTGGTAGACCGACAGGCGAAAACAACTACGCTCCTAGCAAATACCACGCAGAACGTTGAATGATATCCACCTGACAATCCATGCAAACTTCCATATAAATGGATCTGACGGAATCCCGCCGATTGTTCTCAAGAAATGTGCCCCCGAACTAACACCTGTTCTTTGCAAGTTGTTCAACCACTCTTACAATTTGGGGGTATTTCCGTCCAATTGGAAAATTGCAAGAGTACAGCCAGTCCCTAAAAGAGGCAAAAAGGCCCTACCTAGCAACTACAGACCTATCGCACTGCTATCTATTATTTCAAAGGTCATGGAAAAAGCCATCAACATCGAGCTCATGAAATATCTGGAAGACTCAGGAATTGTCAACGATAGGCAATATGGCTTTCGCCATCAGAGATCAACTGGTGACCTGCTCGCTTACGTCTCACATATATGGCAGCTATCTATTGAAAAGTATGGAGAAACTTTAGCTGTGGCATTAGATATCTCCAAGGCGTTCGATCGAGTTTGGCACCAGGGACTCCTCGCCAAGCTTCCGTCTTATGGCTTGCCCCCTCAGCTGTGTTCTCTGCTTGCTAGTTTTCTCTCAAACAGGTCTCTCCATGTAGTGGTCGATGGAGTTTCATCTGACACTCTACTCATAAATGCTGGTGTTCCGCAAGGATCCATTCTCGCACCAACACTATTTCTACTTCACATCAACGACCTGTTGAAAGCAACTTCATGTACAGTACACAGCTTTGCCGATGATAGTACCCTCCATACCGCTTTCTCTTCCAGGGCCCCTATATCAGCCCGTGAAACCAGAAATGAACGAGGAAGAAATGTTAATAATATAAATATGGACTTAGCAACAATTCTCGAATGGGGATCTAATAACTTGGTAGAATTCAATGCAAACAAAACACAAGCATGTCTTTTCTCTAGAAAAGCCGATCTCACTGTGCCTAACATAACTTTGTCAGGAGTAACCATACCACTGAAGCCATCCATATCGATGCTTGGTATTACTATCAGCAATAACCTTTCCTGGGAAAATCACGTGAGGTCCATTGCCAAAAGTGCATCCCAAAACTTGGTTTTCTGTTTCGTGCCAAGAGCTATTTCACCCCCAGTCAGCTGCTTATGATCTATAGGGCACAGATCCGACCTGTCCTGGAATACTGTTCCCATATTTGGAGTGCGGCACCTAAACATATCCTGAGGCTATTGGATTCTGTCCAAAAAAGGGGAATTCGTCTCGTCGGTGATGCCTCGCTTACAAACTCGCTCACTTGTCTGGAACACCGTAGAAAAGTTGGCGATTTGTCTCTATTTTATAGATATTTTCATGGGCGATGCTCTTCTGAAATATCAACAATCGTTCCTGCTTTGGCAGTCTCTTCGAGATTAACCCGTCAAGTTCAGTCATCACACCCCTTCGTGGTCACTTTGGAGACCTGCAGAACATCACTTTCCAAAGACTCGTTCATCCAACGAACAGCGAGGCTTTGGAACTCATTGCCTAGGGAGGTGTTCCCCGAGGCATACAACCTTCAGAAATTTAAGAAGAACACCAACTCCTACCTTCTTTCCCTTGGTTCCCACGATGTTCTCTGAACATTACAGGATATCCCTTTTCGTGGGAACCAGAACATAAAAGGGAAAAAAAAAATATTGTTCGCAAATGTTTCTTTCTGATAAGCTCGATTATGTTTAAATTCATGGCGTGTCCGCCTAACAATCCGCATACCGGTTTCAGACTTTTTGGCCCTCATCAGTACGGAGTAGTCACCAGGCATACATCCAGAGAGCTCTTGCCGAAGCGAGACACAACATAAATAAAATCATCGAGCTTAGGTGTCGCCGGATAAAAGTTATCTTCTCCGATGTTTTAAGCTCGATGATGATTTTATTTATGTTGTGTCTCGCTTCGGCCAGAGCTCTCCGGGTCTCTGGCTGGTGACTACTCCGTACTGATGAGGGCCAAAAAGCGTGAAACCGGTTTGCGGATCGTTAGGCGGACACGACATGAATTTAAACATAATCGAGCTTATCAGAAAGAAACATTTGCGAACAATATCCATTTATATGGAAGTTTGCATGGATTGTCAGGTGAATATCATTCAACGTTCTGCGTGGTATTTGCAAGAGAAGTAGTTGTTTTTCGCCTGTCGGTCCACCAATTGTGTTTCAATTTATATTGAACCTTTTGTGAAGACGACTTTGTGTGCTTATTTATGCATTTCATATCTTATCCCCCTTTATATGGCTTTTTCTTTCATTATTTGCACAATGTTTGCATTTATGGCCAAATTATAAAGAAACTGTTGCGTTGAACAATGACGGTTGCAAATCTCTTGCTTCACGTAGAATATTAGTCGTAATTTCAATTGCGATTTGCATTACTTTTGCAATTATTTCAGAAGTTGTGAAAATGCAGAAAAAATATATTGGTGGTTTTTCGTATGAGGTTGCAAAGTTACATATACACTAAGACCAATTCCATCTTTATTTGCAACCACAATGAGAAACTTTTGTAATTATTTCAATGCTTGTGTGTATTGAAAACGGGAGCGTCAATAAAAAAGTTTGATAATTAAATGATGCGTTTTTCAGAAATGGTTGCAAATGTACGTGGATATTTTATACTTTTTTTCCGTTCACTTATCCAATTTGCAGAACTTTTGTAATTTTTTTAAACAAATTAAAATGAAAAACTTAAAAAAATTACAAAAAACAAGATTCCGTAACTTTTGCAAGGTTGAAAACTTAATGCATGTTGTAAAACACCATTACTAAACGTATGCCTAGTTTGCAGAACTTTTGGAGTTTTCAGTGCAATAATAAAGCATAAAAACATTTTTTGCAATTGAAACAATGTTCCGTTCATCGCTGACTTCTGAAAATTTTTATAGTTTGTTTTCATTAATGCACTAACATACCATTGCAGTTCGAAAACTATTGGAATTAATGTTAATTGATTGTCTATATCTACTGACCTATTACCAGAGCAGGTACTTGACACACCAATGCATGAAGGAGTATCGAATAAAAAATTCAGTTCAAAGACTTAACTGGTGATTTAAAAAGGGTAATGATTTCATTTAATTCTACTGTATTTGGTTTGATCGGTTTCTGTCAGTAGTGACTTTTAATGTATGACAGTGATTGATATTTTCCATATCAACAATAATGTTTGACTATCATTAAATAGTAAATAATATAGGAATTAATAATTTACAAATATAATAGGTACACTTGAGGTGAGCCTAATGATGTTCCATTTCCGTCTTCGGAACTGTTACTTACAATTAAAAAAAATATATTTAATGAAGCTGTGCTCACAGTTCGTGTAAGCCCGACCATACACTTCAAACATCACAGAATTCAAGTTACGAAGTTGGGGAATCCAATTACCGGGAGTATGTGTGTATTTTCTCTATTTTTCCGCTCAAGATTATTACATTCCACCTGCTCAGTCAATTTACATTTAAAGTACATTTACATTTTCCGCCGATGGAAATTCCTATAAATTGGATCATATTGGAAAGCTCGAACAACGGTTTTTTGCTCAAGTCACACAACTCGTGTATACGATCGAATCATAAATAAACATTTCTCCAGACTCGTGTCTGGAGAAGAGCAAAAACTGTGGATTCTGGAGATATCGAGTTCTGTTTGGAAGTAATTTCAGTCCATATAATTTTTAATACTCTGTTTACTTATCGTTGAATGATTTACTCAATTACTCAATATAAAAAAGATTAGTATCGTAATACATGACAGAAAACTGTAGCAAGCTGGAATTTCGAGACAGCTACCTACTACTAACTAGACAAGAAAACAACTACTTTCTTGGCTAATGCCTCGGATGTAATTTTAAATTGTCGATATAACGCAACAATTTGCGAGATTTGTTGCATAATAAGAAATGTTGATAATTTTTTCAAAAAAAAAAAATCTGTTGTGGAATTTGACACACATACAATTCTGAAAAGAATAAGTTTCATTGAAATGAAATTGTGATAGAAACGAGAGTACATCACAAGAAAACAATTCTAGTAATATTTAGGAATGGATGATTAGCAGTAAACAATTTGAAAATTTTGAGGGAGGGCTACCTATAAATAAATAAAGTGAAAAAATGGTTAATGGAAAGCGAAATGTCTTTTTTCTAAGATTTTTATAAATTAATTCTGTATTTTTTTTCAATAGTTCGATATTCTTCAATATTATGCAGTACTTTATCATTCAAGTATATCTTATCTAGCCGGTTCTTTTTTCAACGAAAATACTAAATTTTTCACTGAATATAACTTTTATCAGTAATTACTTTGTGTCGAATGTTCCATTTATATTCTTAAATTTTGTTCTTATTCGAGCTAAATGATGAGACTGCTATACTCAACCGATAATGAAACTGTCGTTTCTAGGGTACCCATAACCAACTATATTTATCCAATTGTGATAGTTTACTAGATAGTGACATTATAATAATAATAATAATAATTCGTCTTTATTCACCATAAAAATATAATAATAATAACAAGTACAAATATAACAGTAAAGGTGAAAAGGCGGAGTGTCAGCAAAACCTGTTTTCAAACTCAAACTTATGTTAAAAAAAAAAAAGAATAAATAAATACACATTACTAGTATGGAACTCCTTCCTCTCATCATACTAAGTTGTTGTAGTTTCACCATAATTGATTTAATTGTTCAATGATACTGATTATGTATGAGTTCGTCATTTTGAAATATTTCATTATCCTTTTGTGATGATATATTTAGAAATAGTTTTCATAAAACCTAGCCATATCACATACAAGCAATATGTTATTGCTTCTGTGATGCCTTTGTTTATTTATATTATTAAGTGTACCCTATTTTTATCTTCATGTACATTTGATGAATAAATAATATTATTATTATTATTATTATTATTGAATGCTAAAAATAGGTCACCATCATGTTCCACACAAGCTGCCAGTCTTCTAATAAATGAGCCCCAAACTCTAGCAGGCATTGCGCCATCAGTTCGATGGAGGGCCTTCGTGATCCTATTTTATTATTACAAGTTCATATTCAGTTTCACCTGTTATTTTACAACCGTTTATTTAGTTTCACTTGTCAGTTCGTTCGTTCGTTCGTTAGGGTCAAATCTTGCAAGTGAATTTTGACCGACTTCTAGTTGTCCGAATAATTCGAAATTTGGCAGTCGTTCATGATTCCGGTGACAATGCATTATAAAAATTTTGTTAGAGAAAAAAACAAAATGGCGGCTCTAAGATGGCGGACAAGATTTTTAATTATCGTCCGATTTGATTCAAAATTGGTATGTGAGGGATTTTGAGGACGAAAATCATGACTTTCTTGTCAAAATTGATAAATTCAAAATGGCGGCTCCAAGATGGCGGACGAGTTTTGTGATTATGGTCCGATTCGATTCAAAAATTGGTATACGGGGGTTATGGGGGTCGGAGATTCTGAAATTCTCCTCAAAATTGATGAATACAAGATGGCGGCCCCAAGATGGGGACGAGTTTTGATTATGGTATGATTTGTTCAATATTGGTCAACATTGGTATGTGGGGGTTTTTTAAGGTTCGGGGATTATAAATTTTTCGTCAAAATTCTTAGATACAAGAGGACGACTTCAGGATGGCGGACGAGTTTCATGATTATGGTCAGATTCTATTCAAAATTGGTGTGTGGGAGTTTTTAGTGTCAAAGATGATGATTTTTTTCAGCTCAAAACTCACAGGGAAGATACCTTGTGATAACGATGCTCTATTAGAAATGAACAGATTACGGCAAACTTACTAAAAAGCAAAAAATAAAATAACTAATGAAAAACCTTTTGAAAGACATGCTTTCATGTAAGCCGTGTACTAAAACGTATGAAATGAATTTAAGTCATTTTTTGTTGAATTATTTTGTTTCAAAAATCTTGTCGAGCGAATTGTAATAAAATTAATACTTCGACAAGTTGTTACTTACCAACCAATCATTGTCCAATGAAATTAATTGGTACCTACAATCATGAACCCTTCGCGCGTGACAAACTTTTTGAAATAATTCAACAAAAAATAATCAAATCGTTGTCAGCGATGACTTAATAGCTATTTGTATATCAAGAGTGCGAAGTAATACTTTGCCGCTTGAGAAAAAAGTTTGAAGCGCGGCAATGTTTTGAAAGCGGCAAAGTTTTCGCGCTAGAATTACACACAAGATTTTTTTCTACAACAGCAGGTTTTACAAAAATATTTGGTAAAAATAATGGTTATTGATAACCTGAAATTTGACAGTTCAGATTTAGAAACGTGCGAGCATTACTTTGCGGTTCACATGTGTGTTATTGTAAAAAAACACAATAATAAATTACTGTAATACCTATTTAATTAGTTATTTACATTTTATTGTGACACTTTATGATTTAAATCTATGTGTAACAATATCTAAATGTTTCTGGACTTCTTCTCATACTTCTTTCCTCTCTAGTGGTGAAAAACCAGGCGAATTATTACTCGGTGTTAAATGTCTGTATTTGATAACATATCTGTAATATTTTGAAGCGATTTTATTCATTCTTTTTCTGGAAATATTATTATATTTGGTCGACATCTGTAGTAGACTCCACTGAATGTTGTTGAACAAACCATTTTTCGACATATGTTGGTCGCAGTTTTATACTAGCGCAGTTGAGAATATTTAACTGGAATGGCGTACTTGGACATGGCACAAATGAGTTATACTTTTCAAAACTTTCCATTATCAGATAATTATTACAATCAATTTATTAAACACAAATAGCTGTTTCAAAAACTTTTTGATACGTCAAATAATCATTTGTTTATTTTTCTTGACAACAGCGGCAAGCATGGCCTCCTATCATGTCCAAACATAATACTCGACTGTGCTATGCGAAAGTTATAAATATAATTATTTTGAATCAGACATTTTTCTATTTCTACCACCTTAAGTAGTACAAAATTGTTGAAAAATAAAAGAAGAATAACCAATTTTTGAACTGTTTTTCGTAACTAAAGTTGGTAGATTTGTATTTTATTCAACGCGATAATTTCGGCATCAATGTAATTTATAGATAATGTGAATTATTTACTAACTATACATTTCTACCATCTTAAGTATAATGGAAAAGTTAGAAAATGAGAGTTTATAATCATAATAACTATTTTTCAATTACTTTCTATATTTGAAGTTTGTAATTTGCTTCATGTATCGCTCTATTTATCGTAATATACATAGTTACATGATGAAAAAAGTACATTTCTACCTCTTTTAGTGGAACGAAACTCCCTCGGAAGGATGTATTAGACTTTCCGAACATATACTTTCGTTTTTTTGTATAACGAAAGTTGGTAATTTGTATTTTAACACTATTATACGTTCAACGGATCATGCAAAGTGCGGGTGAAGTAGTTAATAAAAAAAAGATTTAATAAAACCGTGGCTAATATACCAGTTTATTTTATTAAAATGATTATCATGTATGTACATTCAGATCTTAAATTTAGACAGATTAACAGATATGTAAATAACACAAATAACATTATAACACAATAACATATTAATGTTTTTTTCAATACAATTATTACCTATATCTAAAAACTATCTTTTTTTTTATTATTTACAATATTGAAGGTTAATGTGCAATTTTCACAATTTTTTATGACAATTTCAGATGAAGTTTCTGGTGGTGACTGAACCGGGATATTTTCAGAGCTTCTTGCTTCCACGATTATTGGTGGTTTATTTACCGTCGGCATCGATATCGGTACCAATTTCACATGTAGAAATTGTGTTAGTGAAATTTTCATCTATATAACCTTTTGCTATGTTAGTACTCTTCCATCCTCTATCCTTGCATGGTTCTGGAATTCCAAGATACTGCGCTATATTTTTTGGAACTTTTGCAATATAATTCATTCCAACTACTTGGTTATGGCATTTACCATTCGAATATTTCAAAAATAGTCTATGTATTTTACAATTTTTGGGCCTGATGTTGATATATTTTCAATAAATACATATACAGGTCAGTGTTGCATTATTTGTGACAGTGAATGTTCTGCTAGTGTATGTCTTAGAATCAGGTATTTTTACAATAAGGATTGACTCCTTATCTTCAATGTCGTCCATTACCATCTTGACAAGTTCGTCCCTTCTACACGCTCCAGCGATACCGAAAATTAAGATCACTTTTTGTAGTAAATATTTCTCATCAGGAGCGTCTGTTAAAAAGGTTTTGACTTCAATAAAATTTAAGGTTTTTGATTTTATTGGTTTGTGGCCAACAGGTTGACGTTATAAATAAGCCAATAGTTTTTTGTATTCGCTGATGTTTATATCATGTTTTACTGATATCGTAGATCTCAGCATTGAGTATATAGACCAAAGTGTAGAGGATTTCATTACCTTGGTTTTCTCTGCAAAATACGCAAGTAGAATGTTTTCTGATATCTTCTTGGTTCCTTTTGAATCGCACCATTTACTAAAAAGTTCATACTGCTTTTCGTACTTGCTTCTCGACCTCTCTGGCAGTGAATTGAGAGTAACTGATTTTGCAGCTTGATCAATTTCCGGCGGAGTGCACGAAATTTCATTAATTTCATCGATTTCCATTGAATTTTCACGAAAAGATATTTTTATTTTCAATGACGATCTTAAAATCACGCGTTGTTCATGAAATAGTTGACATTCATCAAATACCGTTCAACACCTACTCTGTTGTCAAATATCGCAAAAACATTTGACGTTTTTCCATTATGATTTCCATGGTAACTCAGCGAGCGTTTTGGTTACTTTGTAAACGCTCGCTCCTCGGAAAAGTGCAACTTTGCGCTTTCTTTTTTAAGCGCAAACGTGACTCTTTTCGCTCGGTTGTAGAAAAATGTATTTTATACATTTTATTACACGGCTTAAATGAACGCTTGTCTTTAGAAAGGTTTTTTATTAGTTATTTTATTTCATATCATCTGCAGTTCTGGGCGATCTCTGAAAACTCTTTCTCTTCACGAACCTCTAAAGAAAGAAATCTTTAGGAGTAAGGTATGGGGATTCCAACGAATAGGATAGGATTGATCTGAAAATTATCGCACTATCCCATGGTTAGATTTTTTACCTGAACGACCGCGAGCGGATGCTATATCCATGCGGTTTTTCCCATTTATTTATTTATCTATCTTCATATGTAAACATGAACTCAACAGCATGTACAATTTTGTATTATTGTATCATTGATAAATAAATATTATTATTATAATATTATCATTATATCTGTAACAACTTCATTCAAAACTTGTTTTTCTCCTAATAATTATAAATCTGGTCTGAAGGGGTTAAGGAAGGTACGAGAAATTTAATTGGTGTGTATGTTTTTTCAATTTCAATGGCTGGGTTAAGCTGAGCACATTAGGCTTTTTGTCACCATCAGAGTTTTTTCTATACATGTAAGAACTATTAGAAATAAATTTCAATAGTTGGGTTTGCGGGAATTCGGTCGAAATGTTGAAGAAAACCAATTTTTGAATTGTCGACGTTTCGAAAATTTATTGTTTCATTCTCAAGACTCTGAAGTACAAAAACAAGAACATACAATTAAAATGAGATCGTTGAAAAAAACAATATTTAAAAACACTTCGAACACATTACAGAAAACAACAATGATGAGTACTTACGTTTAGGATGGCTTTCCGAGTTTAAAAAGGGTAAAATAAATGAATTAGAAATAAAATTATATTAATCGATTGAATGTATGCTTGAATAGGATAGCGATCATTAAATATGATTTTTGGATAGTTTGTTGGCGGGAATTCGGTCGAAATATTGAGAAAATCAATTGATAAATTAACGACGTATCGAAACTTTATTGTTTTGTTGTATTAATCGATAGCTGAGATAGAAAAAAATTATGGATCTTGCACGCACTACTGGATCATCCTGTATGAACACTCAAAAATAGGCTGAGATCCTCTGTGGGATAACTATGCAAAAAATTGCACTAAAAATGGTTGCATACTATTCGGACCGCACGACCCTGTACTGTAGCAATCATGAGTTATAACGTTTTCATATACACGTCGTCTTGGGGTCTGCAATGTTGATTTTGATGAGCAGAGAGGTCAATTGAACGTGCCAAACCCCGCCACCCACTTGACTGCAATCAGGATTCAGTAATTGGGGCATGTCAGAGAGGTTCTTCAGACACCCATTCATATCAATTTGGGACAATCGAGCTCGAGGAAAACTCATCATTATTATCCTGTGGGTCCTTATACACCGATGATAATTAGGGTCAGGAGTTTTCATTGGATCGATGTTTCCACCGATGGATTGGAATTCACACGAGTATAATTGATTGTGAAGGGGTAGTATTAGTCACTTTGTTATGGATGTGAAACAGCTGAGAATTGATTATGATGAAGATCGACTAACTTGAGTGAAGCTTCAGTCATTAACGATGTTTCAGAGTGCTTTGGAAACCATTTTCAACCAAAGAAAAAAAAAGGAGGAGGTTCTCTAGTCGACGCGTACATATACAGTGTGACCCATTTAAAATGGAACCACCCCTGTAGAATACGCATTTTTCAATCAATATCAAAAACAAACTGTATTTTGACACAAATTTTCATAACTTTAGTTTCATTTCCAAGGCACTCTATGGTTTTTTTTTTTGTCAAAAACGGCAAAAGTTTATTAGGCAATTTTTGTTTTCGGATTTGACTACACCACTGGATTTGTAGTCGCTATAAATGAAAACCATCAAAATTTCATGAA
This sequence comes from Gonioctena quinquepunctata, assembly GCA_018342105.1. NCBI lineage: Eukaryota > Metazoa > Arthropoda > Insecta > Coleoptera > Chrysomelidae > Gonioctena > Gonioctena quinquepunctata. The sequence goes on from JAFIRS010000686.1 coordinate 245,198, forward strand.
AAAAAATTGGTTAACAACGAAGTTACAACAACTTGATTTTGGAAACAAAATATTTGATTATAATTTTTATTTAGATTATAGACATATTAAAAATCTGGACACACTGCCGATACAAAGTAGATCACCAGTGAACTTGTACAGTGAAAAGTCAATAGCTCATTCCGTTCTACAGTTATAACTCCTGAAAGTATTGTAACGAACCTAGGCCGGACCTGTCGCCTCCCGCGTCGCCATCGACAGCGATGAGATCATCCCCGGAGATATTCGAGAACCATCCAGTCGCTCTTCCGCGTAATGCAACGGTCAATATTGGAAACAATTGGAACATGCCGTCGCCAACTGGAAGAATTCGAAACATCGAGAATGCTGTATCGGAGATAAATAGCCAGCCCTCAAGAGGGAGTGGACAGTCTGAACGAGCCCATACCATCGAGCTATACAGTGGCGTAGTAATATAAATTAAGTTGTAGATTAAGTGTGAAATAAATTATTTAAACCAAGTTAAGTTTATTTACGTTACAATTGGTGTCGGAAGTGAGATTTTGAAAATAAACAAGTGATCGTGGAGTGGATAGTCAGAAAAATAAATTGATAGACCTTTTTGTACGCCCAAAATAGACAGTGGCCGGTTTTCGCGAAGTGGACAATTGTGCGTGGGAATATAAACTGATACACTGTTCGCGTGAAACAGAAAATAGACAGTGGCCCGGTTTTCGCGAAGTGGACAATTGTGCGTGGGAATATAAACTGATACACTCTTCGCGTGAAACAGACAATAGACTGGTGGCCCGTGGAAAAGAATTCGCGAAGTGAATTTTTAACAAACTGATAAACTTTTCGTGTGAAACAGACTGATACCTCGTCAAAGACAAAATGTGTTCAAGAAAAGTGCGCCTTGCGGACTTGAAGGTAGCGGAATTGAAACAGGAATTGGAGGAAAGGGAACTGGAAACAACGGGTAAAAAGCAAGTACTCCAGGAAAGACTTGCAGAAGGACTTATACAAGAAGGTGAGGACCCCGAAACATTTTTATTCGAAGTTCCCGGAGGTGATTTGAGTCCGATAATAGAATCCTTGAAAGAAGAGCTGCAACAAAATTCGAGGACTTTGGAAGAGAAGCTTGAAGAAAATTCTAGAAATCTGGAAGAGAAGCTTCAAGAAAATTCTATAAATCTGGAAGAGAAACTTTCTAGAAATCTGGAAGAGAAGCTTGAAGAAAATTCTAGAAATCTGGAAGAGAAGCTTCAAGAAAATTCTATAAATCTGGAAGAGAAGCTTTCTAGAAATCTGGAAGAGAAGCTTCAAGAAAATTCAAGAAGCCTGGAGAGATAAGCTTCTAGAAAATTCAAGAAGCCTGGAAGATAAGCTCCTAGAAACACAGAAGGCTTAAAAAAGAACTCTGTGGTGTGGCGAATCGTCTGGAAAAGAATGGGAACCGTCGAGGCAGAGATGGACAAGATGAAGGAAATAATCAGCGATGAAATCAAAGACGGAATCGAGGCAGAAATGGACAAAATAAAGGAAACGATCAATAAGCTGGAAAAACGAATTAATAGTGCGCCCCCCACAGAGATGGTTAACGAAAATGCAATGCTGGACTTGAGTTTGAACTTGGATAAAGTTCAAGAGGGTATAAAAGATGTCAAGGTCATTTCTGAAATAGGGAAGCTTTCCATGAAGCCGCCTCAATTTGACGGAAAAACTCCATGGGAAAATTACCGCCGACAGTTTGAAGCAGCGGCCAAAGCAAATGGATGGAATGCAGGGGAAAGAGCTGTAGCACTAACACTTGCATTACGTGGAGAAGCGACGAATATTCTACAAACTCTTACCGCCCAAGAACAGGAGGACTATGATCAGCTGATTAAACATCTAGAATTACGATATGGCCAGGCCCATTTGGAACACGTATACCACTCCCAACTGAAAAATCGCTGCCAGAAATCGGGCGAATCCTTACAAGAATTCGAAGCTGACATTGCACGCTTGGTTCGTCTCGCATATCCAGCCACACCGGAAAATGTAATGGAGCGATTAGCGGTTCAGGCATTCTTGGATGGACTCCGTGACCAAGAAACCAGACAAGCGTTGACACTAGCTCGTCCAACACATCTCGTAGACGCACTGGCACGCGCTTTGGAATTCGAGGCAGCGAAACAATCTTGCAAAAGCCAGAGTAAAGTCCGAATGATTGAGGAAGACTCACAGGAGCCTGCTAATTGGGAAGCTGCCATAAGGAAAGTGATTAAGGAAGTTTTGCCTGAGAAAAGACAGATAAGATGCTGGAATTGTGGCAAAATTGGACATGTGCGTAGCAAATGTCCAACATTCGAAAACACGACTCCGATGCAGGAAAACTAAAGAAGGTCGACGAGAAGGGGCAATCGTCGGCCTGTGTCCAGCAAGCCCCGGTTAACAACGCATATGTCGCTATCCTGAAACGACAGAACAGAGGTGTTTTCGTAGACGGTCTCATCAATAACGAGCCTTGCACCATGCTGCTAGATACAGGTGCGACTAGGACAATTCTCGGACCTTCCTTTGCCAGAACACCGGAACGAATTGAACCGACAACTTGGAAGCTACGCACAGCAACAGGGGAGCCAGCTACTGTATATGGCGAGCTACCGATTGAAATAATTTTGGGCAGCACTAAAGTGAAACATCAGGCACTTGTAGCGGACATCGAAGACGATGCAATCATCGGAATGGACATCATGAATTCCAGAGGGTTTGAATTGGATTTCAAAGACGGCGTCCTACGTGTCAACGGAGAAGAGCTGGTACTTCATGGGAGAAGTGAAGAGTTGATCCGTGTGTTGTTGGCTGAAGATGTAAGCGAACCTGAGAGGGCTGAAACCATTCTGGAGGCTCGCTTGGACGGGAGTACGAGCAGTGGAAACGTGGTGATGTTCGAGCCCAAACTTCATGATGAGAAAATTGGACGAGGGATTGCACTAGGGAAGACCTTGTTGCGTGCTGACCAATTTGTGCCCGTAAGGGTCATGAATGTCAATTATTTTCCAGTGACCTTGAAGAAAGGAACAATATTGGGGCACTGCTCGCCAGTTTCCTCAGTGATCCGGAGTGTACGAGGTACGATTAGCCAACCAACAACTTGCCCACAGAACTAGAAAAATTGGTTGCCATCTCTTCCAAAGATATAAAACCAGCTCAACAGCCCAAACTAAGAGATTTAGTTAAGAAGTACCAAGACATCTTCGATACCGGACAAGGAAAAGGAGGTCTCTGCCAAGAAGAACGAGGCTGACAAAATAGTCAGCGATATGGGAAAAGAAGACTTCCTCTTGCCAAGAAGGAAGAGGCTGACAAAATAGTCAGCGATATGGGAAAAGAAGGAGTTATCGAACCATCTGACAGTCCCTGGTCCTCTCCAGTCGTACTGGTGAAGAAAAAGGATGGATCGACACGCTTTTGTGTAGACTATCGCCAACTTAATAATGTCACGAAGAAGGACAGTTACCCTCTCCCAAGAATAGATGACACCCTAGACACGTTGGCTGGTTCCACGATTTTCTCGACCCTTGATCTGAAGAGTGGATATTGGCAAGTAGAACTGGCTCAGGAAGATCGAGAAAAGACTGCTTTACCATCGGCTCAGGATTGTGGCAGTTCACCGTTATGCCATTCGGGCTCTGTAATGCTCCCGCCACATTCGAAAGATTGATGGAGACAGTGCTGAAGGGACTCTCATGGAACACGTGTCTAGTGTATCTCGACGACATAATTGTGGTCGGCAGATCGTTCGAGGACCACGTGAAAAACTTGGAGGAAGTATTCCTGCGACTGAGGAGCTCCGGATTGAAGCTGAGCCCTAAGAAATGCCATCTGTTCCAAAAAGAAGTACGATACCTCGGCCACGTTGTCTCTGGGAAGGAGTAGCAGTGGATGACCAGAAGATCAAAGCTGTTAAGGATTGGCCCATCCCAAAAGACATTCACCAACTTTGAAGTTTCCTTGGTTTATGCACATACTATCGCCGATATGTGCTGGGATTCGCCAACATCGCTAAACCACTGACCAAGCTCACGGAAGGCCAAACAAAGTTCCAGTGGTCCGAAGAATGTCAAGACTCATTCAGGAAGCTGAAAGGAGCTTTGATCAACGCACCTATACTGAGCTATCCCCTACCCAAAGGGAAATTCATTTTGGATACGGACGCCAGCAACGTGGGACTTGGAGCTGTCCTATCTCAGATCCAGGAGGGACAGGAGAAGGTCATTGGTTATTTCAGCAAGACGCTTAGCAAACCAGAGCAATTACTGTGGCACCAGGCGAGAGGTTGCTGTTGTAAAGGGAGTGGAACACTTCTACAAGTACGTGTATGAAAGAAGATTCCTGTTGAGGACTGACCATGCAGCTCTCAAATGGCTCTTACAGTTCAAAAATCCTGAGGGTCAAGTAGCACGTTGGATCGAGAGACTCCAAGAATTCGATTTCGAGATCGAACATCGAGCCGGAACTAGCCATAAGAATGCAGATGCCTTGTCGCGAAGACCATGTCCAGATGATTGCTCACATTGCCGACGAGCAGAAGAGAAAGAAGCAACACTTTGTAGAACCGCGGCAATGGATGACAACTGGAATGACAGCAAGATCCAGAAAGACCAAGAGAAAGACCCCGACCTTGGCTTAGTCGTCAGCTGGAAGAAGGGCAATCGAAGACCATCATGGCAGGAAGTCGCAGGTTACTCGCCGGCTGTTGAGTCCTATTGGGCACAATGGAACTCTCTTATTCTGGACAATGGAATCCTGAAACGTGTGTTGGAGGCCGATATTGGTGGGGAAGACAGACGCCAAATAATTGTTCCCAGGAACAGAAAGAGGAAGTGCTGCGGGAAATCCATGATGGAGTCGCCGGAGGGCATCTGGGAGTGACGAAGACCCTGCAGAAAGTGAGGCAACGGTTTTACTGGGCCTATTGTCAAGCTGACGTCCAGGACTGGTGCAGAAAGTGCGCTGTATGCGCTGCTAGCAATGGACCTCGAATACGACCCAAGGCCCCGATGCGTCAGTACAACGTAGGCAGCCCGTTCGAGAGAATCGCCATTGACATCGCCGGCCCGTTTCCCGTATCCGACCACGGGAATAAATACATCCTTGTGGCAATGGACTACTTCAGTAAGTGGGCGGAAGCCTATGCCCTGCCCAACCAGGAAGCCATCACCGTCGCCGACGTCTTGGTGAAAGAATGGATATGTCGATTCGGTATTCCAATGGAGCTGCACTCGGATCAAGGCAGAAATTTCGAATCCAACCTTTTCCAAGAAATATGTCTACTGCTGAACATCCGCAAGACAAGAACCACGGCCCTACATCCGCAGTCTGATGGAATGGTGGAACGGATGAACAGGACGATCAACCGCCACTTGTCCAAGGTTGTCTCTGACCATCAAAGAGACTGGGACCAGTATCTTCATTTGTTCCTGATGGCCTATCGATCCGCAGTACACGAGTCAACCGGTCAAACTCCTGCCAGTATTATAATGGGCCGAGAACTGCGACTGCCTTGTGACTTGAAGTTTGGGATACCGCCAGGACAAGACACTGCGGGAGAGGACTACGTCAGCAAACTTCGGCAGAGAATGGACGACATCCACGAACGAGTCCGGTTGAACATCCAGAGTGCCAGCGATAAAATGAAGAAGACCTATGACATCAAGGCCGACGCTGGAGGATTTAAGGTTGATGACCTGGTTTGGCTGTACAACCCCAAACGTCGTCGTGGACTATCACCAAAGTTGCGGAACTCGTGGGAACGCCAGTATAAAATCGTGAAAAAGATAAACGCACCTTGTGTACCGAATCCATAAGCCACCCGAGGAAACCAAGGGTCGTCCATTTCAACAGGTTGGCCCCTTACGCTGGAAACCATGACCAAGTTCGCACCCTCAAGCCACCGGAGGATGATATGACGTTCGAGAAGTTTATGTCCTTGTATTCAAACGGGCAGAAAGTTCTACATGGGGTTACTAGAGAGGAGTCACGAGACCTTTTCGAGGTGCCTGCTGACTACGCACTAGCGCACTGTGTGGCAGAAGATCTTCGAATGTCCAGGGGCATCGCCGTAGTGTTCTCCAAGAAATTTGGTCAACTCCAAACACTGCGGGAGCAGAATCCAGAAGTTGGTGGGGTGCTACAGTTGAAGAAAGGCCAGAGAAACATCTACTACCTAGTCACCAAGAGGCATTCCCAAGATAAACCGTCCTATGAAGATATCTGGAAGAGTCTCACCAAACTAAGAGATTCTGTGGTGGACCAGAATCTGGTGGATCTAGCAATTCCAAAATTATCCTGTGGTATTGATGGGTTGGACTGGAGGGTCATAAGAAGTATGCTGGAGGCGATATTCAGATCCAGCGGCGTCAAGATTTTGGTTTGCTGTAACCCTCTTCCACGACCGATCATGAAGACCGTGGAGTGTTACTTCTTCCGCGTAATGCAACGGTCAATATTGGAAACAATTGGAACATGCCGTCGCAACGGAAAATTCGAAACAATTGGAACATGCCGTCGCCAACTGGAAGAATTCGAAACATCGAGAATGCTGTATCGGAGATAAATAGCCAGCCCTCAAGAGGGAGTGGACAGTCTGAACGAGCCCATACCATCGAGCTATACAGTGGCGTAGTAATATAAATTAAGTTGTAGATTAAGTGTTAAATAAATTAGTTAAACCAAGTTAAGTTTATTTACGTTACAGTATGGTAATATGGTAATGTGAGCGATTTGAGGATGAAGCGATTTTGTATTGAAATTCTGACTACGCCACTGGATTTGTGCCGAAATTACACCTCAACAAATGAGAAATAGTGAAAAAAAAAATCGGAAGAGATACGATAAATGTTTCGAACTAAATGGAGGTTTGGTAAAAGTCACAAAAATTCAAAAAAACTTGAGAGGTGTCAAGGGAAGTGAAAGAATTGTAATAAATTTTTTTTTTTCTTTTTATAATATATATATATATATATATATATATATATATATATATATATATATATGCACTCTGTCTGTCTATTCTTTCGTACACGTCATAGATGCGCGGGACACAACAGAGTGTGTGTATATATACTCTCTCGACTTCGTAAACACAACAGCGTATAGGTTAGAGCACGCACGGCTTGCTAAATACATACGCATTGATATTGTAATATCAAAATATAATTTGCTTTTGAATTTATTAAAGTTATGACGCGTACACTTGCTAAACACACAATAATGGAGAGATTATAACGCGTATGACTTGGTTAGCACAATAGTAAAGAGAGGTTATAATGCGTACTTGCTAAAAATACATAAGCATTTATTATTGTCTGTATAAAATCTCTACTTACCTAACTCCATCAGCAATATCCGGAACTTATGCAGAAACACTGTCAGGATTCATTATTGTTATTATTTTTTATTATTTATTATGTACAAAAAACCTGTATACACTCTACAAAAATAATCGTCGCGACACCACACTGTTCAATGTGAAATAGAAAGACGAAACGAAAATAACTGGCTTGCTTTCTATGAGAGAGAGAGAGAGACAGACAGAGAAACACGCGCACGCCGCACGGCTTATAACCATAGCGAAAGTCTCGTTACAACTTTTGGTCTTAATTTATTCCGTCTAGCCCTCTTTCGCAACGCGCGATGAGGAACTACGTTCCCATATTTAATTTTACAGTAATGTTTATTTTAGTTTTAGTTTTTGCTTAATGACGTTTTATTGTAGAATAAATACTGTAAAACTTGTTTCTGTTCATTTCGTTTTTATCGGCTATGGAAGAATGTACTACTGTATAACTTGAAAATCAATTTCAAATTTTCTGTTTTTTTCGAATACACTCATAACCCACACTTAAATAAATGATTTTAAGGGAATATAATTTACAAATCCAGTGGCCTAGTCAGATTTTTATTACAAAATCGCTTCCACCACAAATCGCGCACATTACCATTCTTATAACTGCAGAACGGAATGAGCTATTGACTTCGGATTTTCAATGTACAAGTTCACTGGTGTTCTACTTTGTATCGACGGTGTTGCCAGATTTCAAATATGTCTATAATCTAAATAAAAATTATAATCAAATACTTTGTTTCCAAAATAGAAGTTGTTGTAACTGTAACTTCGTTGTTAACCAATATTTTTTCATGAAATTTTGATGGTTTTTATTTATAACGACTTCAAATCCAGTGGTGTAGTCAAATTTGAAAACAAAAATTTCCTAATGAACTTTTGCCGTTTTTGACAAAGAAAAAAACCATAGTGTGCCTTGGAAAAAATACTGAAGTTATGAAAATTTGTGTCAAAATACAGTTTTCGATGCTTAATATAAAAAAAAAATGTTTTTGAGATTGATTGAAAAATGCGTATTCTAAAGGGGTGGTTCCATTTTAAATAGGTCACACTGTATATATTCTTATATATGACCACGCATTACTTTCTACAGAGTTGTCCCTAAGGGTAGGAAAATGGGAAAGATTGTTGGTTCGCCCACTGAATTTTCACTTCTCAACCGATTCTACCCCACATAACTTTGTACTGGGTTACCCGATTTGGATAATAATTTTTTTATTGTATAGGGTATGCTTCGAAATGAAAGTTTTTTATTTTGTTTATTATGAATGTTTAAATTTAAAAATTAATGAAATATTCTAAAAATTATTTAAAAAAAATGTTTAAACAAATATTATATTAATGCCGTTTTCGCATCTAACAAAGACATTGAGTAACTCTGAGTAGTATTTTTTTTAGTCATTTGTTATTAAATTATTTATAAACAAATAGACAAGTCTACTATATATATATATATATATATATATATATATATATATATATATATATATATAATTACATTTTGTTATCATGACAAAATAATGATTTGAAAAAACAATTTTTTCCTCAAAAATATTTTTTCAGTTTATAATCGTTTTTTATATTTCTATTGTTTAAATAATTAGAAATAAAGTGCACAAAGTAATAAACTTCACAAAAATACGATATAAATTGAAAAAAAATTGGTATTCCACAAGTGAAAAACAACTACTTTCCTTGCAAATACCACGCATGATATTAACCTGAAAATCCATGCAAACTTCCATATAAATGGAAATTGATCGCAAATGTTTCTTTCTGATAAGCTCGATTATGTTTGATTTATGTCGGGTCCGCCTAACAATCCGCGTACCGGTTTCACTCATCAGTACGGAGTAGTCACCAGCCAGAGATCCGGAGAGCTCTGGCCGAAGCGAGACACAACACAAACAAAATCACCATCAAGCCTACATCATCTTCAGGTACGCCGGAAAAGATAATTTTGAACCGGTGGTACCTAGTGACAGAAAGAAACACTCCATACATTCCTCCTGCCTCGATGGGATTCCAAATAAAAGATTCCTTCTCAGCAGGAGTGGCAGGAGTTTAAATAATTAGTTGAGAAATATTTTTTTTCTTTATAAATCATAATTGGCATTTCTCCATAGAATAACAAAAAAAAAATTATTACTAATTTCATTGTTTATCGATTCAACAATTTGTTATAAACAAATTCTGACTAATATTTTTTTTCTGAAAGTAACTAGAACTACAGGAACAGCCATATGTAGCAAAGTACTGAAAAAAAAATTACATGATACCGAAGTTATAACGGCCACTTGATTTGTAAAGTAACAAACTGATTTAGCTTTTAAACTATTAGAGATACGATTATGGACATTCAAGTCGTTTCTATAAAGGATTAATCATTCTTTGGAATGAGTTAAGGACCAAGTTTGTAGCTATGGTTGATCAGCTGTTATATGCATTTGTTTATGAAAATTGAAGTTTTTATTGATATTTCCGAATCTTTTATGACTTATAACTTGTTAAAAATGCAAAAACAGTAATAGAACCTGCAAGACAATTTTGTTCAGCGAAACTACCTTGAAATAATATTAATATCTCTTATAGTTTGAATTATATACGTGTTTTAAGTAATATTTATCAAACTCGTGTTGAATTTGAGTCAGACTTTCTCTATTTATTATGATACTTTAACTCTTGGCAGCAAATATTTTTCCCTATACTATTCTTCTTTCGTTCCGATTGTATAAAATTTTTGAGGATACAGCCGAGAATTTGATCAGAAAATCTATTTATTTTTCATTAAACATCAGCAGCACTTTCAGTTAGAACCTATTATAACTCATTATGATATATAGAAAGTAAAATGATAGCAAAATATAAATGAGTGATGCAATAAAAAAATTAAATATCATATAAAACGGAACGCGAGTTTAATAAATATTACTTGAAACCCGTATATAATTCAAACCATAGGAGATATGGATATGATTCAAATGTTATTTGGCGGATATTTCATTACTGAACAGAATTGTCTTGAATGTCCATTACTGTATTTGCATTTTTAAACAAGTTATAAGTCATAAAAGATACGAAAATGTCAACAAAATCAATTTTTTTTATAAACAAATGCATATAACAGCTGATCAACAATAGCTACAAACTTGGTCTTCAATTCATTTTGTAGATTAATTAATCCTTTATAAAAACGATCCTGATGTCCATTATCGTATATCTAATAATTTAAAAGTTATATCAGTTTGTTACTTAACAAATCAAGTGGCCGTGATAACTTCGGTGTCGTGTTATATTAAAAAAACAGTATTTTGTTACATATGGCTGTTTCTGTGATTCTAATTACTTTCAGAAAAAAAAAATTGTGCGAATTTGTTTATAACAAATTTTTAAATCAATAAACAAAGAAATTATTGATGAAAAAATATGTTTTTCGTTACCCCATTGAGAAATGCCAATTATGATTTTTAAAGAAAAGATAATTTCCTAACTAATTATTCAAACAATGGAAATATAAAAAAAACTATTATAAAATATAAAAAAATTGCTTTGTTTGAATATATGAACAGGTTGTTCATGAAATCAGATGTGGAATATTCAATTGGAAATGTTTGCCTTTTCAACATAAAAAAATATTTTTTAAGAAAAAACATTTTTTAAATCATTATTTTGTCATAGCAAAATGGTATTTTTTATATATAGTAAACTTGTCAAACTGTTTATAAATAATGTATTAACAAATGACGTAAAACAATCTTACCTAGCGTTATATAATGCCATTGACAGATGCGAAAACGGCAATAACATAATATTTGTTTGAAAATTCTACATAATTTAATTTCATTTTTAACTTTTATCGCGTGATCTTCTTTATTATATATATATATATATATGTATATTTATATAAATATATATATATGTATAATATATATATATATATATTATATATATATTATATAAATATAATTAGGTTTTAAATAAAAATTTCCAATATATATATATATATATATATATATAAAAATAAAAAAAAAAATCAAACTTTTATGTCGCCATTTGTGAAAACGGAGGTTGGAAAAAAACAAATGTATACATTTCTGAAAAATGAACACAAAATTTTTTTCCGACGGGATTTTATTCTTTCAAGTGTTTAGATGACAGCAGAAGGTTTTCAAATCTTTAAATTGATATTCAATACTATAAATAAAATATTTTATGTGGTATACTGTCTTCAGCGGCGGTGCGCTGTAACTGTCTCGCGGCATTAAATTAAAATTATAAATAATGGAGATAGAGTTTCGAGAGTTGGTACTTCAAAATTGAAAATTTACTCCTCTTTAAAAATATTTTCTTCAAATTTCTTCATTATAAATAGTTTTTAAATTATTGGCGAGAAATTAAATTGGTTCTTTTTTTTCCTCTTAATTTGTCAATAACAATTACAATTTTTTATGTCTGTAAAATCATCGAAATACATTTTTCTACACGTCATTCCGAATCCAATGAGCTATCGCTCATATTTTTAGGAGCCTCATCAATAATTAACACCATTTTAAACTTGTTGATTAGACTATCCAGTCCATATTTAAAACATCTTGAACTCGAATCAGTCCCTATCAGAAATTTTTTCGACCAGAGAGACGAGGCCTATCTCAATAGCGATGTAGTTATTCTGAGACAAGCGTCTAGCGAAAAGCCCTAGCAATTTTTGAACAGATGCTTGAACATATTGAACCTTTCATGTAGCTATACTGATGTTCAAGAAACAACTGAAGAAGCCAAAAAATTCTTTTAAACATTCTTGGCCGGACTGCGAGAACCTTTTGGTAAAACAATACTTTGCAAGAAACCAACTTATCTGAGTGAAGCCCTCCATTTTGTGATCAGAGGAGACAATTTTAGCTATTTTCGAAATTTCCCCGATAGAAAGACCCAATAAAGCAAAACTTGTCAAATCAGAGGCCACAAATGCCTCAATAAAGATTCAATACCGGACAAAATGTGCTTTTTGATTTCCAAACGCAGAACAACCAATTCAGACAAAATACCTTTCTCAACTTAAAAATATCATAACTTCATCAAATAATTAACCACAATAGTCTTTCTCGAATGCCGAAGCTTTTGGGAAACCTGAAAATGAAAATATTTTCATAACAACCCAAATCAAACGTTTCCAAAGGATACGCCAATGAGCGTCTCGTAGATACATTTTTTCCATGCCTTCAACCTCATATCAACATGGAAACCAAACAAACGAACCACCTCCAATGGGTATATCGACAATACTACTTCTAATAATTTCGGCAGACCCCAGACAAACTTTTAGGAAGAGCTTATTCATACTGAAAGCTACCCAAAATCACCAATATCAATCCGATCAAGATAAAATAAATATCAATCAATATTATTCAGAAGATAATGATTAAAGTTTTGAAGTAATAGAAGAACATACAGAAAAAATGACTTTTGGAACCAACAAGACGATACACTGAAAGAAACAGGAAATTACAACGAAAATTTTTTGACAGTTATAACAACAATTCAAATTTTGTCATTTTGTGTCATATGAAACAATTTCACCCAATCATGTCAACATCACACTGAAAATTTTATACCAGTCATTTTCAACCAATCAGATGCTTAATTTCGACATTGTTACTATGGTAACCAGCAAATTTTCTGAAAATTTTCCATCCACATTAGCATGTAGACGTAAAATTAATAAGTGAAAATTTCCCGGCATATGATAGCTATCATATAATTCGACAAAAATAATATTGAACTAACATCCACTTTCATTTTTAGTCAATATTGACATTTGCCTGAAACTTAGCAAGAAAATTGTATGAAAACAATCAATTTTATATAAAAATTTATCTGATATTATATATTTCATTTTACTAGGACACGGGGAAAACCAAAAAAGTATCTCCCGCAATACGAACGTGTCCACTTTCATTTTTACTCAATATTAACATTTCCCTGAAATCTAGTGAGAAAATTGTATGAATTCAATTGATTTTAGATAATAGTTCATCTGATATTATATATTTTATATTACTAGGGAATGGGGAAAATCAGAAAAAAATCTCCCCCAGAACTCTCATTACACATAGCCTTCTATTTATTTGTGAATAACGTCAAAATAAATATTTACTTAATGTTTTCTATCAAAATATAATTCCGGTATAAAATTTTCTTACCGAATCCCCCACGTGCTTGAATTAATTGCGGGAAATTTGTCTCGTACATGAATTTTCAAAGAAAATTATCCCTCGTCGCTTCGCGATAATTTAAAAAAAATTCATGTACTCAAAAAATTTTCGGCAATAATTCATGCTCTAGGGAGATTATAAGTGATAATTGCATTCAGTGCAATTATCAATCACTATGACAACACGATTGAGTTTGACAACTTCATTCCAAATAAATTTCAAAATGTCACGTTTTGGCAATGCGAATGTTCATAGTATAAATGCGCTAATCAAAGAAAACATTCTCAGAAATGCGACCTACAGTCACAAATATATTTGGGGAAAATTTATGGAATTTTGCTGCGAACGAGAATATGAATCAAATGAACATAGAAGCTTAGAAGAATTGGCGTTGATACTAAAAGATTGGGCATTCAAAATGAGAAAGAAAGACGGGACCGAATTTGAAGAAGCAACAGTGAAGACAATGTGGAACATTTCGTGCAAACTTTTGCACGAAAAGTACTATAATGACTATAATATTATGATTGACCCGTTTAACAATACAGTATTTAAACCAGCCCGAGATGCCCGCGATGCAATCAGGAAGAAACTACAAGCAGATCCATGTTAACGTAAGTCCAGTTCAATTTCGTTAAATTTGTCTGAAGTTAACAAAATAATATTACTATGGGATGAAAATACTCCTGAAGGTCTTATGCGTAAATTTTACCATATTGCTACTGTAGAATTAGAGTGGCGAGGAGGAGAGGCAGTTGCTTGTCTGGTGGATTTTTTTCAAATCGAGAAAAATAACGATGACTCTCCAACAAATCGCATTAATCCGTTGGTCAGTAAAACGTGCCAAGGTGGTTCTGAAAGCTGTACAAGTGGTAAATGGTTGATTTCCAATAGTGAAAGACAAAGCTGCCCTATACGTCTTTTTCATAAACTGATATCAAAACGAGGCGACAATATTACCTCACCACGACTGTTCTTAAAACCAAATCGACACTGGAAAAATGAAATTGACAAATGGTGCGATAATGTACTTGTCGGAAGAAGTACAATAAATGGATGGACTGAATCTTCTGCTGAGGCAATTGGCTTGAATGTAAAGGACAAAAAGATAACAAATCACTCGAATAGATCAACTACTGTTAGCGAATTGGCAAAAAGTGGTGTAGAAGAACAACAATTGCTGAAAATTACTGGTCATAGCAATCAAAATTCTATAAAACCATACTTAAATCTGGATCAAGAAAACCACAACAAAATCATGAATATTCTATAGTAGAGAACAGCAACGAATCTAATGTTAAGTTGAATCTTAATAATTGTACATTCACTAACTGTACCTACTTTTAATAAATAAATAAATGTTTCATTGTATTGTTATAAATTTTTTTGTCAAAAAATTTTCCGCCGAATATCCCTCGGACATTGACAAATGCCTCATAATTTTATGACAAATTTCTCAAGCTCGTTGCTTGGTAACAGCCCTTAGCCTTCGGCTTCGTGCTGTTACCAAGGAACGAGCTTTCGATTGTCATAACATTATTTCGTCTATTATCGATGTCCTAGGGATATCACTACTGAAAACAAACGCCATTCCAGATATTTCATCCCTAGATCTCCATAAAAAAACTATAAATTTCCCACCAGAAACGGCAGAAACAATCACAGGTGACATTGACAACGTTTCGACACAAGTAAAACAGACCACCAACTCTCCAAAAATGATGACTTTCCGAATGACCTATAAAATCAAACACGAAATCAAAATTATCATGACGAAAATCAATCTGTCCACTCAAATAATGAGCAGAACCCTATTTTTGGAAAAGCATTCATAGAAACAGCAATCAACTGCGGATCCAGACAAATATTCGTTAGCTCCGTCTCGCACTCCCCATTCAAATAAAAAATCAAAATACTTTTCGAAAAAATAAACGTATACTTCAAGTACTCTCCACTGAAATTCAAAAGAAGAATAGACGAAACACTTCAACGTATCGAGGAAAAATATTACAGGTCCTTCATGAAATTCCATACAGATATTCAGTAATGAATGCGAAGTATCCCAACTACGAAATAAAATCAGTACAAATCAAAATGAATGTCACCTCCACTTCCACCAAACCTTTCGAAATTATTCATATGGATACAATCACCTTAGAACAGAATACATTTTAACGATCATTGATAGTTTCTCAAAATATGTGTTCCGAAACCAATAATTGTTGACAACGACACCAAATTCAAGAACTCTGTGATTTCAGAACTACTTGGAAAACACAAAATCAATAAACATTTCTGTTCACCCAACCACCACCACTACATCCAATGAAACTATCGCACGTTTCCATTCGACAAATATCGAAATGTACGACTCCTTCACACAAGAGAAAATGAAGATGGCCTACGCAATCCTTGCATATAACCACTCTTTTCATTCTGTCGCAAACATTAAACCAATTGACATCATCAAGTGATACACAACCAATAACGACCCTTCCAATTTAGAAATCGAAAAACTTTTAATCAACGACTAAATAAACGCGCAAAATCGATATATTCACGAAACAATCAAGACCTCATCGAAGAAAAAGAAAACCAAATCAAAAAGTCAATGAGAATCGCGACAACCTGAAATATCCAAACCAAATTAGTTTTCAAGAAAATCCATTAAAGAAAGAAAATTGCGCATTAATTAAAAAAACCGACCAAACCAAATTTAGTGAACAGCCGAAAGAAAACGGTATCTACTAACACTTTCACAAAATTCACCTGGACGCACCCTCAAAAATGCATTCAATCTGACGAAACACTCATATTTTTTTCAGCTTGCCCGGCACCTTAGGATCTCCGGAAGAACTAATCGGAACAGCCACAGAATAACCATAAAGAATTGGCATTAAATATCAAAACCAAAAAACCACTGTTAAAATATCATTAAAAGAGAAACTTGTCGAATCCCAAATATATCAAAATGCGAAAGTTGTAGAAGGTCAATTATACCAGGAAAACTCTATATATATATATATATATATATATATATAAAATATTTTGTCGAAATGATTGATTGTACGGAATGAGCTTTGCCATATTACAAAATAGCATTATACAGCGGTTTTATTTTTCAATAAACTAAAATTCATACAGAAGATCTCTAGTGGAAACCGATTCCCCCTGAACGTTACTGAAAATGTGTTGCTTCCGGAGAAATTGGTGGCAATAGACATTTATACTTTCAACAATAAAATCACTTACATTTTGAATATTCCACCTTCATTTCCATTTGAATTCGATTTATACCACCTCTACTCCGTTCCTATTCCTGAAAGGAGTCAATTCAAAGTAATCATTTCCAAAAACTTTCGGCTATGGGCAAATTGTAATACATATTCAAGTGACGATTGTACGAGACTAGCACTTCACGAAATGTAAATCCAGGAACTCCAAGGAGAAAACCCCTGCGAAGTCCATCTTCTGAGAAACATCTCCACATATCCACATTCATATATATCCATTACTCAGCAACGAAAGAAATTTCAGCAATACCGATTTATTCCCAAAAATCAGTACCTTCGGAGATGAATCACCTAAAGAAGATTATTCCACGTTCCACACCCCTAGTGTTCGGACGATCATTCTATATGAATCTTGAATTATATTGATCAGTTTTATCAGCTACAAGGAGATTCAGTCAAGATGGTGTACCAAGAAAAAAAAAGAAAATGATCAGCCCGTGACGGACCTCCCAGATGTTCAAATCCTTTGGTAACCCTCTGGATTTGAATTTTCGGGGGAAGGAAGTGCATTCCCCCGCTGTTCCCAAGAAAAACTCTGATTATGCTACGACAGTAGATCATCTTTCAAGCATCATGTTTGAAAGATTTTAGATGTTGGGCCAGGTTGCATTATTACTCTCATCCTAGTTAGAACGAATTTTTGTTGTCAAAAAATAATTGAAAAAAAAAATACTTGAGCACTTTGAAAAGTTATTTCGTGTATAAACTATATATAGTGAGAAACTCTGAGTGATCCCTATCACCCCGATTTGAAAAGTCTGCAAACTGAGAAAGGCTCGAACCACATATCTAGGCCCAGAGAAAATAAGTCAATTTTCGCCTTGTATGTAAACATGAAGTGACGGTAGGTTCAGCAAGACTTCTAAGGCGGCTGTTGGGGTGGCAGCCAGGCAGGCTTCCCTTTGGATGCCACTTTGCTTTCGGATCGCTGGGGCGATCCGAAAGCAGGCTGGGGCCTGCTGACTCTTTGGCCACCATGTAACCGAACCGTATGCTATCATGGGTCTGATGACCCATGTAACCGAACCGTATGCTATCATGGGTCTGATGACCCTGCTATATAGCCAAATTATCATTCTCGGTTGTAACCCCCAGTTTTTTCCACACATTCTTCAGCATAGGTTGGGGGCTACCGTGATTTTTTTAATTATTATTTTTAGGTGTTGATTCCATGTCAGCTTGTGGTCAAAGATGACTACCAAGTATTTTGCCTCTTGGAACACTTAGTCTGCAGATAGACCATCGCAATTCTAAACCCCTTCCTTTTCGAGCCCTTGGGATTCAACTTCTTCACCAAGTTCAGCTGTGCTGCAGAGCAGACTGGTCGGAGGGTAGTCCTGCAGGAAAGTCAGATTGTGTCCCGCTCTCAGAATCATACTTTTTGGGCGAAGTGAGATGGTTAAGATCCATAAGTGGGGGATTCTGTTCTTCCGGTTATATCTCAAATGTGAATGGAAAATCAGGTGCTTTTACGGGATCCATTCCCTTCACATAGCCCCTCAAATTCATCCAAATACAAACAGATGCCATCGTAATTGAGTTAACTATAAGTTTGAAAAATCCGGTTTCCCAACAGAATTTCACAATCCAGATCATCGTCTGTGTCCACTCATAGTTGAAACTACCTAACCATTGTATGAGCAAAAGCTTGAGCCTTAGACTCAAGGTTGTGGGGATAATGTGTTGGGTTCGGTACCTTTCACTTAGACAATTTCGAGAAGAAATCTATGAGGGACTGGAAATTTCAATGCGTTTTTAATGTGTTGAAGATTTTCTATTCCGAAATTCATTTATTGCATTTTTCACCTACCAATTTCATTAGTTTGCAGGGCCCTGTCTCCAAGGAATAGACTCCTATGGAATGCACTCCGAATATGATTTTTCTTTCTATCTGGATTTCGGAAATCCATCATGAAGTTGTGTGTTTTCTGAAAAAAGAGAGCACTGAAGCATTCACGATGGTGAGTTTGTAGAATACAATGGCCTCATTCAGCAGGAGTGCATAATTCATCAGCTCCGGAAAGCAATATAAATTTTCCGACCAAAAATAGAAGTTATATACGTTAATCCTTATATACATACATTGATTTTAATATTGGACATCATGATATATCTTCATTGGTCCCTATTAGTTTAAATTTTTTCTAGTTTTTATTATATTTCAATTTACACATAGGTACTTTTGTATAGCTGTACCAGTATAGCTGTATACCAGTATCATTTGTATTTCCTTGTTATTTTTTGTTTTTTTATGATTTTTTCCAATATATTGATTTCTTGGGAGTATCAACATTGTTATAAATTGTTAGTACATTTCATTGGCGTTGAATTCATTGAAAAATTGTCATGACAATATCCGTTCTCGCCATGTACTAGTCCCTAATTTTGACAATTTTGAAGAATATTCCTGATGGATTGAGATTTTATTTCATTTCTAACCTACCAATTTCATTCATCTGCACGGGCTCTGTTTTCAGGAAACAGACTCCTGTGGAATACCCTCTTGGCATTTTTCTACTATCTGAATTATGGAAATCTATCATAATATTGGGGAGCATATTCCCTGCAGGAAGAGTCCTCTTAAGTATTTCCAAAAGTGAGTTCGTAGAATACACTTGCTACTCTATATACATTACATCAATATTAACATATATACATCATTAATTGTGTACTTACATTCATGTTAGTATTGGCATCATGATAAATCTCCATTGATTTCATTTTTTGTATTTTCTATTTTTTTCAACATATTTTAATTTATACAATTTTTTCAAAGATGCATACTGCTGTATGCACCCATTATTTCATTTTTTTCTTTTATTTTCTTCCAAGTTTCCGCCGTTTTTTTTGTTTTTTTATATTTTTTAATATGTCAATGGATATAGCTTTTTGTAGAAATCTTTATTGCTGTTGATTGTTGATTTGATGTGAGTACAGCTTTTTGTACAAATCTACATTGTTGTTGACTGTTAGATTATATAATTTTATAACTATATATATATATATACATATATATGTATATATATATATATAGAAGGTGTGAAGGCTAGACGACTGTCTAAGTTAAAGAAGAATCCTTTTTAAATTCGGGTATGCAGTCAACAAGGGTATGGAAATTAAAGTGAACTCTTTTTTCTATTCAAGCTTTCGAGTCATTTATTATCTCTTCATCAGGAACTCTACAATGAATCAAAATTGAACATTATTAGATTTGAAAACCAAATAGGCATGTGTGTACTTACGAAAGTGAGGTTAAAAATCCCTTTCCTTCAGCAATTATAAAATAAGATCAAAATTGATCATGATTACTTAAACATAAGTGTAAAAATATTTTGAAATTCCAAATTGGCTCTTATGGAGGTCATGTTGTATTCAAGAAGAAGTGGTGACAGATGAATGACAATTGAAGTATAAATGAAGTTGACAATTGACAAGTATGACAAACAGATATTCGACTTGTTTCCAACATACAATGAGATTGGTATTGAATTTTTTTTTAACTTTTTCTAAAAACCCATATTTTCTATGTCATTCTCCTCATGAGACATACCATAATCGTTTCAATTAACATTAAGTTGGTACCCTTGTTTTTGGTGGTTTATTTTTACCTTTTATGGCAACAAGTCGAATATCTATTTGTCATACTTGTCAATTGTCAACTTCATTTATACTTCAATTGTCATTCATCTGTCAACACTTCTTCTTGAATCCAACATAACCTCCATAAGAGCCCATTTGGAATTTTAAAATGTTTTTACACTTATGTTTAAGTAATCATGATCAATTTTGATCAGAGTTTCAACTATATATGACTATACCAAGAGTGTTGTCTGTTGTGACATGTTATTTTATAAATTGCTGCAAGTGGAAGGGATTTTTAACCTCACATGCCTATTTGGTTTTCAAATCTAATAATGTTCAATTCTAATTCATTGTCGAGTTCCTGATGGAGAGACAAGATTATATATATATATATATATATATATACATATATATATATATATATATATATATAAATATATATATATATATATATATATATATATATATTGTACATACCTTACATAAATATTAACATATATACATTATTCTTTATATACATACATTTATTCAAGTACTAGAGATTATGCTACATCTTTATTGCTATTAATGTTTCTGTGTTTTTATTCAATATATTATATTTCAACATAATTTTGTATAAGTGTATACTGTTGTAAACATTCCATTTCTCTTTTTTTCCTTTCGGTTTCCCTTCTTTTCTTTGTTTTTTCATATTTCTTTTTTTAATACGTCGATAATTTTCATATTTTTATATTTTTTCAGATACAATGTGAGAACAGTTTTTTGTTGATATCCATTTTGTAGTCAATAGGCGAGAACACGAAAAATTATTATAGCTTTAATATGCTTTGAAGTACATAACGCATATATAAATGTACCCAGAAAACATTTTTTCAGTCAAATTTCAATTACATTAGTTCCCATTCGTTTTTGCAAATCAGCAAATTTTGAAGCTACTAATATTGGCGCTCTTTGTGACATAAACGACCGAGTAGCCAATATGCGTAATGGGGTTGATTGTGACATTAAACGGCAATGTTGCCGAGTTTCTCAGACTATAAATGTCAGATCAGGAACACTATTCGCAATGTCAAGCGACGATGACGGATTTGAAGGGTGTAAGAACATTCGATCTGTCATAAAACAATATATTGTCGATTTCACAGTGCACATAAACCTTGTTATTTTTGATATTATGAATCATTGTGGTCCATAAAAACGATTTATAATAAAGAGATAGCCAATAATTTTTTCTTGTTATGGAGGCGTGGCCTAGGATTTGAAGCTGTCAACTGTGAGATTGGTTGATCGGGTGATTACATCACAATATTTCACAATGGCGCTAGAAAGAAGCCATTTGAATTTTGCCGACTTTAAATACTTTTTTTAAGTTTTAGAAAATTAAAAAACAAAAAGTTAATTACATAGTTTTCACAAGCTATGAAATTCATTAATTTTTTTTTTAACATTTCGTGTCCTCGCCCATTCTAAGTAAGTTATTCTGGTGTACAATAACACCTTGAGTGAGTACGACCTCATTAAAAATTCCTCGTGGCATTCTCCGTTCTCATGATGTATTGGTAGGGGGTAAGTACTTTGACTCGAACAATTTTGAAAAATATTCATGAATCATTGGGATTTTCTTGCACTTCTGACCTAACAATTTCATTTACCTGCACGGGCTCTGAAGAGGTTATGATTCCGAGCGGTCTCCAAGATTGGAAGGGGACTCTTCAGGGTGCTGAACAAACGATAGGGACTGCCCAGATGAACCTCCAGCACCGCAAGGTAGCCAAGGAAGTACATGCAGTCGCTAGGAAGGAACTCGAAGCGGAACTCAATCAGGAACCATGGATTTGACATGGTGAAAAAAATCGTACCAGGTGAGATAAATGGGCCAGTGGGATCAAGTGTCGTCGGAGGCCACAGCCTGACGAGCCTACAGATTGGAGGTTTTAGTGGGTAAACCTGTGTCAGGGAGTCCCACACTACCGTATGGTGTTGTCAATAATAGATTTCCTGCACCTCCCCAAAAAAAATGGACACAGAACAGGGTACAAACTTCTATTTGGACCATACGGCCATTTTAAAGGACTACATCTATTGGTTCCATTATATTTTTTCAATTATTGCATACATTTTATATATTTTCACGATTTCTATGAAAAAACGTAATTAATCAAATATCAAGAAAGTACTAGCAAACGTGTTCTGTCCCTTGGGATTTTCAAAAGTTTGTTCTCACATCTCTCACACAGAAAAACAAAAACACCTGAAAATTCTCAGAAAGTATGCTGAATAATTACAGTGAGGTTCTGTATTTCTCGTTTTCTCTCCACATAGGAAAAGAACGAATGGGCCAATAAGACAATTTTCGGAGATTTCCACTGATTGAGAAGTCGAGTATATGAAAGTTTTCAAGGAGTAGGTTGGAAATTGGAAAATAAACACCCCCTTAGGAGAAATTCATGGTTTTTTCAAGTGTAGGTATGTTTGTAATAGCTAGATCGATATATAACCTGGTCATATACCACTCGTGATAGATATGTTGGGTAAAGTATACTTAGATATTTTTCCGCCAATATTGTTGCAGAAATACCATTCGACCCAATTTCTTTAGAAAAAGACCCCTCCAGTTTCGCTGTCGGGGTGTTTTTAAAGAAATTTGGTTCCGTTAGTTCTACAACAATATTGACACAAAAATGCTCACCAAAATATTCATCATTTGTGATAAAACTACTGAATAAGCCTGCATACATCAATTTGCGGTTCGTCTACTAGTTTTCCCGTAATAAATGCAAAAGCAGAAAAAAGTCTAATCGCATTGATTTCCATTCAATCCGCATACGGTAACAATCCGTATACGGTGGACACGACATGAATTTAAACATAATCGAGCTTATCAGAAAGAAACATTTGCGAACAATATCCATTTATATGGAAGTTTGCATGGATTGTCAGGTGAATGTCATTCAACGTTCTGCGTGGTATTTGCTAGGAAAGTAGTTATTTTTCGCCTGTCGGTCTACCAATTGTTTCAATTTATATTGAACCTTTTGTAAAGACCACTTTGTGTGTGCTTCATTCATTTCATTTCATATCTTATCCCTTTCATATGGCTTTTTCTTTCATTAAAATATGCCAGTCGAGCATTTTGAGCCACTACTACTGAGAAGGAATCTTTTATTTAGAATCCTATCGAGGTAGGAGAATTGTATGGAGTGTTTCTTTCTGTCACTAGGTGTCGCCGGTTAAAAGTTATCTTTTCCGACGCACATAAAGATGTTTTAAGCTCGATGATGATTTTATTTATGTTATGTCTCGCTTCGGCCAGAGCTCTCTGGCTGGTGACTACTCCGTACTGATGAGGGCCAGAAAAGCCTGAAACCGGTATGCGGATTGTTAGGTGGACACGACATGAATTTAAACATAATCGATCTTATCAGAAAGAAACATTTGCGAACAATATCCATTTATATGGATGTTAGCATGGATTGTCAGGTGAATATCATTCAACGTTCTGCGTGGTATTTGCTAGGAAAGTAGTTGTTTTTCGCCTGTCGGTCTACCAATTGTTTCAATTTATATTGAACCTTTTGTGAAGACGACTTTGTGTGTGCTTTATGCATTTCATTTCATATCTTATTCCCTTCATTAGGCTTTTTCTTCCATTTTCAATTAGAATTGTTAGCTGAAACATTACTGAATTAAGACTGTAGATCGATTCGCGGTTCATGTTCTCATTTTACCGTAAAAAACGCGAATGCAAAAATAATTAGTTGAGGTAAGATTCAATAAATGAAACCACTATCGAATTTTTCCGACGTTTTGATTTCCCTAGTCATCTTCAGCGCATGTAACATTAGGTTTTCTTGTCGAAAAAAAATGGTCGAGACATCAACATATTAGGTAACTGAAAATTAATATGTATTACTTTGTTTTCATGTGGATGTTGGAAGATACTGTTCACAAAAACAAATGTAATTGCACTGAAGATGACTATATGAATGTCGAAACGTTGTGAAAATATCGATAGCGGTCTCAGTTATTGAACCTTACCGAAACAAAATTCACAATTTACTGTAATCAGGTCACAAAATCTTCAAAAAATAAGTCAGTTGGCAGTGATTTTCACTATATATTTTTTGGTAACTCCCGAACACCAGGTATTAGTATGGGAAAAATATTATCCATGGTTCATATCGGAAACGAAAAATATTGTTGAAATAGCAATAGTTCAAGTCGAACAGATCAATGCTAAATAAAGGCAATATTGTTGTCAAATTTTTCAAAACACAGTATACTGGTATTGACACCCCAGAAAAGATCAGAATAGGCATAAATTATCTACTTATGAGAACAACTGACATGGAATGAGCAATAACAAGGAAATATTAAAACTCAGTTTACCATACCGCCAGAGCAATGAAAGTCCATATTTATAATTTTTAATAAAATATTGGATAGTTTTTTTTAGTACTGAATTATTATAGTAAAGATATAGATCAAAATAATCTGATAATGGGATGAGCATTTGAAATATTTTTCAAGTTAAAAAAATTCGATGGCGCGGCTAGTCGAAAAGGTAGATTTCAGAGTTAATTTGTTGATTCTTAAATTGCCATCAATCAATTACCGAATTAGGTGTCAGAATGCCAAACACTCCCTTATATTTCTATGTAATCTAACTCAAATCGAAAGAATTAAATATAACATCACACAAGGATATATAGATAGTACTTACCTGGGTTTCAATCTCAATATCATTTAGAAAATTAATAACTATTATTTACTTATATAGTTCAACTTTGAAATAGAAAAATGTTAAAATACAATGATGTTTCAGCGGACTAGAAACTCATATCCGACTGATACGAGCAAATGATTGGAGGAAACAGGGTAAACAAAAATTATTTATTCTAATAAATGGCAATTCATCTTAAAGAAAAAGTTTTCGATCAAAAGTTGAGGAGCTCATGCAGCTCTATCAAAAGACCGACAGTTGGCCAATATAGGTATAAAAATACAATATTGTTTTTTTTTAATTTTTCAACATCTGCCATTTTGAAATTACTGGACCGATTTAACCCTTCTCAGAACTTGTGAAATCAACTTTCATCGTTCTCGAATGAAACTTTCTAGTGATTTGAATAATTAGCAAAGAATCAGCTTCGGAAATTTGCTGCTTATGTCAAACACCGTTTGAAATTACAACTAACCTTGCCACCGTGTTGTAAACTGATCATAGTAGGTGAGATATCAATGTCGAATATTCATGGTTTATTCTACTTCTGGTCATAGAACTACAAACTACTTCAGAACTTGAACAATGAATTGGGTTGGGCTTTATTTTTACTCTTTGAAATTCGAACTTTGGAATATTCTCGTGTCTACCACTGGAATACAACACTCAAGAGAAATTTCATTCTCCTACTACTATACTCTTCAAGGTATAACTTTTTTCATAATATGAAAAATGACACGATATGCATTCAATTATCCAGTGGGTAATTTTCTGAAATATACTCTTTGAGATATAACCTGTTTTATAATAGGGGTAGTTTTCGGTGCCTAGGAAAAAATCAGAAATATCCCTTTCGTTATAAATAACGAGTAATATTGTAAAAAAAAACATTGAAAAAATGCATATATATATATATATATATATATTTATATATATATATATATATATATATATATATATATATATTGTTATGTTATGTTATGTTATGCCAGTTAAAGGTTTAAAAGGAAAAAACCCACAAAAATAATAATTACTAAATAGTTATTAGTTCCAAGAGATTTTTTTTTGAATAACTTTTGAAGTTCTATTTATTTATAAGCCTTTGTATAATATGGATAGGTAAAAATGTCAAAATAATATAACACAATCAATTTCATACACTGTCATAATGATCATAAACCATAATTGGAAAAAAGCCAACAAAAAGTCTAAATTAACAAAATTTTCATCAATAAAAGGTGATCAACACATTTGTAAATTTGAAACATACAGTATATGAAATTGGAGATAACTAAAAGTAACCAATGGTAGAACAGCAAACGTCTTCATGATAATAGCCAATCAGAGAATAGATGGTCATAGGTAAAGGTTGTAAATTGTGAAGGAATAGCAATTGGTTGATATCATAAGCAATTATTATTAGAATTTGTAAATAGTAATAAGTATGGAAAAATAGTTGGATATATAAATTGAGTAAGATAAACATAAACAGTGAAATGTGACAATTTAGTGCGCGAATTCAAAAATTCAAATGGGAAAACAGGAAGGGAAACTTGTATCGAGG
Source organism: Gonioctena quinquepunctata (assembly GCA_018342105.1). Taxonomy (NCBI): domain Eukaryota; kingdom Metazoa; phylum Arthropoda; class Insecta; order Coleoptera; family Chrysomelidae; genus Gonioctena; species Gonioctena quinquepunctata. The sequence continues at coordinate 271,944 of JAFIRS010000686.1, forward strand.
CAACAACAAACAAAGCCAACGAGGAGATTGAAAATAAAATTAGAAGGGAATGGACGCAACATTTTTGAGAGAACAAAAATTGAAAGAATTCCAACTTTTGAAGAGCAAAACTAGAATTACCTGAATTATATATCATTTCCACGTCTCCAAAGCTGATTTCCGCATCTGTATGGTTCCTGAGTTATGGTATTGGAATTCCTGATAGCGCTTGTAGTGACAAGGTATCCAGTTTCAGGGCATATCTTGAAACACCGACATCTCCAACAGGTATAAAAACTTTAATAGTGCATTTTCGGTCCTGAACTATTTCACCAATAACGTATTTCACATCTGAAGAACTTTATTTCACCTTATATTGAACAATAACAGAAAACTTCAATAACACGGAAAAAATGAGGTTCTGTTTATCTATCCATGATTGCAATTTCATGATTATCCGTGAATATTTGTATATTCCCACTAGTATAAGTTATTTCTCGTAGGCCAGGTATTTAACGTCTTCCTAATAAAGGAGATAATTGTTTTTGATATTCTGTTGTTTGTTCTTTCACAATGATCAATCAATCAATCAATTTATTCATCATAAAATATACATATAAATTCAATCACAAGGACCAAAGACAGATGCATGTTTATGACAAGTCACAAATAAACATCAAAACAAAATAAATTAAACATCAAAACAAAATAAATTAAACATCAAAACAAAATAAAATAAAATACATACCATTAGATTAAAATATATGATAAAAATTGAGAAAATCATCTTTGCAGGAACATACTTTTCGGACAATATATCATGAAAAGGTAGAAGACGTGAATGCACAAGAGACAACAAGAGAGACAATCGTATATATAAGTATGCTATATTGAATACAAATCAAATCAATTGCATATATCGCGAACATAACACAAATTATACTAAGTACTCATCTATAGTGTAGCAGGCCTTCTGAACTAGCTGCTGTTTCAGTCTTGTTTTGAAAATATTTAAATTGAGGGAGCTTTTAATATGCTCATCAAGAGAGTTGTATAATTTACAGCCAGTAAATAAAAAACTTTTTTGGTACAGCGTAGTCCGGTGATTCTCAGGTTGTAGTTGGCCTTTGAAACGTGTATTATGGTCATGCTTCTCAGCAGTATTCAAAAACTTGTTTTTATTTTTATAGACGTATGTACAAACTTCCAGTATATATAAGCTTACAACAGTAAGGATTTTGAATTTTTTAAAATAATCTCTGCAGCTCGTTCTAGTATCGATACTAGCAAGAATTCTAATCGCATATTTCTGAAGTACCAATACTCTATTCACATGTGCACAATTTCCCCAAATCAAAACTCCATACTTTATATGGGAATGAAAATTTGCATAGTACAATGACAGTAGTGTGTACTCACTACAGTGGTTCTTCATAAATTTCAGACTATAACAGCTACTCTGTAATTTTTTACACAAACAATCAATATGACAATTCCAGTGAAGTTGCTTATCATAGGTAACCCCCAATAGTTTCACTGATTTACTACTTACTATTTCATCATTGGAACCTTCAAAAAGTTTGATTTCATCAGTCCTGCCATTACCAAAGAGAACAGTTATTATTTAACGATGATTCAGTTGTAGGTTATTATTGTTGGACCATTTTACAAAATTGGCAAATACCGCTTCAGCAGTAGTTTTCAGCTTATTGAGATCCTTGTCAACAACCAAAATATTCGTGTCATCTGCATAGCAGATAACATGAACATTCTGAACCCTTTGAATATAGAGAATGAGATCGTTAGCAAAAATGTTGAAAAGTAGAGGACCTATCACAGAACCTTGCGGCACACCTTGCTCTACATCCATTTTTTCAGAGAAAATGTTATTGACTCTTATCATTTGTTTTCTATTACTGAGGTATGACTCGATTAAAGTTAAAGGCAAACCTCTTATTCCATATCTCTCTAATTTGGCAGTGATTAATCGATGATCCACTAGGTCGAAAGCTTTCGAGAAATCAATAAAAATACCCAAAGCAAACATTTTTTTGTCGATACTTGAAATGATCCGACCGCTGAACTCAGATAGTGCTGTCTCTGTACTTTTGTTACTGCAGAAACCATGTTGGTCGGACGATAAGAGTTTGTACTTGAGTAAGTAATTGGTTAACCGATCCTTAATTGCCATCTCAAATAATTTAGAGATAGTGCATAACAGGCTTATTGCTCTGTAGTTAACAAAATCATTCGGATCTCCTTTTTTGTAAAGTGGCTGAACTATTGCCAGTTTGAAGTTATCTGGGAAATGTTTTTCCTCAAAACAAAGATTGATTAGGTAATTCAGAGGTTCACTAATCCACGAGCTGCATTTCTTCAATAAATTATTAGAAATATTATCTTGGCCAGAGGAGTTGGAAGATTTCAGTCTACTTATTAATGACTCAACTTCAACAATCGTAACGGGTTCTAGATAAAATGATATGTGCGATAAGGAAATATTTGAATCTAAAAAGCTATAGTCACGTTCAAAATTTTTATTGATAGGGATGGTGAACTGGTTTGCAAACTGATTAGCAGCAATCTGATCTGGTAAAGGATAGTTATTTTGTGTAATAGTTAATTCATTATTTTTATACCTACCTGTTTTCAATTCATTAATCATTTTCCACATAGCTTTCGTTTTATTTTCCGATCCATGTATTCGCATGTCATTAAATTTAATATTCGCTGCTCTCAGTGCATTGCAGTATTGTTGCTGCAAGTATTTGCTTATGTCCTTATAAATATTGTTGGTCTTAGCCAAATCGTTGTAAAGACTAACCTGGCGTTTCAGTATTATGATGTCTTCTGTGATCCATTCATTTTTACATGGTTTTCTCTTGTTCCTAATTGATATTTCACGTAGAGGAAAACATGAATCTAAATAATGAATCATTAAATTCGTGAAGTTGTCAGATGCTGCATTCAACCTTCCTTGACTATAAACACTATGCCAAGTTTCAATACTTATGCAATTTAGAAAAGCAATATTATTATTTTGGTCATTGAAAGATCTATGCATTATATGATATTTTTTATTACGTTCCTCATCAGCCGCTGCTGACGTAGAATGTAATATTTTGATACGTTGAGAAAAGTGGTCAGATAAATGGAGATCGATCACTTCAGCCCTATGAAATATGAGCTCAGAACTAACTAAGAAATTATCAATGCATGTACTGGAAGTTTGTGATACCCTGGTTGGTTCCTTCACAGTTGAAAATAAACTATGGCATCCTAGTACGTCATTCAATAAAATGCAGTTGTGATTTCTTGTAGAAAAATCTACGTTAAAGTCACCACCAATAATGACCTGCCTGTTAGCAACTGTTCTCAGGTTCAAAAATTCAGTGAAGCAGTCCAAAAAAATTTTAAAATCTCCTGATGGCGGTCTGTAAACAACGGCTATCACCAAATCTTGTGATAGTAAAACTGCAGCACATTCAAAAATACCTTCCCTGCACACAGAGTCTACATCAACTTTTTGATCAACAAACATACCTACGACCATTGAATAATTTGAGTTTGACATATCAAATAAGGGCTAAATTGCTTTGAACCGGCTATCTGGAGATGAGGGCGTACCAACTGTGCTAGCTGTGGTGAGAAAAGGAATAACAATTGTCAGCTACTTGACGAGAGAACAGTGACGTTCGTTGGCAATTATTATTACCACATACAAATTATTATACAGGGCAAAAATATCTATCTATATCATATCAATTTGGTTCACAAAGAATAACAAAAACTATTAGCTATCTTACTACATAAAAACAATTTATATTTTTCAATTCATCAAAACATAACAAAGGCACCCAAAACGTGGGGCTAAAATATTACAATATTTATATTTAAAAAATTCATCATTATATAACAAAATGGCGCCCAACGTGGGGCAAGTAAGGGAAATATACTATTTCTTAATATTTATCGCAACGTAGTGGCAAGTAAAGGCAATATATCATTTCAAGGCAAGTAAAGGAAATATATTATTTCTTAATATTTATTGAAACACTGGGCGAACATTAGCAATTGGCATTTCAACGTGTAAAGCTAAATATTGGTGAATAAAAAAAATATGGATTTGAGAGATGGTAAGAAAGTTGGTGTGGAAGAAGGTGCAGAAGGTAGAGAGAGAGGTGATCACGAAGAAGGAGAGAGTAGTAATGTGAGAGAGAGTGTAATAAAAAGTGAAAGGACAGAGAGGAACAATGACTTACAACAAATAATGGAATACATGATAAGTATGGATAAAAGAAATTTAGAAAATACAGCAAGTATGAATGAAAATATAGCAAGTATGAAAAATGATATAAAAGAAAACTCCGAAAAAACAGAGAAAATGAATGAAAATATGGCAGGTATGGAAGGTAGATTGAAAAATGATATGAATGAAATGAAAGAAAATTCAGCAAGTTGAAAAATGAAATAAAAGAAAGTATGAGACAGGATTTAAAAGAAAATTCAGCAAGAATGGAAGAGAAAATAGAAAGAATGACAGATAGATTAATAGAAAATATGGGAAAATGTTTCAAAGAAAGTAGTGAAGGAATAGGTAAACCATTAGAAACAAGTAGTGAGCAAAATAAAATTCATGAGGTAGTTAAACAAAAAACAGATCATAGGAATAATTTATTGGAAAAAGAGGATAAACAAATACAAAATATAAAAGTTTATAGATAACATGAATGTGAACAATAAAAAAGTTTTGTTGCAAAAAGGAAAAAAAAAATGAGAATATATGACATAATAATAGCGAAAATGAATTATGAATTGCAAAAAGGTGACGAAAATGATAAAATAATTATAATAAAGATGAATGATACAAAAATGGCTAACAAAAATTTTGAGTTGGAAATAAAGAACATAAATAAAAAGATAAGAGTAATGCAAATCAATGATATCTACAGGGCGAATTTTCGAAATAAAGCAAAGCAATACAAATAATGAAATATTAATAATAATGAATAGTAAAATGTTGAATATAAAAATAGGAAAGAATGGAAATAAATATTACTTCCAAAAACAAGGAAATCTTCAAATTATGAAAAAGAAAATAGTTGAAAAAATTAACATGAAATTTCTATTGAAACTTTGTGAAATAAAATATAAGCTTGCAGTTAGAAAACAAGCAAGATTCCATAGAGGGAGAGACAAATAATTAAAATGAAAATTTAGGAATTAATAAATTGTAGGTTAACAAATTTGATAGGCAAGTTAAGGAATAAAAATGGGAAAAAAATAAAAAATAATTTCATAGATAGGTAAGATTTCAGAAATATTTGAATAAAATAAAATGGAAAACAAACATAAAGAAAAAAAATATCAATGAGAGAAAATATTAGCGGAAACAAAAACAACACATGAGTGGATATTTCAAGAAAGAAAATAATAATAATGAATAACAATAAAAATACTGTGAAACAGAAAAGTTGATAAAATTATTGGTACAGGTTAGTTAGATAAAGTAAAGTTGAAAAACAATATAGATTATAAAGAAGGAAAAAAATATAGAAATGGATAAAAAAAAGAATTTTAAAGAAAAATGAAAAGAAATAATGATAAAAATATTTTGTGTATAAAATGAATGTATGTGAGAAATGAAAGTGGGTATGATAATAATAATAATATCAAAGAAGTATATTATAATAAATATGATGATGATGATGATGATAAAGGTATATTGATAAATAATATGAAGGTATATTAATGAATTATAAATGAATATAATATGTTAATTATGTATGAATAATGAAAAAGCGAAAGATATATGCACAAAATAAAAGTAAATAAATGAGAGATTGGATATATAAAATATCCAATTCAATATGAATTTAAAGAACAACTGAAGGAAAAGATAGGAAAAATGATAAATCAGTATAATTGAAAGGGTACCAGTAATTGTAAAATTGATAATTGAAAATAATATCAGTATAAAATATAAAATGAAAGTAAGATAATCATAAAATATAAAATGTCATATATTAAGATATCTAGAAAATGTTTCTCTCTTGATCCGAAAAAAATGTCCAAGTCAAGTTTTTCTGGAACAAAAGAACATAGTACTAGTAGTTGTAAATAATCGTTCTCGTTGTAGAATTTGTTTTTTTTGAACTGGTGGGAAATCCAGCAAAGTAGTTTTCTGAAAATAGGAAAAAGTATTAGTCAAAGTAAAGTTAAAAAAAAAATATATAAAAAAGGAAATTGATATTCGAAATTTTCTAACCAGTAGAAAATTATTGAATATAAATTTAGGAATGTTGTTATGTTATGTTATGCCAGTTGAAGGTTTAGAAGGAAAAAACCCACAAAAATAATAATTACTAAATAGTTATTAGTTCCAAGAGATTTTTTTTTGAATAACTTTTGAAGTTCTATTTATTTATAAGCCTTTGTATAATAAGGATAGATAAAAATATCAAAATAATATAACACAATCAATTTCATATACTGTCATAATGATCATAAACCATAATTGGAAAAAAGCCAACAAAAAGTCTAAATTTACAAAATTTTCATCAATAAAAGGTGATCAACACATTTGTAAATTTGAAACATACAGTATATGAAATTGGAGATAACTAAAAGTAACCAATGGTAGAACAGCAAACGTCTTCATGATAATAGCCAATCAGAGAATAGATGGTCATAGGTAAAATTGGAAATTGTGAAGGAATAGCAATTGGTTGATATCATAAGCAATTATTATTAGAATTTGTAAATAGTGATAAGTATGGAAAAATAATTGGATATATAAATTGAGTAAGATAAACCTAAACAGTGAAATGTGACAATTTAGTGCGCGAATTCAAAAATTCAAATGAGAAAACAGGAAGGGAAACTTGTATCGAGGCAACAACAAACAAAGCCAACGAGGAGATTGAAAATAAAATTAGAAGGGAATGGACGCAACATTTTTGAGAGAACAAAAATTGAAAGAATTCCAACTTTTGAAGAGCAAAACTAGTATTATCTGAATTATATATCATTTCCACGTCTCCAAAGCTGATTTCCGCATCTGTATGGTTCCTGAGTTATGGTATTGGAATTCCTGATAGCGCTTGTAGTGACAAGGTATCCAGTTTCAGGGCATATCTTGAAACACCGACATCTCCAACAGGTATAAAAACTTTAATAGTGCATTTTCGGTCCTGAACTATTTCACCAATAACGTATTTCACATCTGAAGAACTTTATTTCACCTTATATTGAACAATAACAGAAAACTTCAATAACACGGAAAAAGTGAGGTTCTGTTTATCTATCCATGATTGCAATTTTATGATTATCCGTGAATATTTGTATATTCCCACTAGTATAAGTTATTTCTCGTAGGCCAGGTATTTTAAGTCTTCCTGAATAAAGGAGATAATTGTTTTGGATATTCTGTTGTTTGTTCTTTCACAATGATCAACAAACATACCTACGACCATTGAATAACTTGAGTTTGACATATCAAATAAGGGCTAAATTGCTTTGAACCGGCTATCTTGAGATGAGGGCGAACCAACTGTGCTAGCTGTGGTGAGAAAATGAATAACAATTGTCAGCTACGTGACGAGAGAACAGTGACGTTCGTTGGCAATTATTATTACCACATACAAATTATTATACAGGGCAAAAATATCTATCTATATCATATCAATTTGGTTCACAAAGAATAACAAAAACTATCAGCTATCTTACTACATAAAAACAATTTATATTTTCCAATTCATCAAAACATAACACAGGCACCCAAAACGTGGGGCTAAAATATTACAATATTTATATTTAAAAAATTCATCATTATATAACAATATATATGTAAAGATATATATATATATATATATATATATATAATAAATTCACATTTGCCATCTTCAGGTGATATCTAATTCATTCGATTGTTTCGAACTCGACTGAATTAGACATCACCTGAAGATGGCAAATGTAAATTTGCCGAAACATCGTGAAAATCTACGAAGAAACATATATATATATATATATATATATATATATTATATATATATATTATATATATATATATATATATATATATATATATATATATATATATATATATATATATATATATATATATATATATATATATATATATATATATATATATATATATATATATATTATAATATATATATATTATATATATATAATATTATAAAAATGTAGTATACTTCTCATTATACTAATGAATGATAACAATAAAACTCTCCCTAATGTTTACAACGATTCGCCTCGGATATTTTGAAAAACACGAACAATACAATTAACCTCACTCACTTTATTGCGAACCTCTCCTTAACACGATTCATTAAAAACTGACTTCAATATTATTCATCTCACCAATCGAAAAATATTACCTAAGAATATGAATCAACTTGATATTATAAGGCAGCTGCGATTTCTGGCTAGGAAATCGTACCGAAAATAATATACAATACGTTGAGAGAAATTCTGGTTGGATTCATATTTATAATAATAATAATAATAATAATAATGAAATGACATTTTCTCAGTTATATAGTAATTCACATAGGAAATATTCAGTTAAGAATTAATTTACAAGTGATATGACATAGAGTTTCATAGAGTACCATATAGTATCTAACTCAAAATATGTACCTATCGTAAGGTATTCAACTTATAAATTGAAATTAAATTCGAAAGCAGGAGAAGCCACCTAATCTAGGCTTGAGTTGTGGATCTTCCTCCCACAGATACTCAAGTGATTTTCAGTGGAGAGATAGAGAAGAGAGAAAAAAAGAAGAAAAAAAAATGATACTACATAAAGAGAGTTCTCAACATTGCAAATTAAACTTTTTTTATGTGTTCAAAGTTGATTAAAAATGTGAAACATTGAGGAGAGACAAAAAGCATTGGCATTCTCATTACATATTAAATTTTGTAGTTCTCACGGTGTTTTTGTTTCCAGTTTAGAGATTATTTTAAGTGTTTTCCTTCCGGAAAGTTATGCGCGTATTCTTTGTCTTCTTTGATAGTGTTGGCCAATCTTTCAGAAAACATATTATGTGGAATAACTCTTTGAAAGATCGGCTAACTCTCTCGAAGAAGACAATACAACACGCACCCAACATTCCGAAATGAAATCACAATCGGAACGACAAACGAACAAAATATGAAAAATCCCATGTCAGGATTGCAAAACAGTATATAGATCATGTAGTACAAACGAAACGATATCTCCAACAATGTATTGATGAGCATAAAAGAAACACACAAATAAACAATCTTATCACCAAAAAAATTTAACTGAATTAGCATATCATGATCTCCAAACTGCTGTCGGGGAGATCAACAGGGGTGGGGGGGGGGGCATGACTATATATCGTGCTTATAAATCATAAAAAAAATCACCATCTGAATACAACACGTGAACTGAAAAGCAAAACTCAAAGAAGGGCTCCAGCAATTCCAAGTGAAGATGAGAAAAGATTCGCTGAAAGTCTCAAGACGATGCAGCAATGGGAATTCGAAATACATAGGAAGTGGAATATTCCAGGAAAAAATAACGGATCCCTTCGTCATTACCGAATATTTCAATTGAATGAAGGAAAATTTGATGAACCTCCACTTATTTAATATTCCAGGTTTGATATGGAACCTTGATAAAACATATTTGTCATATGATCCCCATGAAACAAAAGTACTTGGAGCAAGAGGAAAGACGAGAACAAAGACATTTCCTGTACCAGGTACAACAATCGGCGACAACACCGGTACCCTCCAACATAACTCCGACATCTTCAAATACTATCCGAGTAGCTGGAAGCGTCCGAGTCTGCTCGTACTGTGTGAACCAACCTTTAAAAACGGATTTGGGGAAGCAGGTATCCATCCATTTATCCGCAATATAGTTTCAGGGGACAAATACGATCCAGAAGCTCAAAAAATTATTATTAAAATGCACTAAAAAGTAAAAAATATTTGCTTTGGATGTGTGACGTAGGTTATTCTGCGAGTTATAGACTCAGAAGCTTGTGCTTTTTAGTACTTAAGTACGTCTCAATCTATACATTTTTGTTAAAGCATCTTTATTATGAGGCCTTCCTTTCCTGTACGTTTTGAGGTATCTAGACCATCTGAAGATTAAATCATCCGCCATCTTGCAGTTGCTATCTTCAATTTATAAATTTCAACTGAAATCAATAATCTTCGACTAAATTCATAATCTCCGACCTCGAAATCCCCGACATACCAATTTTGAATAGAATCGGACCATAAACACAGAGATCGTGGGCCATCTTGGAGCCGCCATTTTGATTTTATGAATTTTGGAGAAAAACTCTTAATCTTCGACCCTAAAAACCCCAACATACCAATTTTGAATCGAATCGAACCATAAACCTAAATCTCGTCCGCCAACTTGGAGCGTCTTTTTGTTTTTTTCTAACAAAAATTCCATCGGCCGTCATTCCAATTTCATGAATTTTTACAGAAAATTCATAATTTCCGGCTCCGAAAACCCCCACATACAAATTTTGAATAGAATCGGACCATAATCACAAAAATCCTCCACCATTTTTGAGCCGCCATCTTGAATTTATAGATTTTAACAAAAAATTCATAAACTCCGACCCCAAAAACCTCCAAATACCAATTTTGAATCAAATCGTACCTTAATCACAAAACTTGTCCGCCATCTTGGAGCCGCAAACCTGAATTTATGGATTTTGACAGAAAATTCATTATTTTCGACGCCAAAAACCCCCATATACCAATTTTGATTCGAATCGTTATCATAAAACTCGTCCGCATTCTTGGATATGCCATCATTAATTCATGAATTTTGACAGAAAATGCATGATCTCCGACCCCGAAACCCCCCCCCCCATACCAATTTTGAATCGTATGGGACCATAATCGCAAAACTCGTCCGCCATCTTGGAGCGGCCATCTTGAATTCATGAATTTTGACAAAAATTCATAGTCTCCGACCTTGAAAACTCCTACATACCAATTTTGAATCAAATCGGACCATAATAACAAATCTCGTCCGCCATTTTGTTTTTCTCTTTAACAAATCGCATAATGCATTGTCACCGGAATTATGAACACCTACCAAATTTCAGCTCAATCGGATGTCGGCAAATGCTTCAAAAATAATAATAATAATAATCGTTTTTATTGATAGTAAGTGAGACATAATTCATACATGAAATGTGCGATTCTAGTACTATCAAAGGGCAGAGTTAGCGTTTACCCATGTGTTAGATGGATAAGTACTTTTTTACATTCAACCTTTATTCTAATATGCTAATGGAGAATGGAAATGAAAGAGAAAAAAAAGCTGAATTACAATATCTAGCAATATATCTATAAAATAATAATGTGTAAGGCACAAAAAAAAAACAATGTAAATAATGATATGTTAGTATGTCAGAACACGTAGAATGGGGATAGATTAAACATGGATAATTATTTTATTTGAAAGTGTAGATATACAGCGGGAATACTTATAAATGTATATCATCCATCAACAGAAGTTTTTTCATTTTTTTCTTGAAGAGTTCAATGGAAGTATTTTTTAGAGCATCTGGTACCTTATTGTATAGCCGTGATATCATGTAGGAAAATGAAGACTGATAGAGAGAGGTTTTATGCAAAGGTGGTGTCAATTTGGACTTGAATCTGATATTAATATTGTGGACGTCTGTTCGGTACGATACTTTTTCAAATAAGTATGGTGGCTTCTTTTCGAGGATGATTTTATGATACAGCACTTAGCCAACCCAGCTCGCTCAAAGGAGTTGATATATTATTTCGTTTCCTTAAACCACAGATAAGACGGACCCATGAATTTTGTACCAATTGTAGTCTGTTTATATCCGATTTGAGTAAGGCGGGGCCGAAGATAACATCTGCGTGATTTAAGTGAGACAAGACTAGGGCTTCGCATAAGATTATTTTACTTTTTTTGTCTAGAAAGGATCTGTTAGAGTAGATAAGTTTCAGATTGCAGAATGCTCTTCTGATGACAGTATTCACATGTTTCGTGTACCTCAGAGTATAGTCCATAAATAAGCCTAGATTTTTAATGGTATCTATGAATGGAATGAGTTCGTCATTGACTCGGAGGTTGATATGTGGTAAACACCTAATTCGGACGTCTTTGTTTCTGCTAAACAGTATGGCATTTGATTTTGAAGGATTGATAGAAAGACATAGTTTGCTCGACATGTCGACTATAGCAGTCAGATCATCATTCATATGCTGAACCGAGAGGGCTAAGTCACTTTCGGTTGAGGGAAGATATAGTTGAACATCATCTGCTTAAAAATGACTACTGGAATAATGTAAAGTTCTATGTGAATCAATAGTGTACAAAATGAAGAGCAACGGGCCTAAAATTGATCCTTGTGGTACCCCATTTTTGATGCGTACGAAATCAGACTGTTAGTTATCGAGTTTGACTGTTTGAAAACGATAGTATAGATAATTTTTGAAAAACATAACAGAAGAATCACTGAAACCAATATAGTGTAGTATGGCTAGTAATAGGTCATGTTCAATTCTATCGAATGCTTTAGTATAGTCTAGAAATACAAGTAACACCAACTTTTTATCGTCTAAATATTTGAGAATATTTGAGAATATCCTGATTGGTGCGGAGGTAGGAGATTATAATCTTCTAAGTAGATTTTCATTTGTGCATGTATGATCTTCTCAAAGACTTTGGACAAAACACATAGAATACTAATAGGTTTAAGAAATTTGAGTTCAGTGGGATTACTGATTTTTGGTAAAGGGAGGACAACAGCATGTTTCCAAATAGATGGGTAGGTATTTTTTTCTATACAGTAGTTAAAAATGTGACAGAGATGCTCTAAGACAGATGGACAAGCATGAAGTAGCATATTCACACTTATAGAGTCTGCACCAATGGATTACAAATTTTGAACCGGAAAGAATGACAGAACGAACGAATGACAGAATGACATACGGAACGAAGCAAGTTGAATGAAAGCTTGTAAAAAAAATTCAAGATATCCTTACAACTTCCTACAAATCAGGCGAACAATATCGTCCCTCAAGAAAATGATCAGCATTTTATAATCGCTGAACCGTCCACTAGTTCCGTCCCTCAAGAAAATGATCAGAATATTGTCGCCGCTGAACCGTCGACAAGTTCTTTTGAGTCGAACGTGGGTTTTGATAAATTATCATAGTATACAATGAAACAGACCCAAAAAGATGAACATTCACTAAAATCGAAAAAGATCAGTTACAGGTGCGGAGGTGATGACCATCACAAGAGGCATCAACGAGACTTACGAAAGAAAAAGAAGAGAAAAAAAGAGGTAAAAATAAAAAGAGGAAAAAGAACCCCAAAAGTTCCAATATGACCAAAACAGAAATGCAGTTCTAGTAGCTCGAGTTCCGAAGAAGTACTGGAAATACAGTATTTATGGATTCAGACGCTGATATGGACACTGAGGTGTTTGACAAGAATGCGATTGATGGAGAGTAATCTGAAGTTATGATAGGGCGATGGGTTATAGTAGAATATGCTTCTAAAAAATACATCAAGCATTTTGTTGGGCACATTGAGAGTAAAAATGAAGAAAGATGGCTAGTTAGCTTCTTGAAATAAACCCACAATACTTTCATGTGGCCAGAAACAGGAGGTCGTGAGACTTTCACCAGAACCATTTGAAGGTAGAAGAGAAACCTTATATTTTGAAGTAGATTTGTAACTTTTTTTCAGAATAAAGATATTTCAGATATCGAGAAACCTAGTTTTAACATTTTGTTTCACACTTTTCCCGTGATTTAAGCTATGACAATTCTTAACGATATCACCAGGAAGGGTTATACTTTCCCCAACTCGATGGACTAACCTAGAGGCATTGTTTTAACAAAATATCAAATATTTTTTTGGCATATGATAGAGTCGCTCAGAAACATCAAATTCAAGTAGGCACACACACACACACTCACACACATATATATAAATATATATATATATATATATATAAGTAGATAGTGACATTCGCGCCCAATTGACTTGGGGGTGCACTACAACAAACCTACACATTATATTAAGATTTTCAGAACACCGACTATAGCATGAAAACAATTTTAATTACAATTCATAAACGTTTTGAAAAATTAACGAACAAACTTTGACAAAACTTATTCCCAACCACTTTAAAGAGTATTACTTAAAGTTACTCTGCAAAATCGGTCATGCAATTTGATAACAAGGTAACATGGCATGGGTTTTTTTGGCTTTTTCGAGTATTTGAGAATCTTAATCGTATTTATAATCATTAGAAATTTGATTAAAATAATAAATAAACAAAAATATTACCCACTTCAAAATAACTAACTTTAAATTGTTTTGTTTGAAAAAAGTTTGCAATATAATATTGTGCGATATTATATTGCACAATGTTTCTTAACACAAACAATTCAATATTTTTGTGCAATACTTACTAGTTTGAATTCAGGCTCAAGTAGATGAATTGAAAATGTATCAAAAACGGAAAGCGTGTCTGGCAATTTTTTTATATTTCTCATTCAAAGAAACCAAAACTGCGGCATTGGGCTAAAGAATGGTACTTAAAACTCGAATTCATCTGAACTGACAAAATCAACAAGCACAATCTCCATTCAATACTTGCACAATATACACAATATACGAATCAGACACACAATAATATTGCGCAATTCCATTCTGTCTTGTATACCTCAATAATGAATGAAAATAAAATGAAATTCGATGTGTGAAAATATGTCTCTAGAACGTTAGAGCGATTTGACTTACTTTACGAATTTCTCAGTAAGACAGCATAGTCTACATTCTGGATAATAATAATATATTCAAGTGGCCATCCGGACAAAGTGTTCGATGACAATTCTGGAAGATATTTTAACTCCAACGTTCTGTATCTGTACGACAAAGGATCTCCAGAAAAAATATTCGAGAGAAACTAGTCATTTCAGAAAAGCTGACGTGCAAAAACAACTCAATAAGTTAAAGAGCGTAAATGAAACGTTAAAACTTACCAATACATTATGTCCTTCCAGTTCCCTAGGGACCTACCTGCAAAAAGTTAGTGTTTCAATGAAATAATTCCATATGATTATTTTAACAAGTTTTCATTTAGATTAACTCCTCTATAAACAACCAAAACTTACCTTTAAATTTGACCCACTTTCAATCGCCTTTAAATTTGGCATGTGTGTGTATGGATAAAAGTTAATTTGCACTGTTTCTCAATTTAATTGCACTGTACATTTCCGTCGGCTTATTTCTACAAACGAAGTAATGGACATTGATTTATGGCTGCAAAAATAATATTCAGTCACCCTTTCAATTGGTGAAATACAGTTTTTATTGGCCGATGGGATTTCATTTTGAATCATACATGTCGATCAAGTCCATATGACCGCATTTTGAAAATCAGAATTAACAGCTGTCTGAATAATTTTGATCTATAGATGGAGGCCCATTGATGCAAGGAAATAGAATATATTAATTCTTGAGCATAACATGTTTGAAAGAAGTCGCAATACTATTTGTACATATTTTGGAAATATTTAGGAACGTACAGGGTGTTCCGTTGGAGAGGAGTATTTATTGATTTATTATACATCCAGCAGGCAGAGGCCAAATTACAGGAGTACTCATTTAACCTTAATCTTATATGTTGCCGTAAAATGAAACCTAGTAATGAAAACTTCACATTGGTAGTAATAGTTATGAACTAGTTTGAAAGTATACTTCAAATGGTTCACTGAATTGATCCAGTGTGAGAAAGAAATTTCTGCACATTGGGTTCAATGGAGAAGGAAAATGAAAAAATGTATGAATGAGAGTAATGATAAATGAATCTAGGGAAATATGTGTGTTTTTATATAAATAGTAAATAACCAATTTTCTTCCCCACCCCCATTTTTGATGAATGCAACTTCAACTCGCTCAACAGGTCATAACTGTAATGCTTCTCAGAATAACACTTGAATTTTTTCCACGTTAGTCAAACTCGCACTTCACTTAATATTCAAATAATTTTTTTTGCACCATTTGATTTATCATTTTTATTTTGAGAATATGATCGTTATTTTTTTAATCTTTTGAAAATTGAAATTATTATATTTTTTTTAGCAAATCCTCTCTAACTTCGTTATTTTTGAGGAAAGGGAAAAGTAGGTGGAGCTTTTTCTACAATTTTGATTCGAAACTTTTTTTTTTGAATTATAATAAAAAAACATGTGCCGAGGATGAACACGTATCAAACTCCATTGATGCTTATCAAAAACAAAAATTCAGTTATTGAGTTCAAAATTCAGATTTAAAGTGATTTTCAATTGGATTATCACTAAAAATTTTCTATTTAGTTATATCTCACAACTTTGTTTTTTGAACCAGACATGAGCTGTGAAAAATAGTCAACTGACTTGCAGTGTGCGCGAGCACTTTGCTTTGTTGAAGAAAAAACTATTTCCGAATTATACATCGTTTATGATCAAGGTTGTACGATGAATATATTTTGCCGATAAAAGAGAAATGCATGAATCAGTTGTAAAAAATGGAAAACGTGTGTATATTTCGAAAAATATATTTTGTTAATTTTTATCAAGTTAAGGTAGATTTCGACAAATATTCGACCAATTTCAATAAAATTATTGTTGTTTATATTTGTATTTACTTACAACTAAAATGTTTTTGTTGACTCGTAATAGTTCACTGAATCTTCGTCTGGATGGAATTTAAAATTCAATGGACATAGTCATCAAACACAATTGTTATTTTTAATCAAAGAATTTGAAATTTGAACGACAATTATGGTAATTTGGCAAGTTCTTAGCAAATTTTGACTAGAAGAAAAATAATTGGGATAGAGTTCCGATAATCGAGAATTTGAAAATATTTCTTCCTCTTTAATTTTTTTATACCGTCTACGGCTCTCAGATTTTGAGTAATTGGAAAAAAGTGAGGCCTCTTTTCTTATTACTAATTTGTTTATACCTACCAATTTTCAACAGAGAATAAAACCCGGAAAACGTATTTCTCGAATGATCATTCCGAATCTTATGAGCCATCGCATACTTTTTGCAGAATAAGAATGATTGTTTTGTAGGACCTACTTCGTGACCAGACCTTGAATACGTCCTAATCAGGTGAGCTATCTAATCAAAAAGGGTAAATGTTAAGTAAGTCCACTTATGCTTCCTGAATATAGGTAAAAGACTTTTCTTCTTCTTGTCTCCTGAACACGAAAAATGCGGCGGTCTCATACTGTTTCCGAGTTAGAATACTTTTTTATAACATAATTTTCAAGCACCGTTACCTCGCACAAAAATCACTCAAAATGCCTCCTTCTTACCAGCATAAACAATAAACCCTATATCACTTATTTTCGGCACAACTTCGAGCAAAATATTGCCGGTTTTCTCGAAAGAATCCTCCTTAAACAGTTACAAATAAACAAACTTCGGACATCTGACAAATGAAATTTAGTACCTTTCACTGTTCTGCATATTGGTAATAACAAATGAATCACCGCCAACGTTTTGAATTCAAATATGACGTAATAGTTTCCCCTTCATTCTTATTTGCTATTGTTTTTGGGAACCATTTTGTCACTTATAATATTTGATTGTGAACAATTATTGATCAACTTTGAAGATAATGAAATTGATTGAATATACTGTTCTGGTACCAAACAGTACTGTATCAATTGCATTTCTAATTAGAGTGGTGATATATTTGTTATTACCAACATGCAGAAAAGTGAAAGTTACTAAATTTAATATGTCAGATGTGTGAAGTTTGTTCATTTGGAACTGTTTAAGAAGGAAGATTTTTTCGATAAAACCATATTTTGTGCAAAGTTGTGCCGAAAATAAATGATTTCGTTTTTACACGCTTTATATTAGCTTCACTTGTATGTTTGTTTGTTTGTAACCGACTCCTTTGGGCGCGATTTTGACCCACTTCCAGACGTCCGAATGATTTGAAATTTGGCAGGTGTACATCATTCCGGTGACGATGCATTAAGAAATTTTTGTGCGAAGAAAAAACAAAATGGCGGCTCCAATATGGCGTACGAGTTTTGTGATTATGGTCCGATTCGCTTCAAAATTGGTATCCGAAAGTTTTTGTGGTCGGAGATTATGATTTTTTCGTCAAAATTGAAAAATTCAAGATGGCGGCTCCAAAATGATGGACGAATTTTGTGATTATGGTCTGATTCTATTCAAAATTGGTATGTGGAGGTTTTTGGGGTCAAATATTACGAAAATTTGAAAATTCAAGATGGCGGCTTTGAAATGGCGGCCGAGTTTTGTGATTTTGGTCCGATTTGCTTCAAATTTGGTATCTGAGGGTTTTCGTGGTTGGAGATTATGATTCGAATATTATGATTCTTTTGTAAAATTGAAAAATTCTGGATGGCGGCTTTAAAATGGCGGCCGAGTTTTGTGATTATGGTCTGATTCTATTCGAAATTGGTATGTGGAGGTTTTTGGGGTCAAATATTACGAAAATTTGAAAATTCAAGATGGCGGCTTTGAAATGGCGGCCGAGTTTTGTGATTTTGGTCCGATTTGCTTCAAATTTGGTATCTGAGGGTTTTTGGGGTCGGAGATTATGATTCTTCTGTTGAAATTGGAAAATTCGAAATGGCGGCTCCAAAATGGTGGACGAGTTTTGTGATTATGGTCCGATTCTATTCAAAATTGTATGTGGGTTTTTGGGGTCGAATATTATGATTCTTTTGTAAAAATTGAAAATTCAAGATGGCGGCTTAAAATGGGGCCGAGTTTTGTGATTATGGTCTGATTCTATTCAAAATTGGTATGTGGGGGTTTTTGGGGTCGAATATTATGATTCTTTGAAAAATTGGAAAATTCAAGATGCGGCTTAAAATGGCGGCCGAGTTTTGTGATTATGGTCTGATTCTATTCAAAATTGGTATGTGGGGGTTTTTGGGGTCGAATATTATGATTCTTTTGTAAAAATTGAAAAATTCAAGATGACCTCTTCAAAATGGCGGCCGAGTTTTGTGATTATGGTCTGATTCCATTCAAAATTGGTATGTGGGGGTTTTGGGGGTCGAATATTATGATTCTTTTGTAAAAATTGAAAAGTTCAAGATGGCGGCTTTAAAATGGCGGCCGAATTTTGTGATCATGGTCTGATTCTATTCAAAATTGGTATGTAGGGGGTTTGGGGTCGAATATGATGATTCTTTTCTGGAAATTGGAAAATTCAAGATGGCGGCTTCAAAATGGCGGCCGAGTTTTGTGATTATGGTCTGATTCTATTCAAAATTGGTATGTGGGGGTTTTTGGGGTCGGAGATTATGATTATCTGATTTGATAAGATCATTCCATTTTTCAATTTGCAAAAAAATTATAAAAATAATAGTTAAAAAAAAAATTTTAAAAACACGCTTTGATTAATAAACCACACTAAAAAGTAGGAAATAAATAATAGTTTGAAAAAACTAAAAAACACGCTTTTATAGAAAACCAGACTAAAAAATTGAAAATAAGAAAAAAAAATATTTTATTTTTAAAAGAGTGTGGGGTGCATGGTATCAATAATTATATAGTACATTACACACCGAGGCGATACCATGCACCCCACGCTTTTTTTTAAATAAAATACATTTTTTTCTTATTCTCTATTTTTTTAGTCTGGTTTTCTATTAAAGCGTGTTTTTTAGTTTTTTTAAACTATTATTTATTTGTTTTATACTTGTTGTGCGAGAAAACGGTGCTTGAAAATTAGGTTGTAAGTTAAAAGTTCTAACTCGGAAACGGTATGAGAGACTGCCGCATTTTTCTTCCGGATTCGTGTTTAGGAGGCAAAATCACGAAAGAAAAGTATTTTACCTATATTCAACATTTACCCCAAAAAGTTATATAATGAACAATTGTGATCACATATTTGGACAATTTCCAATTCTGAATTTGTATTCCAGATGTTTTCAGAAAGAAAGAGTACCCTTATTTTTGTATTATCCTGTATAGTTCTGCAGTTTCAATAATTTGATGGTTGCACTTGAGATATTGAATGAATTTCCAACTTTTGTCAGAGAACATTTTAAAAAATTCATGAAAAACAATATTAATAGCTAGTATTATCTTGTAAAATTGCTGTAAGGTGCCGCCATCATCGATTTCAATAGAATTGTGGTACTTTTGCCTGCTTGGCTGCTGAACACGAATCTGCAATCAAAACTATGAGGGGTTGAATATTCCCTAAAGACAAAAAGGTTGATTTTTACACTTCCTTTTTCTGTAATGAAAAGGATTCCAATAATTTTTTCGTCATTTAAGTGTATCCTTCTCACCTGAAAATATACTCTGTTAATATATTTTTAACTGGGTTAGAAAAATATTACCGTACGCTCGAATGTAACCTCGAAGCAATTTTTTTCCAAATGAAGAAATACAAGTACATATCTGAAAAAAACAGATTTTGGCGAAAATAACCATTGCTGACGTTTCAAAATATGTATTTAAATGATAAAATATGTTTGTAAAATTTTTTATTGTGAACAAGAGGGTACAAATGACCTTCGAATGGATATAACTGATAGAAGATTCGTGTTCAACAGACAAAAAAACGTAAGTATCCTAAATTTGATTGAAAACAGAGATGGGGTCATACAAAAGCAATTTTTTCTATTTCTAATGCATAGCAATACCCATTCATATTCACTGTTATATTGCTAAATCGCCAATGAAAACTTCTATCTCTTACCTCTTTACCAGGACAACAAATCACTCTCCACCAAATCAAAAGAGTTACAAATCACATACACATACACATTTCCATGAAAAAAGGATTTCAAAAACACAAAGCTTTGTCGAAAATATCTGATGTATTTGGACCGCGCGAAATCCGAACACTTCGTTAACTACTAAATGTATACGTGACTGTTTCCCGAATATCTGTTGTTAGCGATGGCAGTTTTTTGTCAAGCAATGAGTAAGCAGTGCTAACAGAGGAGTTTTGACGATAGGCATACTATGATATTAATTTTTGATCCACAAAAACAATAAAATGAGTTATTAGTGGAGAAAAAATAGCTTTAGATTATGCATTATTTCGGAATCCTGGAGGACGCCATGGATTTTACTAAAACATTCTTATATTACTTAGAAATGATTTGCATATTTGTGCGCTGATTGTTTATTAATTGCTTAAACAATGAAAACATTTTTTTCTTTGCAAATTCAAAATATTTCAGTTAATGTTACCCAAATATGATGCTATAGGGGTTTTCGAGGTCGCTGAACAAGAATATGATATTAAAAAAAACGATGACGTGGCCAGTCGTGAAGGTAGATTTGATGAATGATAATTTAAAGCTATTTTTTATTTAGGTGTACATCTCGGAGAAAAACTTGTCGAGTAAAAGTTGTAGAGATAATGGAGCTCTATCAAACGATTCATAATTTACCAATATTGATATGCAAATGAAAGATTGGGAATTTTTTTGAATCTTCCAACAACCGCCATTTTGAAATTACTGGACCTTTCTCGAAATCAGCCGAGATATTGATGGGAAGTACTTTTGTGCCAAATATTGTTTCATTCGGTTGAAAAATGTGGCCTCTACTTAACAAGTATCGTTATATATATATATATATATATATATATATATATTCTTTAGTTTCTTGACCACATATATATGGAATAAAGGTCTGATTCAGTCAATTCATATACTTTTTCTTGACTACGTTTTGACATGGTATTTGTCATCATCACGTTAAAACCCTAAAATTAAAATATGGAGTTTGGGACATATTTAACTTAACACAATATTGAAATGTATGCACTAAAATAATTCTTTAAAAACATATGGTTGACTCAATATAAATATCTGTAACATTTATGAGTATTCACTTACAAATTGTTTTAATTGAATTCTGCGTTCGCATCGTACGAACGTTATTGTAGGTGTGTGACTGCGTCGAAGTTATCGGGAATGATTTGTTTATCTTTCATGCATTTTTACCCTCTTTCATGCATTTTTACCCTCTTCATAAGTATTGTTTATATTGAGTTCTAGTATATGAGCCAGACTGTATTTTTTTTGGCAGCATGTGAAGATCAGATTTTAATATTATTACTATGAACAAAGTTATAAAAGGTTGTATGAATCTGGCTTAAGTTTTTGATATAATTTCTATTTTCAATGCTATTGAGGTCTTTTTTAATATGTATCATTTCAAGGAATGTTCTTACTCTTGGATTCCTTCCTTTCGTCAAAATTTCAACGTTGTTAGTATCAAACTTATGTTGATTTTCTTTTTCGTGTTTGGATAAGGCTGTAGTGTCGGTTTTTGAGTATTCATGGGCTTGTACTCGTTTCTGCAAATATTATTTTGTTTGACCTATATAGGTACTTTGACAGTCTTTACACGGATTCTATATACCGTATGAGTTTATTTGTTTTTTGATATTTCTGGTTGTAATTTCGAATAAATGGTTTTGTTCGTATTTTTCAGTCGGTGTGAAATAGTTATAATGTGTTTTTTCATTGTTTTATTAATTTTATTCGATAGTTTGCTACTGTTGAAGCAATTGCAATGGGATCTCCAATCGCTGCAATACTAGCAAATCTGGTTATGGAGTGTGTTGAAGAAAAGATCATCAAATCACTATCTTTCAAACCAATATTCTTCAAACGATATATAGACGATTGTTTGATTTGAATTCCTACTGACAAAGTTGATGAAATTCTAGAAAAATGTAATAAATATCATCCTAGATTGAAATTTATAATAGAAAAAGAAATGGAAAAACAAATAAACTGTCTCGACACAACAATAATACACGACAATACTGGAAAATTTCTCACAAACTGGTTTATTAAACCAAATGCATCAAATCGTTACACAAACTATTTGTCAAACCCACCCCTTGTCACAAAAA
The DNA here is from genome assembly GCA_018342105.1 of Gonioctena quinquepunctata. Classification (NCBI taxonomy): domain Eukaryota; kingdom Metazoa; phylum Arthropoda; class Insecta; order Coleoptera; family Chrysomelidae; genus Gonioctena; species Gonioctena quinquepunctata. The sequence goes on from JAFIRS010000686.1 coordinate 294,892, forward strand.
AAATGTTATTCAAAATTCAACTGACAGAGCAATAAAGCTTGCTCACCCAAAATTCAGGAAAAATAATATAGAAATAATCAATAATATATTGAAAAAAAGTCATTACCCCAGCCACTTTGCAGAAAAAACAATGAAAAAACGAATACATGCGGTCTACAATAAAAATGATAATGGAGTAAAGAAAACAACAATATACATACCTTTGCCATACATAGACAAACTATCGAATAAAATTAATATAACAATGGAAAAACACAACATAACTATTTCACACCGACTGAAAAATAAAAAAAACCTTTAAAAAAAAAAAGACTGTTAAAGTACCTATATAAGTCAAACAGAACATTATTTGCAGAAACGAGTACAAGCCCACAAATACTCAAAAACCGACATTACAGCCTTATCCAAACACGAAAAAGAAAATCAACATAAGTCTGACACTAACAACGTTGAAATTTTGACCAAAGAAAGAAATCCAAGAGTAAGAACATTCCTTGAAATGATACACATTAAAAAAGACCCCAATAGCATCAATAATAGGAATGATATCAAAAACTTAAGCCAGACAACCTTTTTTAACTTTGTTTATAGTAATAATAATGAAAACTGATCTTTACATGCTGCCAAAAAAAATATACAGTACGGCTCATATACTAGAACTCAATATAAACAATCCAATGTACTTATGGGGAGGGTAAAAATGCATGAAAGATAATTAAACCATTCCCGATAACTTCGACGCAGTCACACACCTACAATAACTTTCGTACGATGCGAACGCAGAATTCAAATAAAATAATTTGTAAGTGAATACTCATAAATGTTACAGATTCTTATATTGAGTCAAATAACGTGTTATATTTCAGACCATATATTTTTAAAGAATTATTTGATGCATACATTTCGATATTGTGTTAAGTTAAATATGTCTCAAACTCCATATTTTTAATTTTTGTGTTTTAACCTGATGATGACAAATACCATGTCGAAACGTAGTTAAGAGAAATTATATGAATTGACTGAATCAGATCTTTATTCCGAGAAATTGAAGAAAATATATATATATATATATATATATATATATATATATATATATATATATATATATATATATATATATATATATATATATATAAATATATATATATATATATATATATATATATATATATATATATATATATTAGTTCCATTATAACATTTCAAACTAGAGTATTCGGTCTTGAAGCATGGCCTAAAAATTCAAATTTGTATTTTTTTTTAACTAATCAATATTTTGAGTTCACTGAACTAATTTGCGAGTGATCAGTGAAAATTTCAGATATTCATCTTGAAAAGAAAAATTGATTTTAGACAAAATCCTAATTTGACGTGAATTCATATACGTACTATTCCTATACAAATTCTTTTCCGCGTTTAAAAGCATGACATTTCGTAAGCTGCATTTTTTTTTCAGTTGAATTTTTCTTAGCTCAATTTGATCAATTAGATCAGAAGTTATAACAAATTTAGTTTAGAGCGCTCGCGGCTGTGTGCTCCTCCTGCTCTGCACTTCAGAGTCGCCACCTCACATTTTCGCACGTTAGCAAAAAATTTCTAAAGCTTAGTTTTTATTTTAAAGAATTTTTTTTTCTCTTTTCTATTTGAATTTTTCCATTTTTGCGAGTGGAGCCATTAGTTATTAATTTTTTTTAATATTAAGTATACAATGTTATTTGGCAACTTACATGTTTAATAATTGATTAAGCACATACTTTACGGTTGGAAACGTTTTATATGAGAAGAGGGGTGAAAGTGGAAGTACAGTTGGTTTTGGAATCAGAGTCATGGAAATTTGTATTTGGGCTCTTCTTCACAAATAAAGATGAATGTTTGATTTTTGAAAATTAAACCCTAATGGGGTAAAATGAGAGTTGAAAGTTAGTTTTAAAGTTAGGATCATTAAAATTGGTATTTGGGGGTCTTTATTACAAATAAAAAATACGTGTTTCGGTGTTTTTGTGAATTCAACCTATAAAGGGGTGAAATGGGAGTTGAATTGGGATTGGAAGTTGGTATAGGAATTCCGTTAGTTTTCAAGTTGGGGTCATCAAAATTGATATTTGAACAACTAAAAGAAATATATATTCAATTCAACCCTCAAAGAGGTTAAATGTAGGGTGAACATTTGTATGGGGGTTCCGTTTGTTTTCAAGTCAGGGTCATAAAAATTGGTATTTGAGGTCTTTGTAAGGGATAAAGAAATACTTTTTTAGTGTTTTCATACTCTAGGGGGGTGAAAGTTTGTGTGAGGGTTCTGTTAGTTTTGAAGTAAGGGGCATAAAAATTGGTATTTGAGGTCTTTGTTGCAAATAAAGGAATACGTGTTTCAGTATTTTTTGAAATTCAGTCCCTAAAAGGGTGAGTGAATTTGTAATGGTCGTCACAAAAAATACAAAGTTCAACGCTGACGAAGTCCCTGGTACCATCTACTTATAGTATCTAACAGTGAATAGTAAGGTGGGTAAGTGAGTATTTTGAAAGTAATCCAAATTGAGTAGGTAGTAATTAGAAGACTTGGGCCATAAAAAAACAAAAACACTTTTTAATAAAAAATTAAACCGACGAAAAACAAACTGAAAAGCAAAAAATAAAATGAACCTTTTTATCTTAATAACTTAGCTCCTAAACTAATGTAAGACTAATTTTGACTTGGCGCCAAGCAAACAATCAACAAAGATCATTAAATTACTTTAAAGAAATAATCAAAACAAAATAACATAAAAATGCAATGTGAAATCTCCAGCGATAAACAATAACATTTAAAAAATTCGCTCTCCGCACGACCACTCGCAACGACGTGTTTCCTCACGTGTGAGCCCATTCGGGTAGCTGACTTGCTGATATTGACTTCGAGAACGCTCGGCCATTTCCGGCGAAGGGACGCGCTTTACGTTATTAATTGGCGTGTTTGATTGTTTCGCGCCGACTAAAAATTAGTCAATTAGTTTTAGAGCTTAGTCATTAAGACTAAAAGATTCATTTTATTTTTTGCTTTTCAGTTTATTTTTTCGTCGGTTTAATTTTTTGTTAAAAAGTTTTTTTATGTCCTTCCTATAGGAAGAAATGATTCATAAATCAACCACATATGGTATTAGACTAGGAGGAATCGGCGCATGAGTACCGAAAACTATTCCACCTCAATTTTTTTATGCGATCCTCTTCAAATTGCCCTACTGATGATACAAATGCATGTTGCCATGGGGCAACCCCGTGCCATATTGTTTAAACCGAAATTGTTTAAACAATTGCAAGGAATTGTTATTTTTCAACCGGACAATTTTTTTTATAGTCTCTATCAAAATACAAATAAAAAAGGTTCCATGACTTTTCACGATAAAGTTGATATTTTCAGAGATATGAATTTTTAAAGGTTCAAAAAATCTCATATTTGGGTACTTCTGACCCATGACAAATATATAAAAAAAAAAAAACGAAATAATATTTTTTTTTTAATTCTTTATACAATAGTTGATTACATTCTTAATAGAGATTCAAAAAAATTTCATTGATTATACCTGTTTTTTAATTATCAATTTCGCGCGCTCACAAGTATGCATCGCTTACCTTTAAGTATCGCCGTCTCTCTCTGACTCATGCGCTGCATCGGCCTCTCTGTTTCCTGAATCATTATTTATCATTTATCTTAAAAACTATTAACTTTTTTAAGATTTAAGGAAAGTAATTAAATTACTTTTTTATCAGTTTATATTATTTTTTTGTCATTAAAACAGAAAGTAATTACATTGAATAACTTCTTCAAACGAAGGTTATAGATGTAGAAGTATGAAATAATAAAACAAGATTTAAAAAAAAGGTATTTATTTATTATCAATATCATTTTTATATATTATATTCTTACAGTCTTCTGAATCACAGCCACATAGAAGTATGCAACTAATATTATTTTTTTACAGTAACAAGCTTTGGTTTTACAGGCTTTCTTACAATTGCACGGTTATTTAAGATCAGTTGGAAATGGGCTTTTGTTCATAAATAAAGGTAGCAAAGTACTATTCTCCAGTTTGTATCCGAAATTTAAAATTAATGTTTTATTGGGGTTAATTTTTTCCAAATTAGCTCTAAGTGCATGCAAATGCAAGGCATCTCATGTGCACGGAATTTTCGATAAATTAATATTAGTTCCAAAGCAACGAGAAAAAATTATTTGTCTAGCTTCATCCGCGGAGTTACCTTTTTCACCCAAAATATTTGAATACAATGTTTCTAAGCCTTTCAACTCCTTAGTACTTAATTCTAAGCCATTGCCAAGAGGGACTAAGACATCACGATTTTCTTTTATTTGTATCAGTTCTAAACCTTTTTTTTTTGTGCCAATTTTACTAGTCGTATCACAACCCGTAAATGCGTGAAAAGCAGGTAAAATTTTAATTACATGTTCCGATTCATGCTTAAATAACGTTTGTAAAATTGATTCCAGAAAAAAATTCAAAAACAAATTGTAGACAATTCAATTGTTAATAACATTGCTCTCTTTGACAATCTTAAAAAAGTTAATAGTTTTTAAGATGAATGATAAATAATGATTCAGGAAACAGAGAGGCCGATGCAGCGCATGAGTCAGAGAGAGACGGCGATACTTAAAGGTAAGCGATGCATACTTGTGAGCGCGCGAAATTGATAATTAAAAAACAGGTATAATCAATGAAATTTTTTTAAATCCCTATTAAGAATGTTATTAACTATTGTATAAAGAAAAAAAAATATTATTTCGATTTTTTTTTTATATATATATTTTTCATGGGTCAAAAGTACCCAAATATGAGATTTTTTGAACCTTTAAAAATTCATATCTCTAAAAATATTAATTTTATCGTGAAAAGTTGTGGAACCTTTTTTATTTGTATTTTAATAAAGAATATGAAAAAAAATTGTCCGGTTGAAAAATAACAATTCCTTGCAATTGTTTAAACAATTTCGGTTTAAACAATATGGCATGGGGTTGCCCCATGGCAACATGCATTTGTATCTTCAGTAGGGCAATTTGAAGAGGATCGCATAAAAAAATTGAGGTGGAATACTTTTCGGTACTCATGCGCCGATTCCTCCTAGTCTATATAGAATATTTCCCATTTTTATCATCATAATGAAAGAATGTATGAATAAAATCATGCCACTAGTCGAAGAATTCCCAGGCATAAGCCGTTCACAATATAAATCCGATAGCATCAAGATTTTTCCGACAGCACTACAGATGCTGTGAAAACCCTTGTCTTGAGTATGACTCCAATAAAACATGTAATGACTGAAGTGTTATCCAGTCGTGTGAAGAACTTTTCCCTATGAAAAACGTCGAGGGTAAGAGTGGAGAGATGAGGGTATTCAATATCCACTTTTCCCCGATACTGAAAAGTAAGTGGGTATGTGAAGGGTTTCGTTCGTCAATATATCATTTACGGTCAATATAACAAATGAGGCCACTTTTTTCCCCAGTCACTTCCAGCCCAGCTGTTCAGGTTTGATTCGTGAGTTCCTATTAAACTGCTACCGATTTGCTGAAACAAGATTATTTTAGCATAGTGATTTATTTCGGGAAATAATTTTGTTTGAAAAAAAATCGAAAAATATTTGATATCAGCATGTAGAAGTAATAGTTTATTGTGAAACTGGAGTGTTTTTTTTTATTCAAGAATTAGCGCATCAACCACTAGAGTTCTTAGCGCAACAATACATTACATTTAGATTGAGTGGAACATATTAATATCTGTTAAGAATGACATGAGATTGATAACGTTACGGTTTCTTCCCAAAGTTTTATGTAGGTTTTGCGATATTTGGTATTTGTTTCTTGCTTCTTGAAATTTGGGACATATTTCCAGGATATGTTTCACAGACACAGTTGTATTACGCACTTCACATATTGTTTGTATAGAACGTGACAATAAGTAGTCGTGCGAAAATTTTGTGTGGCCCATACGTAGACGGCAGAGATTTGTTTGATGTTTTCTCCATTTTGGAAGGTGATTCCAGGGTTTTACGGATGGTTTTATTTGCGCCAGTTTTGAACTTGACTGCTGCCATTCTCTTTGCCATTCTTCAATTACTTCACTTTTGACGAATGATTTCATGTCTGAATTGGTTGTTCTGGATATTATCTTCGATTGATGGTCGTTTATTGCTTCTTTGGCTGCTATGTCTACTCTCTCATTACCAGCAATCCCGATATGAGAGGGGGCCCACATCACGATAACTTTTTTCCCTGAGTTCTTGGATACATTGTAGTTTAATTTTCATCATAAGTAAGATTGGGTTGTCTGTGTATAGTTCTTCCATATTAAGTGCGCTCAAAGAGTCTGATATGATTAGAAATTTTTCATCGGGGTGATTCTTCACGAAATGTAATGCTTGTAATATAGCAAAAAGTTCAGCAGTGTATATACTTGATGATTTGGTTAGTTTGAATTTCAATGTTCCATTAGGTGTTACTAGAGCTGAGCCAACTCCCTGTTGCGTTTTTGAGGCGTCGGTATACAGTGCTATATATATTCAGTCAGTATGTGGTGGAAGAGGTTTAGTAAAATTTGGGGAGGCGTTTCATTTTTGTTGGAAGAGTATATGGTAAGGGGACATTTATCAGCCAAGGGGGATAGGAGGTAATACAATTCAAGAATACTGGAGGGAGGGTGAGCTCTAGACTTTGTGAGAGCTTATCGATTCTTTCGTAGAAAGGAGGGGCTGTTCTCGGGTGTCCTGTGAAATTTTGTTCGATACGACTCGAGAAAATGTTATCATAGGTTGGATGCGTTGGTTTGGCAGCAATAGAAGAAGCATATGAGAGACTAAGGTAACGGTTTTTGAAAATATTGAGGTTTCTCCACTTGGCTGACAATGAACAAATGCCTAATAAAGGAGAAGACGGATACAACAAATTATATAAAGTGCAGCCTTCACTTACTCATCTCTCTACCAAATTCAAGGCAAATTTCGCGCCATCAAGATTCATTTCTATTGACGAGAGTATGGTGGCATTCAAAGGTCGGTCCAAACTCAAACCCATCAAGAGAGGAATCAAAGTGTGGGCAATGGCTTGTGCGAACACAAGGTATATGGTGGATTCTGATGTTTATCAAGGAAAGTCTGAAAATTCAGAAAACCTTGCTCTAGGAGAAAAAGTTGTTGTGAATCTGTCGAAATCTTTATCAGCACATGGTTACTGTTTATATTTTGACAATTTTTTTCCATCATTTCCATTGCTTCAAAGGTTATTGGATAACAAACTATTAGCTTGCGGAACATTTCGTTCCAACCGAAAACAATTTCCACATGACAAACTCTGCCCAAACAAAGCTATTTCATTAGGACAATTTGATTTTGCATCTTCAGGTGACATAACAGTATATAAATAGAAAGACAGAATTACCAAACCCGTCATAGTGGCACGCAATATGCATGATCCATCTGACAAAGCCGTGGTTCAGAGGCGAAATAAAAGAGGAGAGAAAGAGGATATAATTTGTCCAAGAGCGATCCGAGATTATAACTTGCACATGGGAGGTGTTGATCACTTTGATCAGTTAAAGTCCACTTATAATACCTCATGGAAATCGCGCAGGTGGTGGATGAAATTATTTTTTTATTTCCTTGATGCAGCTGTGGTAAATTCGTACATGATGTACAAAACTCAGTACAAGAGTGAAAATCACGCTTCCAAGTGCATGACGCACTTGCTGTTTGGAAGTTGCTTGATAGATCAACTTATTGGGACATTTTTCAGTACACAAAAACGAGAGAGACCAATCGATGAAGAAGGAACTGGTCGAAAAAATAATAGTCGATATGCGAGGGGAACTGTACACAATTCAATTCGGTTACTGGACGTAGGCAGCCACTTACCGGTGATTTCAACTTACACAAGGTGCGCGTTCTGTAGTACCAAGCAGAAACAAAAACGTAGCAACTTGGTTTGCAAAGCCTGCAATTTTGCTCTTTGCAAAAAATGTTTTGATCCGTTTCATCAAAATGGTAACAATAATGATAAAAAATGCAATGTTTATAATAATGTAATAGTTTCAGTTCAATAAAGTTCCATTTCAATGAAACGGTAAATTATTCAACCATGTTTTGCTCGATTTCATAATGACACTCAATGCACTGGGGTATAATAATTTACCACCCTATAAAACCGGAAGTGACGATTTTTTCAGGTTTTGAAATATATTGTGTAGTACATATATGGTGTTAAACATGAAATATATTGAAAAAAAGTTTAATTAAAAAAAAACAATAATTGGTCCTATAAACGGTTGAAGGGGGTTCGCTTGGGTTTGTGCGGTGAGCACCTAATGCTAATCGTAGTGCTGAGTTGTGAATGACGTCAAGTATGCGTAATGTAGATTGATTCGCAGAGGAGTATGCTATTGATCCGTAATCGATTTTGGTTCTAACGAGAGACCTGTAGACTCGAGTGAGAGTTGTGGTGTCGGCGCCACACGATGTATTAGAAAGCATTTTCAGTAGATTCATTTCCCCTTGACTTGTTCTAATGATATTATCTATGTGTTGTTTCCAAGTAAGTTTTTGATCAAAAATCATTCCTAGAAATTTTATTTCTTCGACATTTTCCAAATTTTTTCCGTAGAGTTGTAACGTTGGCCGATCTCTGACATGATGTTTCGAGAAGAGTATCGATTTAGTTTTTTCCGTAGAGAAGATGAATCCCGTTGATTTGGACCAGATTTCTAATTGTTGTAGATTGTGCTGAAGGATTGATCCCATTGTACGATATTCTTTCTTTTGAAATAAGAGTAGGTCGTCTGCGTAGAGTCTTGCTTTTACGAGTAATTCAACATGTTCTATCATATTGTTTATTGATATGAGGAATAACGTGACACTGATAACAGAGCCTTGCGGGGTACCATTTTCTTGAGTTTTTCTGTTTGACATTTCACCGTTGGTTCTGACTCTGAAGAATCTGGTTTCAAGGAATTTTTTAATGAACGCTAGCATGTTTCCTTGGATGTTCCATTGTAACAGAATTTTCAAAATATTGTATTTCCAAACAGTGTCATACGCTCTTTTGAGGTCAAAAAATATAGCCATGCATTTTTGTTTGTTCGAGAATGCTCCGTGTATTTCAGACTCTGAGTCTATAATATTGTCGTCAATGGTTGACCTGTGTTTTCTGAAACCGTTTTGTTCCTGCCGAAGAAAATTGTTTGTTTCCAAGTACCACACAAGCCTTCTGTTAACTATTGTTTCTATCAGTTTGCATGGGTTATTCGTTAATGATATTGGTATGTATGACTCTGGGTCATTTTTGGGTTCATTTGATTTTAGAATAGATATTATTATGGCTTCTTGCCACTGACTGGGAAATTTTTCTTGTGTCCATATGTCATTCATGAGTTTGAGAAGATATATGTTGGCTATGTTGGGCAGATTCTGTATGAAGATTGCAGGTATGTTGTCGGAGCCGGGAGAAGTATTTCTCAAATTAGACAGGGCTCCTACAAATTCAATTTCCGATATTTTTGTATTTATGAGTGACGTATTGTTTTCATCTTCAATTATGGGGAATTCTTCTTCTTGTGTTTCTTTCCTAAGTATGGAAACAGGGTCGTAATTTTCTTTGTTGAACTGTTTGTTGTAGTTATCGGCTGAAGTCTCAGATATATCTTTATTGTTTGTAATTATATTTCCTTCATGTGTGAGTGAATTGATGCCAACGTATGATTGTTTGCCAGAGATCCTTTTAACTTTCTTCCATATTTCAGTCATTGGTGTCGAGGCGTTCATTTCTGATACATACTGTCTTCAAGAATCTCTTTTACTTTTTTGGTGATATGTCTTGCTTTTGCTTTGAGGTGTTTGAATATAATTTGGTTTTCTTGAGTTTTGTGTCGTTTAAATTTGTTGAAGGCGTTTTTACACTGTTTTATCGTATCACGGCATTCGTTATTCCACCAAGGCACTGGGGGATGTTTTGTAAAGTGTTTGGTTTTACCAATGGTGTCTTCTGCGGCTTCTATAATAACATTTGTCAGGTGATTTAATTTTTGTTCAATGTTGTCTTCCTCTTCGTTAAAGATTTGTATGTTGGTCTCGATGTGTGTCCTAAAGCAGTTCTAGTTGGCATTTTTCAAATTCCATCTGGAGAATGGTGTTGTCGTAGTGATATTTTTTTTATCCAGTTCGAGTTTTATTGAGAAATTATCACTTCTGTAAAGAAATGGTAGTACTTCCCAGGATGTTGTGGTCAAGAGTGTTGGGTCACATATACTCAGATCAATGGCTGAAGAATAACCGTTGGATGCGTTAAATCTTGTCTGACACCTTTGTTTGATAACCCTAGATCAAGGTTTTCTATTGCCTCAGCTTTTATACGACCACGGTGATTTGTGTATTTGCTTCCCCAGATAATGTTGTGTCCATTAAAATCTCCGACTATCAGACTGGGAGAAGGTATGTGTTTGATCAAATTGTTCAGTTCTACTTGAGTAACGTCGCGGTTGGGGGGAATATATATGTTGCAGATATTGGGTGCGGATTGAGATGGCTACTGCTTCTAATGTTGTGTTGAGAGGTAATTGTTCTGCATCTAAATTGAGTTTTATGTAAATAGGTACACCTCCGCTAGCCCTTTCTTGAAAAACACTGTTGAAATTTCTTGGTCTGTGATCTCTGTTATTCTTGAAATTGGTTTCCTGTAAGCATATGATGGTTGTGTTCCGATGAGAGGACTTGTAGCATTTCTAAGTGGCAAAAGTAACCATTTAGATTCCACTGTAGGATTGTTATGGGTGCCATTGAAAAGTATATTGATTTGTTCATTTCAGTAGGTGGTGTCTTGAGATGAGTCGCTCTCTCCCTCTATTAGTTGTAGGTCGATGTATTTCGATTGATGCATATATTAATTAACTACCAATACGGATAACACTCCATAAGATGCCATGTTAACAAAGTGAAGTCGAAAATCAGCCTGTCCTCTTTCATGCGGGCGCTTGAAAACTACTTCGCATGCGCAACTTTTGAATTGCGACTCAAAACATAAATATTCAAGGTAAGGTTATTAATTTTACATTTTAACCAGAATTAGGAACCACGTGACCCAATATGGCGGTTGTTGGCCTACAAATAGATAATCGCTATAAGAACATCATTGTCACGTTGCTCGTTGGAGTCGTTGGCTAGTAAAAGAGTATTTTCGGTTATTTTCGGAGCTTTCGTATTGTGAATCAATAATATGTGGATGGAGAATGATTACCTGAAGACACTATTGTTGAAAAGCAGAGACGATCTTGAACGGTATGCTTGAAAATACATCCCCGCCTTCTGTTTAAATTTGTATCATTGTATTTGTTACAGGCATAAAATGAAGTTGAGATTGATCATTGATTTAGATCCTTTACACTGAATAACTCTGAACCGAATTGTTAAATTGATATGCTCCTCCTGTTAGGAATATGATATTATTTCGTATTTGGTTTTTACTCATAGCTTTCATTCCCAAGTGCAGATGAAGGCCTATAAGTATATAAATCCATAAATATTTTGAATCTGGCTTCGTAGTGGAGGTGAGAACAAAGATTCAGAATCATTCCTATATTTCAGTTGGACAGGTTAGTCTTTTTCCAAGCAGCTTTTTTCGTAAAAAATTAAAGGAATAATTTTTTGAAAGAACGCTCGAAGCCGTATTTATTTTTTTTTTGGCATTCTTTCATATTTAATTAACACATACAGAATGATTCGTGTAGGCGAAATGACGTCATCGGTATTTTTTTAATAACAACTCTATTTTTCATCACGGAAAGTGAAAAGGTGATTATGAGTATGGGTGGAATGAAAATAAAATAAGAAAAACTATTTTGAAATATGAAAATACTAAATTCAATGGCAATGATAGCTTCAAACAAACAATCAAATTGAATGTTCAAATTGTGCACCGTTTGCTATCTGACAGTAGCCAAGACGATGAATAAATTATTTTTGAACATTGTCAATAACGTCAGTAGGTATACATTCTATCTCTTGACGAAGTCTTACTTTTAAATCTTCTAAATTCTCCAGCCTATTACCATACACTCTTCTCTTTAAGTATCCCCACAAGAATTAATCAAGTGGTGTCAAATCTGGAGATCTAGCTGGCCACTCAATCAGTCCCCTTCTCCCTATCCAAGGATTCGGAAACACCACATCTAAATAGTCGCGGACAGCTGCTGCATAACGGGGAGATGCACCATCTTGTTGGAAGAATAAATCATTTCTCGGAAGATCAGGTCCCTCTAGATCTGGATACAAAGCTATCAGTGCAGGAATAAGATCGAGTCGAAGAAAATCCAAATATATTGCACCAGTCAGGTTCACGTCAAAGAAATAGGGACCCAGAATTCTTCCGTCGACTATGCCACATCATACATTCACTTGGATTTTGGATTTGGATTTTGAGTGTGATACTCCATTACCCATCAGGGATTTTTGGTAGCCCAATAATAGGTGGAAGATGGTCTCATCGCCCGGTGAAATACCACCATATCGACTTTGTGTGCTGTGAAATGGACCATTCCATGTTTCAGTGTTCGGTTGATACTTTCCGGTCTCCCTCTTTCCTTTTCCCCAATTCCTTCTTTATTTTCAGGTAATAGTAATAATGATGAACAATAGTAATAATGATGAAGTCTCCTAGAGTAAAACACTCCGGAAGTAAAATACCTCTCCATTCGGATTTCCGGGCGAGAGGTACTCGAGGGGACTCAACATTGAAAATTAATTTTTGCAACATCCGCGGACTCAACAAGAACATCAATGACGTCCACCATCACCTACAGACGGAAAAACCGGATATTCTGGCTCTAACAGAAACACAAGTAAACTCGTCCACCAACAAGGTCCATATGCTTTGTCCTGGTTACGAACTCCATTCTCGATTCAGGTTCAAAGGTGGAGTCTGCCTTTACGCCAAGGCTAACCTTTCATGCCAGCGTGAAGAGAGTTTGGAACCGAAAGACTTTGATGTGATGTGGTTCAAGCTATCTGATACCAAACTGACTAAGTTCCTCTGCTGCCTTTATCTATCACCTAATGAACCTTCATATAACGACCTCTTTGAGTTTTTATCACTCAAACTGGACTACATTCAGGAGAACCATCCAACAGCTGAAGCCATAATCATGGGAGATTTTAATGTACATAACGCTGCCTGGCTCAAATTCTCTAACAAAACAGATGATGCAGGTCGTCAAGCCGAGGCCTTCGCCATCACTCATGGTCTAGAACAACTGGTCGAGCTACCAACCCGCATCCCTGATGTCAACAACCAGTCTGCCAATATACTAGATCTTTTCCTCACCACCAATCCTGACCCGTATAGAATAGAAGTTTGTGCCCCACTTGGAAACTCTGACCACACCCTCATCTCCACAACATGCTCTTTCCATTTACCATCGAGCTGCACAATACCACCCCGTCTCATGTGGCATTACAATTCGGCCGACTGGGAAGGTCTTCGTATGTTTTTCTCAGCGTTTCCATGGAAGAGAGTTTGTTTCTCTTCAGTAGATCCAACACGATGTGCTGAGACAATTTCTGAAATCATCATGTTGGGGATGCAAACTTACATACCGAATACCGAAAGAAGAACATCATCCGATAAGACCTGGTTTAACAGAAACTGCTCTAGAGCTGTGGCTTCCAAACAGGCAGCATACCATCGATGGCTAAAAATCCGGGCCCTGAGACCAGAGCAGCATATGTCGAGGCTAGAGGCATATGTAAAGAGACAATAGAATGCTCAAAAGATGCCCACAAAGCCAAAATAAGATCAAAACTTGCTGAATGTCCTAACGGATCCCGTTCATTTTGGTCTTTCAAAGCTGTGGGAAGAAATTTCACTTCCAGCTCATTTCCTCCCTAACCAAAGAAGATGGAACACTAGCAACGACTGCCCAGGAAAAGCCAATATCTTTGCGCACCTATTTGCTGGAAATTCCACTCTGGATTCATCGGGAAAACAACCCCGAACATTACACCTATTGACAGTCACATGCCCGAGATCACCTTTCGCCAACGTACTATCAGAAAGATTTTGCTGGGTCTCAACACCAACAAAGCCTGTGGATCTGACGGAATCCCGCCGATTGTTCTCAAGAAATGTGCCCCGAACTAACACCTGTTCTTTGCAAGTTGTTCAACCACTCTTACAATTATCGCACTGCTATCTATTATTTCAAAGGTCATGGAAAAAGCCATCAACATCGAGCTCATGAAAAAAAGGCCCTACCTAGCAACTACAGACCTATCGCACTGCTATCTATTATTTCAAAGGTCATGGAAAAAGCCATCAACATCGAGCTCATGAAATATCTGGAAGACTCAGGAATTGTCAACGATAGGCAATATGGCTTCCGCCATCAGAGATCAACTGGTGACCTGCTCGCTTACGTCTCACATATATGGCAGCTATCTATTGAAAAGCATGGAGAAACTTTAGCTGTGGCATTAGATATCTCCAAGGCGTTCGATCGAGTTTGGCACCAGGGACTCCTCGCCAAGCTTCCGTCTTATGGCTTGCCCCTCAGCTGTGTTCTCTGCTTGCTAGTTTTCTCTCAAACAGGTCTCTCCATGTAGTGGTCGATGGAGTTTCATCTGACACTCTACTCATAAATGCTGGTGTTCCGCAAGGATCCATTCTCGCACCAACACTATTTCTACTTCACATCAACGACCTGTTGAAAGCAACTTCATGTCCAGTACACAGCTTTGCCGATGATAGTACCCTCCATACCGCTTTCTCTTCCAGGGCCCCTATATCAGCCCGTGAAACCAGAAATGAACGAGGAAGAAATGTTAATAATATAAATATGGACTTGGCAACAATTCTCGAATGGGGATCTAACAACTTGGTAGAATTCAATGCAAACAAAACACAAGCATGTCTTTTCTCTAGAAAAGCCGATCTCACTGTGCCTAACATAACTTTGTCAGGAGTAACCATACCACTGAAGCCATCCATATCGATGCTTGGTATTACTATCAGCAATAACCTTTCCTGGGAAAATCACGTGAGGTCCATTGCCAAAAGTACATCCCACAAACTTGGTTTTCTGTTTCGTGCCAAGAGCTATTTCACCCCCAGTCAGCTGCTTATGATCTATAAGGCACAGATCCGACCTGTCCTGGAATACTGTTCCCATATTTGGAGTGCGGCACCTAAACATATCCTGAGGCTATTGGATTCTGTCCAAAAAAGGGCAATTCGTCTCGTCGGTGATGCCTCGCTTACAAACTCGCTCACTTGTCTGGAACACCGTAGAAAAGTTGGCGATTTGTCTCTATTTTATAGATATTTTCATGGGCGATGCTCTTCTGAAATATCAACAATCGTTCCTGCTTTGACAGTCTCTTCGAGATTAACCCGTCAAGTTCAGTCATCACACCCCTTCGTGGTCACTTTGGAAACCTGCAGAACATCACTTTCCAAAGACTCGTTCATCCAACGAACAGCGAGGCTTTGGAACTCATTGCCTAGGAAACGTACCTCAGAAAAAAAAATATTTTTCACAAAAAACCCTCCTTCTTTCCCTAGGTTCCCACGATTTCTCTGAACATTACAGGATATCCCTTTTCGTGGGAACCAGAACATAAAAAAAAAAAAAATCCGACTATTGACGTGGCCGTTCAAAACAAACGTAGCCTCGTCAGAAAAAAAAATATTTTTCACAAAATTATTATTGCAAAGCAGTTGCAATTGTTCACAGAATTGATTTCGTCGATCAAAGTCGTCTTCATTTAGATCATGGATGAGGCGTACCTCATTAGGATGGTGCTTTGCTTTTCTCAGAATCTTGTGGACTGTAGACGCTGCCATATTGAAATCAGATGCCAATTGGTTGAGTGTTGTGTGATGATTTTCATGCACTGCCAATACAACATTAAGCTGATCGTCTTCTGGTGGTGAGGGTCGACCAGATTTAGGAAATCTCAGACATGCCCAAATTCATGGTATTTTCACTCAAATTTGCTCACCATGCTTTGTAATAGATTGCTGATCAGGATGAGTTGCATGAAACAATTCAACTACTTCTCTTTGGGTGCGCATTCTGTCTCCAAATCCAATCATGCAAATAATTTCAATTCTCTCTCGTTCATTCAATTAAATCATTTTCCATGAAATGACAAAGTTACTACTCAATAATATATCGACAAACGATAAGATATGTTATTCTTCAAAGCAATAACTTCACAGAAACTATTCAGCAATGAAAACAAAATTCTGGTCGCTATGGCTACTGTCAAGTAATGGAAATAGTCAGATAGCAAACGGTGCTCAATTTGAACAATTATTTTGATCTTTGTTAGGAGCTTATTTTATTTTCATTTCACCCATACTCATAATCACCTTTTCACATTCCGTAATGAAAAATGGAGTTGCCATTAAAAATATACCGATGACGTCATTTCTCCTACACGAATCATTCTGTAGGATTAATTGAAATTGAAAGAATGCCCAAATGGAAATAAAACTTGATGGTTTCGAGCCAAAAATTATTCCTTTGATTTTTTACGAATTTATCCACTATTTTACTAGAGCACTGAATTTAACGACGCACTGTATACAAACCCTATGTGTGATATATTTTTGAAATCAGCTTTCCGTGGAGATTCAAAAAATTGAATGATATATAGGATGTTCTATTTGAAAAAATCGTCGCGACGTCATTAGTCAAACGTGGATCACCCTGTACATTTAATTTTCCCTCATAAATGTGACAAATTAAAATTGACAATCGACCTGTTTCAGGAGATTCCTCAGAAATGTATAGTTTGGCTAAAAACTGAATTTATTCATTACTTCACGAAAGCACTATATTGGTCCCAAAACGGTTCCCTGAGGAACGCCATACTTAACCAATCGATATTCACTGGTTTTTTCTGATATTCTAACACTTTGTTTTCGATCATTTAGGTTGCTTTGCATTAGTGAATATGGTGTTTCTCTGAATCCAATACTCTGCAAAACTTCCAATAGTTGGTTGTGACTAACAGTGTCAATATGAGTGATATTTGACGGCAATTACTGATATCGCCTTTTCACCACGTTTATAGATTGGGTGACTACTGCAGTTTTGAAGGCTTCTGGGTTTATTCTGCGATTGATTGACATGTTAATGATATATGTTAGTGGTTCAGCAATGTCGTTCACAATGTATTTTAGGAAATCCGCTTTTATGTTGTCTAGACTGGGATATTTTTATTTTTGTTGGAAAAATTATTTTTCTTTCCGTTTTTATCAATAATACGACAAGCTAGTTTTTCGCCAATGAAACAAAAGAACTCATCGAATGAGTTTGCATTGTGGTCTTGGGGTGTACATCAGCTGAACACAACTTGTCATAATTGTTGAACAGTGAACAGATTTTGTAACAGGAGACGAACGATTCCAAAATATCAGCTTATTCTGGAATTCTTGATATTACTTTGTGACGATTTCAAAAATTGGCTGAACTGAATTGTTGAATATTTTTCCAAACAAATTGGGATTGTTACTATTGATTTCAATATATCTATTGCCTTGCACGATTTGTCTTTTATTTCTCTTCAAAACCGAACAAAAAATACATTTCGTGGGGACTTTCAGGAGGTCTATTTATATGAGGCTGCGTGCTGTATATATAAAAAATAAAAAAACAACAAGCTATCATCTGGGGGTTATTGATCTGTATGGGGCTAGGAAAAATCATTTTATACTTTTTATTCCAATTTATAGACGTGGAATATTAAAAAAATATATCTAAATAATTATTTTCGGCTTTTGAGTTTTGAGTGTGTGTGAATTTTGGAAAAGATTTTGAACATCTTGATGAAACTATGACAGAGACAGGCAGATTTCAGGTTTGTTTCAGTTGGTTTGAATGACTCCTCAATATAATTATCATTATTGTATATTATAGACGAACAGGCAGACAAGAAAGCGAGTTAATATTGCATTGTCCTCCAGTTCTGAGCTATGTCAGAGGTTTCAAGTCTTTTACTCATCGGGAAGATAGTTTGAAATCAATTGGTCTCTTCTATTATTATTATTATCACAGACAAACAAAGAACCAAGATTTGTATCGAACGGACAAACAGAATGAATAAAATAAACTCATTAATTTGATTGTTTTCAATTGTATGTATGCGAAAGTATTCGTCAAATTATTTTATGTATTCTAACAATAACTTGATGATGTTTAGTATTGAGTGACTATTTGGAATGCATTTAAATTTAGTGCATTGATAATTGTGTTGGTGCTATGGAGAGGTTGCGTCATCCTAACCTCACTTTGTGCTCCATAAACTTCCTACAGACAAACGGACAAACAGACCTACAATTGCATTGTCATTCAGTTCTACGGGTGTGAAAACAGCCACGGTTTTCGATCTGGCAACACCGCGCGGCCCTATCGTATCCACGCCTGGATTGCAGGAGTTCCGAGTTTTCAGTCAGTTTGCTCATCTCTTCAGAGTCTTATTCTTCAAACAAGTAGGTAGTAGGTAAACAAATGAACGCGCAATAGAAAAATGATATGGAATATATGAGGTGAAAACTGCTTTTCTGAATTAGAAGATCATTCGTATTCTGAAAGGCATTCTGGGTGGGAAGAGGGGAAGATAATTACCATCATACCAAGGCATATTCGAAACAAATTAAAATTCAGATTTTCCAAATAGAGCGATGTATCGCACACTGAAAAGGTAGAGAGTGTTTATAGAGCCTTCCTTCCCCACTTTCTGAAAGAAATTTCGTTTAAAGGGCCGAAAAAAAAAATCACATTTTTCAAAGGGAGCGATGTATCGCACTTTGAGTGTGTAGAGAGTGTTTATACAACCTTTCTTCTTTAGCTTATGGAGACAGAATCGTTAGTAATTTTCTGAAAAAGTTAAAATTCATATTTTCTAAACAGAACAGTGTATTGCACTTTGAGGGGGTAGTTGATATGTATACAACCTTTCTTCTTCAGCTTTTGCAGGCAGAATTGTTTGTAGCGCCGTAGGAAAAAAGTTGGAGAAAATGGCAAAGGAATATTCTATAAACACACTATTCCTACTCGAGTGCAATGCACCGCTCTGTTTGGAAAATATGAATTTTATTTTATTTCGAAAATTCCCAACTTTTTTCCTACTGCCCACATCTGCTTTCAGAAAGTGATGAAGGAATGTTCTAAAAACACTCTCTAACCACTCAAAGTGCGATACACCTTTCTGTTTGGAAAATATGAATTTTATTTTATTTCAAAAACTCCCAACTATTTTCCTACGGCCCTACAAACGAATCTACGTTCATAAAATGAACTGAAAAATCCCAGAACCCTCAGAACACTGTATATGTCACACGTTAATAGCGTTCTGACTTATGGCTCAGTAATCTGGAACCCTCTTTATAATATTTATGCCCAAAAACTTGAGAGTATTCAAAATAAATTAATTGATCATGTGAACAGGAAATGCTTCCCACATATCAATGGAAGGTGCAACGTTCGAAAAAAACTAAATCTCATCTCACTCGCGCACCGGAGAAAAATTACAGATGTGAAATTCCTTTATAAAGTCGTAAATAGCAAAATTGATGCAATCGAAATAGTTTCTCAGATTTGATATGCTACACCAGTCTATAATACTCGCCAAAGTCTTTTATTCTTTACCGAGCAGGCAAAAACAAACTATTTTCTCAACTCCCCTCTACGCAGGATAACACAGACCTACAATATATTGTCAAGTTCCACCAGCATCGACATATCTGCAAATAGCTTCCACAAATTCCAAGACATTCTGAAAACGCACTTTTTGCAATTAGAGTACCACTGAATATGCCAAGTTGTATCTCAAACAATAGTTTTTCCTATAAATCTTTATCATATATATTTGTATTTCCAATAATTATTTTCTCACAATTATTTTCTCATAATTATTTTTCTTATAGTTCTCATATCATACTAATATTTTTATATCTTTTATTGTTATTTCTATAACTACTTAGAGGATAAATTTTTTTGGGCAAGTCCTGTTTGTATCCCACAATAAATGAAAAAATAAAAAATGATGAAGGAATGTTCTATGAACACACTCTACCTACTCAGACTGCAATACACCGCTCTGTTTGGAAAATATGAATTTTATTTTTTTTTCGAAATTTCCCAATTTTTTTTCTACGGCCCTACAAACGAATCTGCTTCAGAAAGTAGTGGAGGAAGGTTCTATAAACACTCTCTAACCACTCAAAGTGCGATACACTGCTCTGTTTGGAAAATATGAATTATATTTTATTTCGAAAATTCCCAACTTTTTCCCTACGGCCCTACAAACGAATCTGCTTTAATAAAATGGTGAAGGAATGTTCTATAAACACACTCTACCTGCTCAGAGTGCGATACACCACTCGGTTTGGAAAATATGAATTTTTATTTTTTTTTCGAAAATTCCCAACCTTTTTCCTAGGACCCTACCAACAAATCTGCTTCAGAAAGTGGTGAAGGAAGGTTCTATTAACACTTTCTGACCCTCAAAGTGCGATACACTGCTCTGTTTGGAAAATATGAATTTTGATTTTTTTCTAAAATTCCCAACTTTTTTCCTACGGCTCTACAAACGAATCTGCTTCAGAAAGTGGTGAAGGAAGGTTCTATAAACACTCTCTAACCCCTCAAAGTGCGATACACCGCTCTGTTTAAAAAATATGTTTTTTTTTTTTGAAAATTATCAACTTTTTTCCTACTGCCCTACAAACGAATCTGCTTTCAGAAAGTGGAGAAGGAACGTTCTATTAAGACTTTCTACCCATTCAAAGTGCGATACACTGCTCTGTTTGGAAAATATGAATTTTTATTTGTTTTGAATATGCCCAACTTTTTTCATGTTGTCTACAAACGATTGTGCGTTCAGGAATAAAAAAATATGATTGTTATTCTCGAATGATCCCCTAATTTATGAAAATAATTTTCATCTCATATATTCCATTTTCAGACTGTGGAAGGTTACCCAAAAAACATGTCAAGGAACGTTGTTCCTCCACAAAAAACCACATTCATTCAATAGGTTCCATATCATTTTACTATTGCGCGATCATTTGTTCACCTACTACCTACTTAGTTTGAAGAGTAAGACGCTGAAGAGATGAGCTCAGAGTTGTTCCGGAGCCATTTTAAATTGTGCTCAAATTGGCCACAAAATAGTGCTCGATTGTGCTTCTGCCTCCGCGCATGCGCATTATTCGAACTTGATTGTTTGAAATTACAGACACAAGATGTCGCCACTCATGTCCCTTTTCCAGTTTTTATAAATTATAGAAGATACGTAATTTTTCATTTCACTGGGCTACTTACCTGTCCATTCAATATATTTATCTATAATCTTATGGTGGATTAAAGAAGTAGTTTCAAGTATTTCAATGAATAATTCAATATGGCCAATGGGTTTGTTGTTTCCAAAAATCACTGCTTGAAAGTTATGTTCTGATATATCACTTCTTGTCTTTAATATTCGGATATAAGTAATATAAAAGTATACTGAACGATAAAAAAATGGTCAAATTTTAAATATGTCAATGAAATTGTCAATTGTCAATGTCATTTCAAAATTCTATATGTATCTCTCTCTATAATGGTCTATGCCATGCCACATGTCACGTTTTGTGCCCTATCTCCTACCTGTCATCGACAAATATGACAGACATATTTTTCAGTCTTCTTCTCTTGTTGTTCTTTTTTCTTCTTTCCCAAAAGAACTTACGCCATTTTAATGAAATAGTGCTCTTTTTGGCAAATTTTCCAATTGTGCGTGCTCGGTGCTAGCTTGAATCAAATAGTGCTGCATTTGGCACAATTGTGCTGCATATAACAACCCTGGATGAGCTAACTGATTGAAAACTCCGAACGCCTGCAATCCTGGCGTGGATACGATAGGACCGCGCGGTGTTGCCAGATCGAAAACCATGGTTGAAAAGCCGTGGCTGTTTTCACACCCGTTCCAGTTCTCAGGTATTTTTGAAGTTTCAAGGCTCATCGAGAAGTCAGTTCAAAATCGATTGGAAGATTTGTACCGAAGGGTCAAACAGACAAAGAAAGCGAACTTATATGAACGTGGTAAAAGAATGTGAATGATATGCTTTTTGGTAGACTCTTGACATTTTCACACCGCTGTACCATTGTTAACCGACGAAACCAAAAAGGAGGAGGTTCTCTAGTCGACCCGTATATTTTTTTCCATATTTTTTTTTTATGTATGATCACGCATAACTTTTTACTGATACGTCCCATTCCGATAATTCTTTTTTCAGTGGATAGTGGGTGTACTTCGGATTTGGTCCCATTTGGATTTGAAAGATTAAATCCACCCCTGAGTGAAGCAAAATGAAGGATATTGATCACTCACCCTCTGAATTCTGGTCCGTTAACCGATTCTATCAGGCATAACTTTGTACTGGGTTCTTCGATTTGGATGATTCTTTTTTTAATAGATAGGGTATACCTTATATTTCGATTTCGCCACCCTTACGGGTAGAAAAATAGGGGATAATTGATTTTTCACTAGTGAACACACATACGTAGTTGACAATGACAGATCGCTACTGACATTTTTCTTGTTCCACATCCGTCAAAATCAGTATATTTCATGAGAGGAAGGAATGATATACAAAGTAATGAAATAAACTAACCAGAACAATGAAAATAATTTCTATTACAACAAATAGTAAAAGTAGATAATCATATTATTTAACTGGTAATAGTTGAAGAAAGGTGGGTAAGTAAGTATTTCGGAAGTAATCAAAAAACAAGTAGGTAGTAGTTGGTAGATTTTAGCCACAAAAAATTGAAAAATAAAAACTTTTTAACAAAATTAAACGGCGAATACGGAACTGAAGTAAAATAAAACTTTTAACAAAAATTAAACCGACGAAAAAATCAACTGAAAAGCAAAAAATAAAATGAACCTTCTTAGTCTAAATGATAATTGAGCTCCTAAACCTAATGTGAGTAACTGATTTTGAGTCGGCGCCAAACAAACTAGCAATTGAATTAGGTGAAGCGTAAAATGATGGCAGCGAGATGCACGGCTGCGTTTTGATGACTTCTTCCATAGATAATGATCTTCGATAATTGTTTGTTTGGCGCCGACTCAAAATCAGTTACTTACATTAGTTTAGGAGCTTAATTATCATTTAGACTAAGAAGGTTTATTTTATTTTCTGCTTTTCAGGTGATTTTTTCGTTGGTTTAATTTTTTGTTAAAAAGTTTTTATTTTTTACTTTTCAGTTTCGTATTTCGTCGGTTTAATTTTTTGTTAAAAAGTTTTTATTCCACCACTTGTCCCCTTGGCTGACAAACGCACCGCTTTCATCTCGTTGTGCGCAAGAATTCCCTCCCTTCACACTTTTCCACGTTCACTCCAAAACCTATAAAAAATTATCTGAGGAAATACAAGCAAAGGTAATAATCTCAATACTTCAGAAGTCAACTGCGAATGACGATCTCCTGGAGCAAACAATCAGCTCAGAACACTGTCGTGTTCAATGGCTTGTATTCAGTCAGAAATAATGGCTGTCATTATCTTCTCCTTCACTAATCTTTTGCTGTTACAAGGAACTTCAACACAAGTAGAGTCTTATCTCAATTGTTCGTTTGTTCCATTCGGAATGAACAGCCGATAGCTCACCGCTAGAAGTTTCGAAGTGATGGAGCAGTCCCGCTGGGGAAAGACTGCAAGAACTTTATGATTTCACAAAATGATTGTTTGAAAGATTATAACCCAATGAATAGAGACAAAGAGAGAGGGGTTACCTTACAAACGGTCCGGTGGTTCTAAATTATCGATATATTGTCTAGGATGGTTATTAAGTGTTTGAAATGCAAAATGTACAATTTTCCCCACTCCGCGACCGCCACCTTATTGAAAAAACCGAAAAAAATCGAAACTTTCTTCAGATTTTCGCTTATATCTTCCTTCCGGTGCATTATAGTTACAAAAAAGTTCCACTCAATTTCCTATAATTCACGTTCAAATTTTGTTTCTAGGACTGATATTTATGGAAATATGCACTTTAAAAAAAAATCGCATTTGTCAAACTTCTACTTTAGAACACTGTTTTTCAGTTATGGCCTAATCTAGGAAAACAAGTAACATGATAAAACTTGTAGGGAATTCAATTACCTACAAAATACATGTACTTTTTTTTAACAACCCTACGTAGTGGGGGGTAAACATAAAAGTTAAAACAACGGCAAATTGCTTTTTTTGGCTATTGTATCTTAAAAAATTCACTAATTATTTTCCAGCTTTGGCTTGAATTTGGAGTTCATACCAATCCTTCTCGACTTACTTATATGTTACAGCGCAATGCTCATGAGGCAGGTACTATTTCACTTGAGCACCTACTGGTGAGAGGGGATGTTCAATTCCAAATAACCCACCACCACAGCAGATACATATTTTAAAGATTCATTTATTTAAAAAAAGGCAAGTAATAATCATACAAAAATCGGTAGTAATTGAACTAAGAACTGAAAAGAAAACAAATTTACAAGCGCTTCGCTCGTTCCGTAGGGGGTGAGTTAATGAAGTCGGGGTCTTCATTTTCGTCAAATAGTGAAGTTACTAGATCGGCGTCGTCTTTGACGTCGACGATGACTTCATTCCTGTTATTACATTCGTGGCCAACACAGAATTTGCAAAGGACGAAACACTTTAGGCCCGCCTTTCTACAGCCACACGCCCCCATACAGCCAGTTGTGCATCTGCATGAGATGACCCTGAGCAGGTTTGGGAAGCAGCGTGTCTACTCATCCTGATGAGCTCCAGTCTTCCAGCTTTTCTACACCAGCCCTACTCGATAGGGTCTTTGACAATCCTCATTTACTCCATGATCTGGTAGTATGTCCTCAGAAAGTGGAAATGTGCTGCGTCAGTGGTCGGAGGTAGTCCAGCCAGTTTGAGCTTGGTGGTACTTGTCTCCAATTTGTTATAACGAAGGGAGCTCAACGACTGTTCTCTACTGCCACCATACAGGGATACCAAGATTTTCTCCCCTGCTGCTGAAACTTCTTGGGGACTGGCAACAGGGTCCTCGAACCTCTTCGGCTGCTCCAGCAATGATGGGTCTTCCCTAAAAAGTTGGCTGAATGTATTCTTCCCAAACCCAAAAATGTTTGAAGTAGTGTCGCAGCCCGATGTTGCGTGCATGAGCAAAATACAGCCTGTGGTGTTGTACTTGTAGGAGGAGGCGGAGTAGATTGCGTCTGGATGTTTCCTCTCGCTGGTTTTTTGAGGTAGACATTGTTTCGAGGTGTTGTGCCAGTCAGCAGGACGAGTAGGTCAATGTTTTCCACGTCAATGATGACGGCGTCGTACGTGGGGAAGAGGCATTTAGCTGTGACAACTATCAACCTGTCAGCATCTTCGGAAGCTTGGTCTGTGGCTATGTTTGATCTTTAGTGTAGCCATCAAAAATCACCCCATTACATCGGTGCCATAGTGACGTTGAACGTACTTGACGTAATCCTGGCAAATCCCTTCAAAGGTCGAGCTTCTGTTCCATACAACCTTGTGAAGAAGGTACCCACCATCAATAACGACCATGGAACGTTGTTTCAACTTTTTTGTTTACTTCCTACTCCGTAGAGTTGGTTTGGAAAAAAGTGCATGTATTTTGTAGGTAATTGAATTCCCTGCAAATTTTATTCCGCCACTTGTTTTCCTAGAATAGGCCATAACTGAATTACAGCGTTCTGAAATTAGAAGTTTGACAAATTTCCGGATAATATGATATATTTTTATTTTTTGAAAAAGTGCATATCTCGTAACTATCGGTCTTAGGAACAAAACTCGAAGCGCAAATCATAGGAAATTATATTCTTAACAACATTGAATGGAGCTCTTTTGTAGCTAAAAGGCACCGAAACGAAGATATAACCGAAAATCTGAAGGAAGTTCCGATTTTTTTCGGTTTTTCCAATATAGCGGCGGGCGCAGAGGGGAAAGAATTGTGCATTTTGCATTTCAAACACTTATTAACCATCCCAGACAACATATAAAAAATTTAGAACTACCGGACCGTTTGTAAGGTAACCCCTCCTCTATTCACTGGATTATTATACGCAGAGTGGTAGAGCTGAAAGTGCGAGTGGGAAGATCCAAACTTGAGATTGATTACCTTTCATACAAAAAAATTCCACAAAATATTGCTCCTATAAAATAAGAATTGAAGAAGTGAAAATGGAGAAAACATTCCAGAAATAGTGAAGAATAGTATGTATTGCAGATATATGATATTTTGAAAGAGTGAACCGAAATTCCTACCCGCAGTGTGTTCTGTGTCCGAAAGTATTTTTCATTGAGGCAATGACCATACATAAGGGAAATCAGTCTATTTCTGTGATAATATAATCAACAAAATCATTACACTAAGGTTACCATGTCCATTACAATAACGTAATTTCTGTTGAAAATGGAAACATTCTGAGTTAAATATTGAATAGAAAGATTTTTCTGTGAATTGAAAAATCCACGATATTTAATTGAGAATGTTTCCCTTTTCAACCTGAATACCGCACAAGAGGTTATCTTAAACGATGGTGACTAAAGTTTATCTTTCAGTCGCAGGTGATTCCGCATCTGATTTTATGAACATCCTGTTCATATATTCAAACAAATCAATCTATCATACCCCATGACAGGTTTTAATATCAGAAAAACACTAATTGCAAAGTGTCTCTCCAAAAGAAATGTTTCTAACTTTTTTCCATCTTTGCGAAGTGAGATTGCTTTCCATTTCTTCTGGTCTTCCTGATGATCGTGGAGCGTGAAATAGATTTTCGTTGACAAAAATTTATTGGAGACCTAGTGAATGGGATGCCTCCCTTGCGTCATTGTTACAAACGATTTCTGGAGAGTACTCTCTTTTGGAAAACATTCTGCTTTGCCTCATTCATCTAACGAGTTCTTTATTGAGGCTGGAATAGAAAATCAAGTAACTATCTGGATGAAAATGAAAATTTTCAATTTAAGATTTTTTCTTTTGAGTTAGGGTTCTTTCAGATGTAGTTCAATATCCAGCTTGGCTTCAGCCGGGGAAGTAGTTGTTTTCTGTTAGACATTCATAAAAAATAACTTCATTTTCATCGTGGATTTTTCAATTCACAGAAAAATATTTCTATTCAATATTTAATTGAGAATGTTTTCCTTTTCAACATGAATATTCCACAAGAGTTTATCTTGAACGATGGAAGATAGTGACTAAAGTTCATCTCTCAGTCGCAGATGATTCCACATCTGATTTAATGAACATCCTGTTCATATTTTCAAACAAATCAACGTAATTTCATTATTAATGTTATGTTGAAATCATTTCCACAATGAAAATTTGCCTTATATCAAGGAAACAAATGCATTGCGCGAACGAACATGAGGTTATTTTATTGATTTGGTACACCATTCAACAGCCGAAGCTATTTACAGAATGGGAAATATACATTCAGGAAAGGTTAAACAGAGTTAAACCTAATGTACAGACATATACAGAGATAATCCTAATGTACATGAAATAAGACAATGTATCCCATAAAAAGTAAATAATAAGAGCAATGAAGTGTACGAACTGAAAAAAATCAGTGAGAAAAAAGTTTATACACATCACCACAAATATTGAACTATATTATATGTTTAGTAAGAATCATTATCATTGCAAGATAGCTATTTTGATGTTAGTTGGCTTGCAGTTGAAAATGTCTGAATTATTCTGGATTGACAAGTAATCAAAGCATATTTTGTACAGTAAGTACATTTGTTTGAGGAAAGGGGAGATAAAATGTATTACTATTACATACAGGTAGCCTGGGAACATACAAATTTATATGTGAAAGTAAGTATGGACCATTGATTATAGAGAATAAACCTTGTGCAGAAATAATATACCTAGGTGTTTACGACGATTGTCTAGAGAGTGAAGTAGCACTTCATGCGGAATGCCTCGGTTTGTACTAATGTGCTTCAAGTATCGTCTCTGAATATTCTCTAAATTTATGACGTGTATGTTGTAATAAGGATTCCACACGATACAGAAATACTCAAACCTTGATCTCACAAGCGCATTGAAAAGGAGTAAGTAGAACATTTAGAAAAACATTTGGAAAAACATTTGGAGATTCTAATGATGAAACCGAGGATTTTGAAGTCATTTGAAACAATTGTATTTACGTGATGAGTGAATGTGAATTTTTCGTCAAAGATGACCCCCAGTTCTTTGAATTCTGCCAATTTTTGCAAGATGTTTCCATTTATTGTATGAGGATATTCGGTAGGTGAGTTCGCTTCACACCATGAATTCTATTTTTTGATATATTTGTGTAGGTAGCTGCAGTCGTTTACATTGGAAATCTGACGGAATAACTTACAATAATCTGCATATAGTAGAATTTCAGAGTCTAAACCAAGGCAAATGTCATTTATAAAAATAATGAATAGCAAGGGACCTAATACAGATCCCTGAGAAACACCAGAGGTGACGATTATTTCGACAGATTTAAAACCGCGGTATTGAATTCTTGAACGTCTTACGGTTAGATGAGACATAAAAAAAAGTGTAAGGTTATCAGTCAAAGCAACCGAACTCAGTTTTTTTAGAAGTATACCATGGTCAAGCCTGTCGAAAGCCTTTGGAAAATCTGTATAAATGACATCAACCTGGGAAGTCATATCCAAAGCTGTTTGTATTGAGTAATGCATGTAAGATTACTTGTAGTCGAACGACCCTTAACAAATCCATGCTGATTATCAACAATCTGACATCTTACATGTGCATATATAATTATCATATGAGACCATTTCGAAGAGTTTACTGAAGTTGCATAGTATAACGATTGGTCTGTAATTTTCAATCATATGCTTGTCCCCCTTTTTGAGAACAGGACAGATTTTACCAGTGCTAGATTGAAAATGATGGATGAAGGTTTAGCGAAAATAACAGCACAGTCTTTTAGGAGAAATATATTAATACTCTATACCATAAATCATCACACTTCCTTGTAACAATATATCAATGCTCAATGGGGATGACATCAATCCAGTGACATCATTTTATCTCATTCTTTTAGCTTCAATACCCCCTATCTGATTGGGAAAGACCTATTAATTTTCCAAGAGTAATCATCAGTTTCCTTTTCACCCTAGCTATGAATACCCTGTATTTTAAGGCGCCTAGAATAATGTTATGCAGTTAGTGATGAATGTCCCCGAGCATTACTATAATGCTCTCAGGCATTGAATGGATGTTTACTGGTTATCAAATGATGTACTCTCATTGATGTAATAAGGGCCAATAATAAACTTTCTTAGGATATTGTGTGAGCCTCACACAATGAAAATTTTCTCTGCTCCAATTTCTACAGTTTTGTCTATTAACCGTTCCATTTGAATGGAAGGTAGCTTCATCAGAAAAAACAATTTTGTTTATGAACTGCAAATCTGCTTCCATTCTATCCAACATCAGTTCACATAATTGTTGCCTTCTATCAGGATAATCCTCATTTAACTCCTGAATCAATTGAACTTTATAAGGGTGGTATTTCTCAATATCGATGATTTACTCACATCATTGTCGGCGGCAAGTTGTCTACTTGTCATATGTGGTATTTCCTCAATCGCTAGCAGTACATCTAACTTTTTTCCCCATCCAATTTAACATTTCGACATGGTTTTTGAATAGTTTTGACATGTCCAGTTTCACGAAATTTTGTTTCTATTTTGCTAACTGTAGGCTGTGAGACATGTTGACCAGGGTATTTATTATTGAACATTTCACAAACTTCCTTTTGAGTTTTTGTTTTATTGCCGCATCCAATCATAATTGAAATGACCACCATTCACTTCTTGACAATAAGCAAGTTGATCTTGGAATTCTCGTACAACATTCTGTAGGACCTCAGGGGTTATGTTGTTAATTTCTTCCGTTATCCTAATTTTTAAATCTGAAATATTGTCTGGTCTATTGAAATATACTTTTGATTTCAACTAACCCCATAAGAAGTAATCGAGAGGAGTCAAATCGAGGGATCTAGGCCGCCATTCAATCGTTCCACATCTTCCAATCCACCTATTGGGAAAAACTTCGTTCAAATAATATCTCACAATACTTTTGTAATGCGGTGGAGCTCCGTCTCGTTTGTACCAAATTGATCTTTCTATTGCATTTGGAGCATTAACATCATCAGAAAAAATACTTTTCAAAGTAGCCTGTGAAAAGTTCATAAAAAAAATCTAGATGAACCTCACCATTAAATGTGCCTTCAAAAAAATAAGGACCAATAATTTTGTTCTTAATGATACCAGCCCAAACGTTCACTTTTTTAGGATATTGTGTGTGAGCCTCACACATCCAATGATGATTTTCTCTGCTCCAATATCTACAGTTTTGTCTATTAACCGTTCCATTTAAATGAAAAGTAGCTTCATCAGAAAAATTTTGTTTATGAACTATAAATCTGCTTCCATTCCTCATTTAACTCCTGAACCAACTGAACTAAAGATGGTATTTTTTTCTTTATGTAAAGCTCCCAATATCGATGATTTACTTACATCATTGTCGGCGGCAAGTTGTCTACTTGTCATATGCGGATTTTCCTCAATCGCTAACAGTACATCTAACTTGTTTTCCTCATCCAATTAAATTTTTCGACCTGGTTTTTGGATAGTTTTTACATGTCCAGTTTCACAAAATGTTGTTTCTATTTTGCTAACTGTAAATTGTGAGAAGTGTTAACCAGGGTATTTATTATTAAACATTTCACAAACTTCCTTTTTAGTTCTTGTTTTATTACCGCATCCAATCATAATCAAAATGTCTATTCATTGAGTTAAATCGAATACACACACAAATATTTTTCAATACAGTGACGTGTGCCAGCAACTTATGAATATCAAAATAACAGTAGTCAACTAGATTGACATTACATTATTTATGTGGGTTTTGAATAATTTTTTGCTGTTTTGAACGACTTTTTCCTGACGTTTAGCAAGACACATAAGAAAATACCTGATTATTCCCTATATCAAAAGTATATTTCAATAGACCAGACAATATTGCAGATTCAAAAGTAAGGATGACGGAAGAAATTAACAACATAACCCCTGAGGTACTACAAAATGTTGTACGAGAATTCCAAGATCGATTTGCTTATTGTCGAGAAGTGAATGGTGGTCATTTTGAACATTTAATTCAATTGTAAAATATACTGAAAAATACTTCCTAAACATTATGTGACATTATTTCCTTCATTCTATATGAAGTTCAACATTTTACATTTTCAAAATGAATGTTCTCAGTTATGATTGTACCAAATTTGAAAAACTTAATATTGCTGAACAAAAAATGAAAAATGTCAAACAAAGTGCCACACGACCCCTCTTCTCATTCAAATTTTTGAGGGGGTGCTAATAATTCAGAGGAGGTGCAAGACGGGGATAATATTTTCATACTGTAAATTGTCAAATTGATAATAGAAATCGACCTGTTTCAGGTTTTTTTAAACAAATACATAATAACACTGAAAATTAATTTATTCCATACCTATGGACCGCACTGTATATATATATATATATATATATATATATATAATGTTATGATCTAATGATATAAGAAATTAATTGTGTTATTATAAATGAAGGTTGCTAATAATTTCTGTTCGTAGTTGGGAGCCACATTGTTATGAAATGTGATTTGTAAACATAATATGTTGTTGTTGATTTTTGTCCCTCTTGGGTTCAAATTGATATGATAGATACATTATTTTCACCCTGTATAATATATTGCAATGTAATAATAATTGCTAGCTAAAGGCACTGTTTTCTCGTCACGTTGCTGCCAATTGTTATCACTTTTCTTACCACGACTAAACTCAGTTGGTACGCCTTTCGTCTCAGATAGCCGGTTCAGGCAATAGAGCCACTGTTTGATGTCAAATTTCTATCAGTGTTTACAAGTAAGATTGCAGATCATTGTGAAAAACAAACGAGAAAATGTCGAAAAACAATTATTTCCTTTATTCAGGAAAACTTATATTAACCTGGCCTACGATATATAACTTATACTATGGTCATTCTACAAATTTTCAAGAACAATCATGAGAAACGGTGATGAATAAAAATTACACAACCTCACTTTTTACTTTGAAGGTTGAAAATTCTTTAGTAATTCAATATCAAAGTGAAATAGAGTTCTTCTGGTATGATACGAGTTATTTGTGAGGTTATTCAGTTTGTGATGTGCACTAGAAAAGTTTATACCTGACGCTGGAACTGTCGCAAGAAATTGAATCCTCCTCAACGTACTGCTCTCAGGCTCTCCAATACCAAAAAGGAACCATACAAATCCAGAAATCAGCTTTGAAATAGTTTCATATGGACTACATAAAAGGTAATGTCGTTTGCTGCTATTTATTTTCATTGAAATTCTCCTGAAGTTGAGTTTATTGGGTTCTAATGAAGAAACTACCTTAAATTCATGAAGTTCTTGAATTTTTTCTTTTTCTAAAGTACGAACGTGGCGTTCTTTTCAAAAAATTTTCAATCTCCTCGTGGCTTTGTTTTCTGTCCCCTGGATACCATTTCTCCCTGTTTCCATATCATTTGAATTTTCAAATTAGCGCACTTTGTTGTCACATTTTCACTCTTTGATGTTATTTGTCAAAACTTATTAACTAAAATATTTTTCTTTTCTTACAAACTATGTACAATATTTATTGATAATTGTCTCTGACACCTTTCCGTTCTTATTTTCTCACAATTTCCAATCTTACATCTGACCATACTGTTCCCTGATTGGCTATGTCATCAAGAAGTTTGTTGTTCTCCCATTGGCTATTTTTAGTTAGATACAATTTCATATACTGTATGTTTCAAGCTTATAATTTTGTTGATCATATTTTATTCAGGATGATTTTGTAAATCTAGACTTTTTTGTTATCTTTTGAACAATTATAGTTTGTAATGATCTTGACAATGTATGAAAATGATTGCATTATAGTATTTGAATATTTTTATCTAACAATATTATACAGAGGCTTCATGAATGAAATAGAATCTTAAAAATATGTAAAAACAATATCTCTTAAACTACTAACTAGTAAGTAATTATTATTTTTATGGGTTTTTTATTGAAATTATTTCATTTTTCCTTTTAAAATACATTTCTGGTCTTTCATAACATAATAATAATATAACAATAACATAACAATAAACTCCTGCTAGAAATTGAAGCATATTGAGTGATAAAAACTACTTTAATCTACAAAATTACTTTAATGACACACTGTGATATCCAGTTTATTAAGTATACCAATATTTCCATCGATACTTAATTTTTATTATCTGTTTAATCTATATTATTTAATAATTACCTTAGACTTGACTCGAATGTTCTTTTATCATAATAATAATAATAAAAAAGTTTATTCACTAAGAAACTAAGAAACAACAAGAGTGTTTATATAATAAAGGTGGTTATAGCAAATACCACAGAAGCTTTAGTTCTGGAGGACTATTGCTTGTACGTGGTTTCGTAAGTATACAACGTAATTATGACAAAGATAAAATGTAATACTAGATTACATTTCATCAATGTTATTGTGAAAACGTATCTATTTACAATAAGTTAATGTATTATAATTTCAAAATAGGCTATACATAATTTGGAAATTGACTGATTAATCACAAACTTACTGTATGACATTGTGTTTGTTAACAAAAGATAACTCTTAGCAACAATGAACATATATTCTCTCTCTCTCTCTCTCTCTCTCTCTTTGGCATCCTACCTAGTACCTAGCTGCCTATTGATGAGAAATTACGATAAGTGTTATATAACATCCTAGTTATTGGAAACGTTAATTTTCAGTTATTGGACAAGTGTCCAGTTACTGGTTGTGGTATAAATAGAGCAATAACTGAAACAGCGTAAAATAATAATTGCCCCTAGTTATTGGACACCTGTCCAATAACTAAAAAATAGGATTATCTTCATTTAGATCGACGTCATTGTGTGTTCATTTCATTGTGCAAGTACAAGGTGTTTACGGAAACAAAGTACCTACGAGCCTGTTATGTATCACTCCCGGTTCTTAGTGAAGGATGTGGATTAGATATTGAAATAAATAATAACTAATGAGGTTATCGCAGGTGCATCGAGTAAACAATAAATATAGCAAACCTCGACATACTCCTCTACTTTATGAATTTTCATCCAACCTGTGTGGATGAATAAAATCAATGAGGACAATTTCAATATATTTCCCATTCTTTATATTTTTTATGAACTATCAACTGTCATCAGGAATGCAATGAGTTAGTTGGAACACTGTGCATATGTATCTACGTTTTTGTAAATATTTTGTAATTTTCATTAGTTCTACTATAACCATCTATACTTCATACTTTTTTTTATTTCCATATCTATGCTCTGGGACTAATCTAGGTTTAAATTATGATCATTATTTACTATATATGACTTTTCCATGAAGTATGGCTGTATACTGTTTTATTCATAACTCTTCCATTGAAATGATACCCATATTTGTGTCACAGTGAGTGTGAACGAACGCTTCGTATTGGAAATATTGAGACTGAGCAATAAATAACATGTTGTAGTCTTTTTACTTGAATAACCCGTATATATCCAATCGAGTTTGCAGTTTCAATACATTTCGTTGTATAAATACCAATTCTCACCCGGGAAATCCACATATTTATGTCACTGAATGAGTCAACGAACTCTTTGCAGGGCATTGTCGTGATACAAACGAATTGGAAAGAACAAAACAACAAACACACCAACAATCGTATATTACTTAAGCTCCCGTCCTGCTGGAGGCAAGAGCTCTACAATAGCATGGACCACTAATAGATGACAGGACAGAACTGAAGGAAAAACTCGTTTATCTACATTCGTAAACACCAAAAAACTATAACAAGCAGTGAATACTCAGTATGGATGCCATATTCGTTTATATTGCACTCGTTTTTGTTTTATTTATATACAGGCATTATAACCGAAGTTAGAATCATGATAATTCTAGACCAGTTCCTTAATTTCACGATTCAGCACTCGGCCGCTGACGTCACTTTGCAACTCAGGGATCTCGTTCTCCGCTCGTTCCGTGTGAAGTTATGCAATTGCACTGAAAATGATAAAATGTACTTTTTTGGGCTTCTATAGAATATCTTCGATAATTGTATAGTGATTGATAGATCACGCTATCTCTTCCGGTAACATGATACCAAAAAATCACCATCACAAATTCACAGTGGAATCGGTCCATAAATGGAGCTGCCAACTTTGAATGCAATGTTACGGAAATGATGGGCATATATTAGATTTCAAGTTTCATACAAACAAAATGAAATATCGGGACTTCAGGGCAACCATCAGGGATAGTTTTTGGAACGATATAATTAGACAGGAGACATAGAGTTAGCAGAAAATCATATTCAGAGCTCAGTTTTGGGCAAATATCAAACTAATTGCCAACTCGATATCAAAATAAGATAATAGGGCAACCTCTTAAGGGGCAAATATCTAGAAATGAGAAGAGCAGAAGAAAGAAGTATCTTCAATAGGGTTGAATAATCAGTGAACTGTGGAAAAGACCTCCCTCCTCCGAGGATATACAACTGAGCTTTGAAGAAGGCTTGAAGGGATCAATGGAGGAAAAATTCTTCCAGGGCCTGTACAAGCAACCACAAGATCCTTATAAAAGAACTGCAACATGAAACGATATGACAAAGCTATGACGAAACCTCTTGAGGAAATCTTAGAGCTTCTAGAACAAAACTAATTCCCCGGGGCCATCATTTGTCATGAAAACCAGCTAATCAAAGTCAAGGCAGAGCGACCAAGACAAGCTAGCCAGCATGATTTAAACAAGGCAAGTTGAATCATCAAAGCAGAAGTTGAATGGGCTATAAACTTCTTGGACCCACACAAAGGTCAGAGAAGGATCGAATTTTACCGACGCTACTATAAAATGGAGCCAAAATACTAACACCTGTACACACTGACGTTTTGAATGCCAGCCTGGCATGAGAAAACCCAACCTGAAGCTGCACGGCAGATGTGTTTATACGCGAAGTCTTGGACAATGAAAACAACTCTGAATCCCTTCGTCTGATCAGACTGACATCACCTCGGCTGAAAGTTTAGTATAGGCACATAGGTAAAGGGGTGATGAGTGAAAGAACCTCCCAACATATATCAATATCCCTACCAAGTGAGGAAATTACCGGAAACAAACATGAGATAAGATGAGCTCTCCAAAATGTGGAGCAGCCTTCCTGGACATCGGAGAAGTATTCAGCAACAACTCTCTGTGAAAAAATCTGGGCGATGTTGAAATGAAGAATGATATCGAGTTAGTTGTGGCAAGGATGCTGAGAGGCAGCTTGCAGGGAGGCATACCCATCTGGTATGCGATCTCATCAGGACCCTTGTGAGAAAGGGAATCCCAATCCAACGCTGAACATAGTTATACCAGCTCTCAAGACTATTG
This sequence comes from Gonioctena quinquepunctata, assembly GCA_018342105.1. NCBI lineage: Eukaryota > Metazoa > Arthropoda > Insecta > Coleoptera > Chrysomelidae > Gonioctena > Gonioctena quinquepunctata. The sequence continues at coordinate 331,450 of JAFIRS010000686.1, forward strand.
TCACGTGGTAGGGTTGCTACCACGACTCAGTTCGAGTTTGCCTGAGAGAGTTCAATGAAAAACGTGATAAAGAACAAGGATAACAAAATAAGAGCAACACTTGTGAGAGGGACAAATACAAAAGAAATATGGTTTACTTACATTATCAAATTCTCAATGATTAAACATTCTGGGATGTCCAAAGTGGACACCCTGTTGCCACGCAGCAACCGTCCTCTAGCCGGACCCAAATCAATCTCCCTGTTGGTATGTGGATTTTTATCCGACGAAACCAAAAAGGAGGAGGTTCTCTATTCGACGGGTATATTTTTTTATCATTTTTTGTATGTATGATCACGCATAACTTTTACTGAGGCGCCCGATTCCGAAAATTCTTCCTTCAGTGAATAGGGTGTACTTCTAAGTTGGTCCCATTTGAATTCAAAAGATGAAATCCACCTCTAAGGGTAGCAAAATAAAGGATATTGATCACTCACCCTCTGAATTCTGGTCCGTTAACCGATTCTATCAGGCATAACTTTGTACTGGGATCTTCGATTTGGATGGTTCTTCTTTTATCAGATAGGATATACCTCATAGTTGATCATATTGGGATTTTGAATAAAATTATCCACTGTTACGGGTAGAAAAATAGGGGATAATTGATTTTTCACTTGTGAACATTGACACACAGATGTAGTTGACAATGATAGATCGCTAGTGTCATTATCACAATCATTATGTTCTATGAGAGGATGGAATAATATACAAAGTAATGAAATAAACTAACCAGAACGACAAAAATAATTTATATTACAACAAATAATTAAAGTAGATAATCATATTATTTAACTGGTAATAGTTGAAGTGAGGTGGGTAAGTAAGTATTTTGAAAGTAATAAAAAACAAGCAGTTAGTAATTAGTGGATTTCAGCCACAAGAAATTGAAAAATAAAAACATTTTAACAAAAAATTAAATCGACGAAATACGGAACTGAAAAGTAAAAAATAAAATAAACCTTCTTAGTTTCAATAACTAAGCTCCTAAAGTAATGTAAGTAACTAATTTTGAGTCGGCACCAAACAAACAATCAACAAAGATCATTAAATTACTTCAAAAAAATTATTAGAATGTCACCGCCCAACTCGATGCCATCATTTTACGCCTTACCAAATTCATTTTTGTTTACAATCGTGATTGTTTGAATAAACTTCATGTTATGAAACGTATAATGGGGAACAGTGCACAATTCACAAATATCTGAATTGGAACAAAAGCTGATAATAATAATGGTAAAATATTAACTCTGATTTGAACTATGCCTTTCGTGACACTAACATGAGATGATGTAAGAAACCATTGATATCTAGAACTAGCGCTGTGGAAAATTATTGGAGATGTGACTCTAACAAATGTATTGGCTTTATCTCACAGGGGTAAGATATATGGTCACTCTTGAAACAGTCGTCTGGTAGAGTGAGGAGCACATGAGAGTGATTGAGGAGAGCTGAACAACCTCAAGAGTAAGTGTGAGAAGTTACCAAGTTCACCGAGCAATAGTAAAAGAATTGACATGAATCCCACTCAATTTTATCAATACTCACACACACATAGGCTCAACAATTTTGACAGATCTTATGAGGATTTCATCCTGGGAAGATATGAATGGGATACACAAGAACTAGAAATTACGCAGGTCCATACACAATGGTACACAGAAGGCTAAAAAACGGAGCATGGAGTATTGTGAACCTGGGACACTATGCCACAAGCAGGGGTCCATTCAATCGAATTGAGCCTATATGAACTACTACTGCACAGGTATTATAAAAATGCATTCATTCAATTCATGTCGGACAACCAAGCAGCGTTCGAAGCCTTGGTATCCAGATTATTAAGGAATTGCGTAAATCCTCCTCAAATAATAATAATAACTCTTTATTGCTCAAACATAGTTTTTTTTACAATTTGATTCAGGATGCAATAGGTGGGCATATCGCAAAGCGATATCTTCCTGCCTACATAATGACTATAAATAAGATGAAATGCAATAACACATGTTGGAATCAGTAAGTTGAAAATAGAGTGCATTGAACTATACTTAATTGAATGAACAAACATTGAAATAATCAAATACCCCGACAATGGATTTGGTCGAAGTTACTCCTTTTTTATTTTAGTTTAGGCTGTGTTTTGTTCTCTGCGCGTGACGAATAGGCTGTTGGTCATTTGCTTGGCGGTACACACTTTCCAATTACATTTTCATAACCAGTCTTCCTTTCGAAGACTTGGTGCCTGAAACGCATGTAGAATTGTTAAAAATTCTAATTTGGTGGTGGAAAAAAGCTTCAGTGTATTTATTACTACAGCAAAAGTTTCAAACAAAACAAGGATAAAAACTGTTAGTATTATTGGTAAGTCGAATTGTTAGTTTACATATATTGTTTGAAAATGAAACTTTTACTAGGATAATGCAAAATGGCATCAACTTCACGAAAAATAAGTCGAATACTCGTAGAAAAGGTGAGTGATATTGACTATGATTCTGGAGAGGAAGCATCTGAACCAAGTGATTATGAAGAATAAAGTGATACTGATGATGAAGATACCGAGAAAGCGAGAAGTGCGGTCGAGAATACAGTGATAGCGGAAAGGAACTTGAAAGACAAAATATTGAGAATGTACGACTGGGGTGGAGGAGGTGGGAGCCGAATGATGAACAGTTCAGAAGATTGCCTTTCACAGTCAATAATAATAATATTCATTGCATGAAATGAAGTAAAATGTTACAAACAGTATTATAGCAAGGCAACAGCAATAAATGGGGAATTCTTCTGAGTACTTAGTACTGGTTGAGGATTTTTGAGTTCGTAAAACAAACTAAAGAAAATGTTTACATTCATGATAACCTGGTCTATCCTAACTAGACTCATAAGTGATCCTAGCAGTTATTCTAAAAGAATTGTATTCTTGATCATGAATAGACTGACCAGAAACACTTTGGAGTAATTCCTAAAACCATAAAATAGAAGGCTATACAGGGTGATTCAAAAGTACTTTGACAAACTTCAGGAGGTGATTCCTCACAATATTCTAATATGAATTGTTCAAATGAATATATATCCGGAAACGCTTCGTTTCCAAGATACAGGGTGTTAATGTTTCATTTTCATTTTCGTTTTTTTGAATAACTTTCGAAATACTGACGTTAATTGAACGAAAATAGGTATTGAGAGGTTTTTTGAGGTGTCAAATTCGAACCTGATGTTATTATTACTCTTACAATGTAGGGGGCGCCACCTACTCGTCTTTTTCTTTTTTGAAGATTTATAACTTTTTTGAGCGTACTTCTAGCACATTTTTCAGTAAAAAAATCAATGTTTCTATTATATCTACGTAAAAAATCTATAGTCGCTATAAGCAACCGATTTCTAGATATTTGGACTTGAAAATTTCGAATCGATTGTTTGATAATCGATGCGTGTTGAAGTTATTACCATTAGTTTGCATTTTTCACAAGAATGCTTAGGCAATGAATTTGATGTTCAAGTAAGTAATTTCGGTTTTCTTGTTGGGGGCGCCACCAATTCTATTTATTTTTACTCGTTTGAAATAGTTATTTTTGTATCAATGGTGCAAAATCTGTATTTGTTTTGATAAAATTCGAATATGTAGAATAAAATAAAATAAAGGAAACCAAATTCCATTCAAATAAATTGTTCAAAGTGTCCACCTTCAGCGAAAATACAGGCATTCAGTCTTCTAGTCATTGAATCTCGTACCAGCTCAAAAATAACTCCATCCAGGTGGATGCTTCAAAAAACTATAGCGAGACAAGGTACAAATAATTGTTATCAATAAAATTTTGAAGATTGAATTTTTCTTATTGATTGTCTATTTCTCTCCTCCTTTTGTTGCGTTCTCTCATTCATTGAGAAAAATTAAAAAAACAATAAAACATTCACAGGAATAACCCTGACCATTGTAGCAATTTTTACTGTTTCCAAATCCGCTGAAAATAAATAACGTAGATTATTATGTTACCTACGTCACACGCCTTATAGCAATTATTCTTTCCTTTCAAGTGCATTTGAATAAAATTTTGATTTTTTTTCATTTTTAAAATTTTCGAGTTTTTCATTTTTGGGTGTAATCAAATGATTTCTCATTCTGTTCATTTCTCCGGCAATAATCACAAAACTCGTCCACCATCTCAAATTCATGAATTTTTATAAAAGATTCAAAATTTTTGACCCCGAAAACCACCGCACATACCATATTTGAATAGAATCGGATCTTAATCTGGAATATCGTCTGCCATCTTAGAGCCAGCATATTGTTTTTTCCATACCAAAAAATCAATAATGCATTATCACCAGAATTATGAACACCTCCCAAATTTCACGTTAATTGGATGATTAGAAGAGGATCAAAATTCACTTGCAAGATTTTAATAAATCAAGTTGGATAAAAGCTTGTTATAAATAGGACCCAGGAAGACAGGTTACGGTAATAAAATCGGGCCCAGGAAGACAAGTTATGAAAATATAATTGGATCGCAAAGGGTTAAAATTATTCTAGTACAAGCAGATTATTCTGTGTTGTGCAGAATTCCTTCAGGGCATATATTAGCAGGGATACGATTCCAAATCTTAGAAAATCTGTGAAACTGATGTGAACGAGATTGGTAACGTGGGCGGGTATCCTTAAAATTGAAATGGGCTCTCGTTTGACGAATTTCGCTACCAAGAGGTTGAAGATTGTCGTGTAGGTATGCTGGCTCATGTGTTTTCAGAAATCTGTACCCCAGAAATGGGATAAGCCAATGCGACGTTGCCTGATGTGTAGTAAGTTCAGGTGTTGCCAATAATGACTAACGTGGTCAAACTTTCTCGAGGTGAATATGGATTTTATACCTACATTTTGCAAGCGCTCGAGCTTTTTCAATTGATTTGAATTCAATACTATGTAGGCAACGTCCGCATAATCTATGATCGGGAGTAGTTGCGAATAAAAGGTTTTATATAATTGAAGTGGCGAAAGTTTTCAAGCAGGCGAAGTTGGTGGAAATGATGGAAATTTCTGTTCGTCATACAATCCAAAGAGAAACACATTACATATAAACAAATTTCACAAATTATTGGAAGAGAAACAAATACACCCACAACACATATCAAACAACAACAAAATTTCTGAAAAAACTGTAATCAATTTGTCATAAAAAAACTCAGACATACACGAAAAACTTGTGTTGGCAAAGGGACTGAACTTCGCAGTTGCACTCAAAATGGTTCCAACGGTAGAAATGATCACTGCCATCGAGGCAACAGCCCAACGTTCACCACCTGAAATAGCAAGTGATTACAGATCTGATTGCAAAAACGCACTAATACAACCTTATCATCCTAGAAGTAATTCGAACGAATACGAAAGAGATGCATTGAGATCTCTTCGATCAGACAATCAGATTAAAATACTTCCAGCTGATAAAGGTAACGCAACAGTCATCATGAACATTGCTGATTTTGAGAACAAACTAACACAAATGATCTCAAACACCACATATCACACACTCAATCAAGACACTACCATATCAGTAAACAAATTATACAAAAAACTAATCAAAAATCCAACCCCATCAATAGAAAGCAAAATATACCGAACTTTAGCTGAACACAAAAATATACTCACGAAAACAGAACGCAGAGACCTAATATCACACCACAGCAAACCCCCACATTTTTATGGGTTACCAAAAATACACAAACCATCTCATCATCTACGCCCTATTGTAAGTTCCATTGGATCTCCTTCACAAAAACTCGCTAGATACCTAGTCAACATTCTGAAACGACTATCTGGAAATGGAAATAGTTTTATAAAGAATATCCCTCACTTTCTGGAGAAATTGAATGAATTACAAATTCAAGATGGAGATCTTTTGGTGAGTTTTGATGTCGAAAGTTTGTTCACTAATGTCCCTATTGATAAAACTCTAGAAATAGTGAAAGAAAGATTAGAAAATGACACATCACTGAAGACAAGAACAAAACTGGATGTCAGTGCCATCATAGAATTACTCAAACTATGCACAGAAAAAACATATTTCCAATTCAAGAACGAATTTTATCAACAAGAGTTTGGTATGGCGATGGCCTTTGTCACCCATTTCAAGTAACATATTCATGGAATACTTCGAAGAATCCTTCGTTGGAACATTCCACAATGGTCCAAAAATATGGTGGAGATACGTGGATGATGTTTTTGCTATCTGGAATCGAAGTGAAGAAGAATTAAACATTTTCTTGGATCATATAAACGGTCAAGAACCGACGATCAAATTCACGTTAGAATCAGAACAAAACAACCAACTCCCCTTTTTAGATGTCATGATCCAAAAATCATCATTCCGAATGGAAACATCTGTACACAGAAAGAAGACGCATACCAATCGATATCTACACTACAACTCAAACCATCATGCCAGTGTGGAAAAAGGTATAGTTCAATGTCTCTATAATCGAGCCCAAACAGTTTGCAATTCCAACCAGAATCTACAGGAAGAAATGAACCTCATAAAATCTGTTCTCAAGGGAAATGCATATCCGGATCAGTTTGGGGAAAAACCAATCACTGACATTGAAAACAAAAATCCATCAAACAACCAATTAACACAACCAACAGGAGTACTCCCACCACCTACACATTTCACAACCAACACAATACCTTATGTCCCCGGATTATTTGAAAAGATCAAACGAATTGGACATAGGTATGATGTGAGAACATCATTTAGGACAACAAACACACTGAGATCTATACTAACACAAACAAATCCAAAAAACGCAGAAGAAAGTACCAAAAACTGTGTTTACAACATACCTTGTTCGTATGGTGATAGTTATATAAGTGAAACGTCAAGACCATTGGGAGTGCGCCAAAGTGAACATCAGAGTTACATCAGAAATCGACAAATAACCGGATCAAAAAATTGTAGAACATATCCTCATATCCAATGGCGATCAAACGATTTAATGGAATAGGACAAAAATCTTGATGAAAGAACCACATCAAGAGAGGAGAAAGTTGAAAGAAACGGCCTGTCTTCTTCTTTACAATAACAACTGCTTTCCAACAAATTCTGTTGAAACGGGTCATACATGGTTATCTCTACTGAGAGAGTAAGTGAGATATGGTAGAATGCTGATAAACTGATCTGAACAACACCCCATATATCAAATGAGCAATACGTCACTCTCAAACTTTTTTGGCAGATCTCAATTGACATCCACCAGTTGAAAAAGCGAAAAAGACTCTGCGAGAAAAAATCCAAGTTATTAAAATAATTAAAGGAGATTTAGAAGATTTTGATAACGGGGGCAGATATAGTCCCCGAAAGATTTTGATAACGGGGGCAGATATAGTCCCCAAAACGTCAAGCAAAAACTATAAAGAGAAGTATCTTTTGAATTAAAAAAAAAAAATTTTTGATAGGCAAATTTAGAAAACGACAAGTTATTGACAAATTGAATCATTTTTCTATAGGAAATATAATTTGGTGAACGCAATAACTTATCGGGGTGAACTGATTAGTTTGCCCTTTCTACAATTGTATAGATTTTCCTGATTATATTTTCATTTTCAGACTGTGGAAAATCACCCAAAAAACATGTCAAGAAACATCCATGAGTATTCCAAAATTTAAACTACACCCAAAATTTCTGATTTCTGCGAATCCGAATACCGCAGTAATGAACATTTAATTGAATCTATGTTTTGCACAAAAATAAGGAAATCAATTAATTTCTCAAAAACCGCTGGAGAGAGGTATTGGGGAGTATCATACAAAAATAATCGAAAAGCAATAGCAAAATGAAAATGCAATAATATACAGGATGTCTCATTCAAAATATCAAAGTTGTTTCACAGAAGAAACCAAAATTTCAGAATAATTCTATTAGTTAGGGAGTCGCGGGTTCCGAGACGCGATGACCCACATACGTCTTCCGTTTGGTGAGGTGAAAGTCCATCCCTCGAAACCCTCAAATTCCAAATATTTTTGAAATCTGGAGTTCCCACTCCAATACGAAGGGAAAATGTATATCGACTTTTTCGACGATTTCTATATGTCTTCCGTTATGATAATTCCGTTTAGAAAGTGACTAGTAATCATCTGAAAAGCGAAAAACGATTTGGTTGGAGCGCATTACTCGCCATCTAGTTTTGAAAATTTCGGGACCCAAAATCGATCATCGAAAAAATTCGACGTCTCCTATATGCCTAATTTTGTGTTCCTTTACTATGTTATGGTCTTTACATCGGGACAATCTGAGTGGAAGACTTTTTCAGTGGGGCTTGGCCTAAGGGTTGACCAAATAAACAAATTGAAAAACTCACGGGAGCGGCTAAGTTGAAAAATTGAAAACTGCACTTGGGTTCAATCTAAAGCTTCCACATTCCAACTTTTCACCCCTCCCAACCCCTTTGGATTTCCTCTATTTTCTCTGTTTATTCCTCGATAATTCAGTGTATAAAGTTTAATAAACCCTTGTCTAGTAGAAATGTATTCCTGTTATCATTAATTACTAGTTGAGGTAAGTTTATTAAACTTTTTACACTGAATTATCGATGAGAAGAAATTTCAAACGAAAAAGATTACCAGGAGTAAACATAGAAAATAGAGGAAATTCAAAGGAGTGGAAAGGAGTTGAAAGTTTGCCAAAAAGTATTTCCTTTGGAAATTAGGGTTGCTGGCCCCTGATGAAGCTCCATGCAAAATGTGGACTAAGACTGAACAGTTTTCGATTTTTCAACTTAGCCGCTCCCGAGAGTTTTAAAATTTGTTTATTTGGTCAACCCTGAGGCCGGGCCCTACTAAAAAAGTCTTCCAATCGGACTTTCCAGATGTAAAGACCATAACAAAGTGAAGGAACACAAAATTAAGTATATTAAATCCCAAAATTTTCAAAAACAGGTTTCGAGTAGTACGCCTCAACCAAATCGTCTTCCGCTTAATCAGATGATTACTAGTCACTTTCTAAACAAAATTATTATAACGGGAAGCGTCGAAAAATTCGATAGACATTTTCCCTTCGTACTGGCGAGAGCCCTGCCCGATTTAAAAAATATTTGGAATTTGGTGTTGTCAAGGAATGGACTTTCATATCACCAAACGGAAGACGTATAGCTTCTCATCGCGGTTTTAGACCCGCAGCTCTCTTACTATATGTCCCGTTCTCCGAAAACTCCCAACCTACCGTCGACCGTGAGTGACACCTGTATGAAATGGGATCGCATGATGGTCACAAAAATTTGAACAGCAGTGATATCATAAGTGAAAGAACCGAATAATTTTTTTCACGAATTCCATCTTATTTCAAAAATACCAACAATGAACATCATTTTTCAGTCATCAGATCAGTGGGAACTCTCGTCAAATCATTCTAATATATAAAATAGAAATGCATACGGAATTCCGCCAGCTTCAAAAATAATTTTCATTTGAATGCTCCACTTAGTGAACAAATACAGCTGAGGGTGTGTATCAACAAAGGAGAGCGCCGCAATATTCCTTGGGGTTCAATAAAGAGGGCTTGACCTGGTAGACGTCGGAGACCATTATGTCTAGCCTCGTGGAATAAAGAGGATGACCGTTTAACGCATCTCGGATCATAAACCTAATTATTGCTGGTGTTTGTTGGGTTGAGTGTTCAGATGTCGGTTTTGGGTTGGAACAGAATCGTTCATTCACACGGATTCGCCGTTTCCGGAGTTCTGTACCGGGATTAAAACGGAACACTATTGGTTTCATCATCATATCTGACTATCTACACGATTGCTCATTCGATTTGAAATGTTGAAAGTACTCCGTATAATCTTATCGGAAAGGAATTTTTTCTGAAAATATGATATTTTGTTACGAATACTTTGAAGTGACAATTGTCACTCTGAACTAACGATTGTCACTTTGAAGTGACAATTGTCACTTCGAAGTGACAATTGTCACCTTTAAAAACATCTGGAGTTTGCCATATTGAAGTGACAATTGTTAATTGGAAGTGACAATTGTCACTTTGAAGTGACAATTGTCACCTTTAGAAATATCTGGAATTTGACATATTGAAGAGACAATTGTCAATTTGAAGTGACAATTGTCACTTTGAAGTGATTGTCACTTCGAACTTACAATTGTCACTTCAAAGTGGCAATTCTAAATGTTTTTGTAAGTGTCAATTGTCACTTCGAAAGGACAATTGACACTTCAAAGAGACAATTGCCAGTTCAAAGTGACATTTGTCACTTCAGCGTGTTCAGTTAGTTGAAAATAATCCATATTAGAGTAAATGGAATTTCAAGAAAAAATTGTCACCCAATTTTGTTATGCCTTATAGCCGATTTCAGGTGGTGAATGGGTTGAAAGAGCCATTATTATGTTATTGATTGATTGATGTTGGTAATGAATCATTTATTATTATTTATGTAAAAGTCCAAATTCTCGAAGTGGAGTGGTTGTGAATATCTTAAAGAAAAGCCCAAATGGGGAGGGTTATTTCTAATATTGTTAATGATAATGAAAGATGTTTCGAACCTTCAAAGGTTCATCCTCAGCCGTGGTTAGAGCTACAATACAAGAAAACATATAGAACATATTCCCAAACAAGGGAGGGCTGTGGGTGACATACCTACATGAAAATAAGAAGTTAATGTGTTGAAGGAAATACCAACTCGAATTATGGTAGATAATGATTTCAAATAATTATAAATTCAGCAAAAGCGATGTGAAAATTTACATTTCGGTTCTACAACGACGCTGTCAAGTATGGGAATAGTGAAGCTATTCATAGGAAAAAGACGTTTTGGGTACCATCTAGTATGATAGTATTAAAGGAGAGACAAAGGGGATGGGGGCGAGAGATAATAACAAAATAATTTACTTTATATTGAAAGTAAGGAGAAAAACCGGTTTTTGGTAGAATATAATGTAGAAATGTATAATTTAACGAACATTTTCATATAAATTCTAAAGAATTGAAAAAACGTATACAATCAAAGTTGATTTGTTCGTTTAGTGATGACATGAGGGGATTTCTTATGTTAGAATTGATTTTGAAAATTTCCAAAATATTTTATGATTGACCTTTGTTAGTCCGGTGGGCTATTTTAATATATTTATCAATGTCGAAAGAATGAATGGAATTAACAATGTGATTACTAAAAGAACTGTTGGAATTGATCTCTACGATGAAAGTATTTTGATGTTTTGCTAAATGTTTGTCGATGATTTTCTTATGTTCTTTTACTATGGTGATGATTTTTCTTCCACTTTGGCCAAAGTTCTCAGCATTGCAAGAGGTTCGGAACAACTGATTTTGTATACTCCCGAATTGTCAAGGGCGTTGGATTTATCTTTGTTATTTATTGACTAAAATGTTTGAAATAGTGTTTGTGGTATGGAAACAAATGTGACAATCATCGTTGAAACTTTCGAAAATGTGTTAATATCGTTGTAAACTTTACCAAAGCGCTCAATACGTCCTCTTCCTATGAATAGCTTCATGTTCCCATACTTGGCAGCGCTGTTGTAGAACGTCACCTGACCGAAATGTTGGTTAATTTTCACGTCGCTATTGCTGAATTTATGATTATTTGAAATGATTATCTACCATAAATCGAGTTGTTGGTACTTCTTTCAACACATTGAGTAGAAGAACATTGTCTGCAAGTGTTTGATTTGCAGAAAATGAACTTCGCCCTTTATTTCCTAATATTTCATATCTGTCAATTTTGATGTAATTATACTGTACACATATGGAAATAATAAAGACGATATTATTATTATTATTATTAACTTTTTATCAAGCAACTTCTCCATGTAATTTTCATGTAAGTATGTTACCTACAGCCCTCCCTTGTTTGAGAATTTGTTCCATATTCCATATTCTATTGCGGTTTTTCTTGTATTGTAGCTCTAACCACGACTGAGGAAAACCTTTAAAGGTTTGAAACATGTTTCAATATCGTTAACAATTTTTAGAATAACTCTCTGAGGCCCCATTAAATTTGTGGAGATGACTTTGGGCTTTTCTTATGGAGAATCATTTCTTGTTCAGCTGTCTAAATATAATGAACAAGGTAAATGTATAGCATTTTCCATAGCAAAAAACCACAAGGACCCAATACTATACAGAAAATATCTCAACTGTAACCATAACGATCTGGAGGTCATATAGTTCTCCAAGAATTGCAGTTCAATGTAAGTAATTTCACTTGTGCGACCTATCCATTTGTACCCACAATGGGAGAGTTGGAAGCCGCTCGGGCAACAATGCAGACATGTGATATATATATATATATATATAAATATATATATATATATATATATATATATATTGTTATGTTTAGAAGTGCGTTAACTGTTTAAATTAGAATAAAAATTGAAAAAACCCATAAATGAAAAAAATATGATATTTGGTAATATGTCTTATGTTATTTCACGGTGTTTCTGAAGATTCTACCGTTTTTCTGAAACCTTGTATAATATTGATCGACACCTATGTTGGAAATAAACATGTTTTAAACATTACAAGCAATTGGCATAATTTTAAAAATTTTTGAAATCAAAATTTACGAATATATTTTTGAGCACAAGCAGATAATAAAATGTTAAAAGTTCGAACATCCTGTATAAGAGATTTGATTCGATCACAACAGCCAATGAGATACCAGGAGAGATCTTGATGCAAAATTAGGATATTCAAAAATATAGAAAAGCAGAAACGTCACAAGAATGACTTATACATGTCTTGTATATAGTTTATAAGGCAGTTAGAAATGTTTTGTAAATGAAAAGTGTCAAAAAAGTGAAATTAATAAAAAATGATACAAAAGGTGCGTGAAAGTCGAAAATTCGAGAAAGAAAACAAAATGTGTTGGTATCAAGGGAGAGGAATCAACAAGCTTAGAAGATTGAGAAAAACATAGTTTTGGAAGAACCACTTTAAAAAATTACATTTGGAAAAATCAAACAATTTGGAATAGAAAATCAGTTATTGGCCAAAAGAACATGAGAAAAATATGAAGAACAATACCAGATAAAGAAATCACAAATGCAGAGTTAACATTACCTTTGTTTCATTGGAAATTTACAAATACGAGGAGAAGTCCCAGTCGACGAGAGCAGCAGCAGTTTCCAGGAAGGGGAGAGAATCCGAAACACTGAATATTTTGGTACAAGAAGTCCCAGGTATTTGTTGAAACCATAAAAGTTACCACCGTGCAATAAAAAACTAAACTTTTAAAGAATGTTCATAGAACTTTTCACGAAATACTATAAAGAAACACATAACCTACAAAACTAGGTTGATTTCACTTTATTATAACATAATTTCACATTTGCTGTATATACTTGCTTTGAAGCACTAATTAGTTTATTTATCGCAGACTAGGTAGTAATAAGCTTTTCCTGAATAAAGGAAATTATTATTTTGATGAAATTCTGCATTATTTTGAATGTTTGAGCGACAATGAATAGGCTTTTTCATTTAGATGAGAAATGACTATTTTTGTTTACCTGTCAGACCCAACGGCATTGACGGCGATTTTTTTTTAAGGATATAAAATATTTCCGAGTTTTCCTATGGACAGTTGACTTGAATTTACATGGAGAAAGAAGGAAACTCACCATTAGAAAATATTCGTGTACATTATTTCATCTACAAATTAAAGGTTTTCGGCGGTATCAAATAGGTAATAAGTACTTAACCTACAAAAAAAGTTACGAACTCCAATGTATGCAGGTGCATTTGTCATGAACTTGACTGTTGATATAATGTGAAAATACCGCTAATTTTGAACTGAGCCAATCTCAAATTGTTATATCAAAACTAACCAATGGCTATTCACTTTCCCAATAGCCAATCAGACTTTGGGTCTCAAAACGAGCGCATGCGCCTTAAAATATCATCTAAATGAAAAGGCCTATTGCTTTTTTCTGAAATTGACACCAAGAAACCACTAGAGGGCTCCACAGTGGAACCAACATCTGAGATTCCATAAGCGTACCGATTGAGTTAGCTGAGGTGAAGGAAATAAGGTAAAAGAAAAGAGGTAAAGTACATAGCCGGAGATATTAAATATTTATATGGGTATTTATTTATCAATACATATTGAATAAATCTCAAAAAAGGGAACTAGCTCAAAGTTTTTGAAAATAGCAAAACAAAAGAATATATATATATATATATATATATATATATATTTTGTTATGATGATTGGGAAAATAAAAAAAAAATAAAAAAAAAAAAACGAACAATATATATATATATATATATATAAAATTACCTTAATCATATCTTATCGCCCTATTCAATAGAATTCATCTACCGATGATTCTAATTCTGTTATACATGAGTATGTATATGTTCAATCAAGGATTTCATTGAAAAAATCTTCTGTGTATAATTCACAAATCATTCAATATTGTTTTACATATGAAATTTCCATTCATTTCTGCTAAACCAGGAAGAATGAAATGCGCTAGAAATAATAAAAACTCCCAGTCATTGTGAAGATATTGAGTGCAATATTGCAGAGACACAACAAAAAATATCATTCAACAGTCGGGTAGTAATATAAAACTTGATTAGTATTCATGATGCATGAAGTTTTACATACCGCTTGGTCTGGCGACATGTGGTCCGACTTGGGGTCAGGAGGATAAAGACGGGATAAAAAATGTATAGCAACACCAACACTGCAGTTGAAAATAATTTATTTATTTCTGTGGAATTATATGGGTGAGAAATGAAACGTATATTCCATTATTTACTTCAACAAGTATGATTTGAAATTATTGGAGACCATCTTTTAAACTATAGGCTATATGACTCATTGAAGTCTGAACAGTACGTATATAAATATAAGGTTTCGTCGCTTTCTTCCGTCGTTCAATATGACGTTATCGATTGTTTTTTTCAGAAATGGAAAAATGGAAAAAAATCTACGATGAAGAATGTGTATTTTTTTCTGAAATAACTGATTCTTCGATATGATATTTTAAAAGGCCCGTTTTTTCAGAAAAAAAACTCAAAGCTTATTAAAATATGTATGGTAATTGTAGGTGGTTCCTTCTTTTTTCGTAACAAATTGATTGGAGCGAAGCGTCGCTTTGTAAGGTTAATTAGCATGATTTCAATATGGGTAACAGGGTTAGTCAAGCTAGGTTAGGTTGTGTTCCTTCTTTTCACGTAAGGAATTGGTTGAATCGAAATGTTCGCGAGCGGAGCGAAGCGTCGCCTTGTGATGTTGATTAGTTTGCATTCTTTATACGTAAGAAAGTGATTGGATGTTTTTCCGTATGCCCGGCCGAGACACGCCTTCGGTTCCACATAAAATAGAATATTTGGTAGGAATTGACTGAATTCGTACTTTCATTCTGTCTATCTGCTTGGTATAATATAAAAAAAAACGAAAACGGGAAGAGTATAGAAAAGTTATTATGTCAACTAATTACAATCTATTATTATAATCATTCAAATACGAATAACCACCCTTTTTTCTAGAGAATAATAATGCAAGGAACTTATACAGTGCGTTCATAAAGTGTGGAAACGCTCCATTATCTTCCGGAGATAAAGCTTGGACTACGACCTCATGATATTTATTAGGCACCTGTTTTGCTGAAGCAGACCCTCGAGCCCCAAATATCTGAGAAATCTGAATGTTCTATGGGAACAATATTTTTAATGGACACCATTGCACTCCACCAGAAAGTGGAGGGGTGATTCCGGTTCTCCTTCGCACAATCCTCATGTGATGTTCTCCTCCGAGCCCTTCTTCCGATCAAAATCATCTTTCGACAGCTCGTGAAGTAGGCATATCTTACAGGAATGGTACTTCTCTTCTTTCAGTACTTTATGCACAATAGATCGCGATACATCAAGATTAGTAGCCGTGTCCGTAATTGTTGTAGTAGGATTATCTTGCACTGCTAACAGAATGTTGAGCTGATCTTCTTCACTTATTGAATTTCGACCAGATTTTCTAATATCCTGAACATCTGCAATAGGAGATATACATCTGTAACATTCTTGATAGCCAGCCCTTATTTCATAGAAAAAACTTTTTAACAAAAAATTAAACCGACGAAATACGGAACTGAAAAGTAAAAAATAAAATAAACCTCCTTAGTCTCAGTAACTCAGCACCTAAACTAATGTAAATAACTAATTTTGAGTCGGCGCCAAACAAACAAACAAATGAATTAGGTAAGGCGTAAAATGATGGCATCGAGTTGCGCGGTGACATTCTGATAATTTTTTTGAAGTAATTGAATGATGTTCCTTGATTGTTTGTTTGCCGCTGACTCAAAATTAGTTACTTACATCAGTTTGGGAGCTTAGTTACTGAGACTAAGAAGGTTTATTTTATTTTTTACTTTTCAGTTCCGTATTTCGACTTTCACTTTTTGTTGTAATATAAATTATTTTTGTTGTTCTGATTAGTTCATTTCATTACTTTGTATATCATTCCATCCTCTCATAGAATATAATTGTTTTGACGGATGTGGAACAGAAATAATGTCAGTAGCGATCTGTCATCTGTCAACTACGTATGTGTGTGCCAATGTTCATAAGTGAAAAATCAATTATCCCCTATTTTTCCACCCGTTAGGGTAGATGATTCCATTCGAAATCTAAATAGTAGGTTTACCCTATCTATTAAAAAAAGAATCATCCAAATCGAAGAACCCAGTACAAAGTTATGCCTGATAGAATCGGTTAACGGACCAGAATTCAGAGGGTGAGTGATCAATATCCTTCATTTTCTACCCTTAGGGTGGATTTCATCTTTTAAATTCAGATGGGACCACCTTCGAAGTACACCCTATCCACTGAATTAAGAGTTATCGAAATCGGACAGCTCAGTAAAAAGTTATGCGTGATCATACATAAAAAAAATTATGAAAAAAAAAATACGGGTCGAATAGAGAACCTCCTCCTTTTTGGTTTCGTCGGTTAAAAATGGAAAATGTCGTATTTCTCAAGACAGCTGACTACAAAAACCTATACATCAAAGCACAACTATTTCCCTGGCTAATGCCTCGACGGACGTTAAATTAAATCCGTTGGATAAACGTGGTACTTTGCAAAAGTGATAAACATTAACCACCTGTACTGATGAGGGGTAAATACTCCGATACCGGTCAGCTTGAGTGCGCGACCTATCTCCGAAACCAATCATGCACAAGATTTCAATTCTTTCACGTTTTTCACAAATTGACCGGTAAAGTACCACAGAACTCATAGAACTAGAAGGCCAATACCGTTTTGCTGGAACGAGCCCTACTGTACCGCATGGTACACACATGGGCATGCGCAGTAAAACCGCTGCCATGACAGGGGAGGTTTCAGTGAAATTTATAACCTCTATAAACTGAAACATACTGACTTTTACCATGAGAACTTTCTGAAGATGGGTGTACTTGAGATCGAATTGAATAGTGGAGTGCAACTTAAATCATGAGGAATTTCTGAACCCAATATCCGTAAGGTTTCGGAAAGAAAGGCTCATTTAAAAGAATAATTTTTAGTGGCTATTGTGAATTACTACCCCATTCTCTAAATTATTTATTTGACATGAACTAAGTTGTATGCCGTATTTCACATGATAAAATATTTTATTTCAAAGATAATTTGAATTTATTCTTTGATTATCATTTCAAGAGAATGGGTAGGTATGATGGAGACAATCACAATTCACTTCTCCCTTGCAGTTTTGAAGTTAAAGTAACAAACAATATCCAAGTATTTAGTGCCTAAAAAATATTTTGACACAAAGTAAAAATATTGGGGAATTTAAGTGTGAATGCTATGGATATAGCGTGTCGTCCCAAGAAGTATGGAATTTATTCTTGATACAAGTTGGTGCCTATCGAGAAACCTGCAATGGGCTATCGAAAAGAAATGTTAAGTTTTTCGTTAGCGCAGAAAATCGGTTTTTTAGAAAAGTCATCAAGAAACTTTGCTCGTGCGGGCGGTAGTGCGAAACTAATATCCGTGGGATTATGCCTGAATAATAATAATGTTTATTTACTAGAAAGAGAATCACAATGAAACATAGAAATATATAAGTAAATGAACGGAGTAAATCACAGAAGCAAAAGATGCTTGTTTGTGATTGATAAATCAAATTAAATTAAATTGTACCTGATAAGGACCACAGAAGCATCAAATACTTGTATGTGGCTTATATGGTTTAAAATATATAAGTACAGATAATCACTTTGTTTAAAATTGCTCAATCTATAAATATTTGAATGTAGTGTTATTATGGCTAAGAAATATAAAGTTAAAAACAGCGATAAAAATATGAAATGAATGTCTCTAAGGTCGTATCCTCTCTTGTCATAGCTTTCGATATTGGAACTCGGAGTTGTCTGTAGACGAGTCGCGTACCTGGCAAGGTGTTGCACCTGGTAGAGCTGTTTCCATGCTGCAATCTATTGAGACTCAGCCCTTAGCTTGGAGATTCGTCTTGTCGGTTAGACAAGACTCCTAAATTCATTTCCCACGCGCGCGCACTCATAAAAAACCATTGGGAATATTCAATTGTCATCCAATGGAGAACTCAGATTCAGAATATCAGAGGTATACTAATGAAATTGATTTTTCATCAATTTATAAGTTACTAGTACTTTTTGATACACGCTATAAATAAAAAAAACATTTAACATAATTTATTGGTATAATATTATTGATGTAAAAAAAAGGTATAATTTTTGATAGCTTCTTCCTAGCAACAAACACTATGGTAACGTATTTTGCCGTAAATTTGTATAATAAATCTTATTACTTTCATTTTGTGCTACATCTCGTATATATCTATATCAAAAACATGCTTATCTAATTTAGAAAACAATGTTTTTATCTTCGAAAAAAGTTCCCAAAATAGTTCTACAAAAACATCCATAGTTTTTTCTTCCGACATTATTTGCTTGATTTTTCTCTCAGTAAACATACAACACTTCACAACATCTGCAAAAGTCTTGATTAATCCAGAAAAAGAGGCAGTTCTATATTTTATATGTAATAATTTGAAGTAATCGAGATCTGCACTTGCTTTTCTTTCTTCTTCCAGTACGGAAAGGAATACCTTAGCCTTTATTACTTTTTAATGCTCTTCACTACGAAACCTGCAATGTATCAACATTTTCTGTCAAGTTGGATAATGTAGGAAGGAAATGAATCTTCCTTGAAATTCTTCATTGTCAATAATCCCATCATTAATATCTAAATTATATTTTTTAATCAAAGACATTTCATGAAGTGTTATTTCAGGTAGGATTTTTTTCTAAGAATTTGTTGAAATGGAAGTTTCGTCCTAAGTAAAACAATTTCCATACACATTTTCTATATCGTGTTGCAACATCAGCCTCGGCGTAATAAAACTGAAATGCTGTTGGGTTTTTATTCCAACCATTTCTTTCCCTGAAAAGTTCATCATTATTATTATATAAAACATTAGTACTTGGAATGTTAAGTTAACATGTTCAACATGTTAATGTTTGTCAATGTACTCTTCACACATTCCAATAATTGAATTTATTGTGATGGAGAAATCCAAAATTGGAGTCCACCATCAGTAGTTTGAGACTTTTCAAGTATCCCCAAGGCATTTTCAAAAAAAGGATTCCAGAAATATTTGTTGCCTTCCTTTATTGAAACCTTGTAGAATTAGCCCAATGGATTTCTAGAATTCAGTAGATCAAATATCCTATCGAGAACACAAATTAACACAGACGCAAGACCGGCTCTGAATAAAAATGTCGTCAGACTAAATAACAGGTGTTGATGTAAACAGCGTTGCCAAATGTGTTTGTAGGAAATCATAATTCTTATTATGATTCCATCAGTTGTTACGTGATCCACTTAACTTGTATATTATATTCTGAATACATATGACAAAAGAACTTAAGGATCCTGAGTGATCGATAGTCGAGTAGTTTCGGATCTTTTAATGGGAATATAATGTAAATACATTACATCACTATGCCATTATATTAAATTCTCGTACAAGTACATGACCTGGCAATGTTGTTGATGATATGCGCATGATTACGTGTGTCCTATCTGTACATGTGGTTATGAATCATATCAATTCCTTCCACTTATTTAAGCCTTCTAGTTCTATGAGTTCTGTGTAAAGTACTCACGATCACACTGCCATAAACACTACTTGCTAACGTGAAACTACTTGAAATAGTTCTACCAAAATATACAATAGTAACTTTTTCTTACATTGCCAATAACAACAAAAAGTTGTCATTAGTTAATTTATTTATCACCGTGGGTACTGTCACATTGTTGCCTTTGCCTTATCGAACATTCAAGTTAGAGAGAAATTCATTCAGTTTTAATGTTTACGATAATTTTTCTATAATTTTTTTTTATGTAACCATCATCCATATTTATCTTGTTGTATGTAGCAATAAAAAATGGGGGTTGACTTTCAAAAAAAATTGCGATGTCGTCATATCTCTTTCTTGAGATACCTTGTATATTTCACTCTCACGTAAAGAAACTCTAAAATAGAAACAAATATCGACGGATCCTAGCGTTTTTATTGAATTTACCCGCTACTTTACGAATAAACTGTATAATACTCATAATTTTTAAATTACTTTTATTGTTGTTCTCTTGCTCACTGTGTATTTATTTTCCTTGACTTGTCGAATTGAGATAGTGAAATAAAATGTTGATATGCAAAATATCCTCATCTCTACTTTTTCAATTTATTTTGTTGAAGGTTGAATTGAAGTTTGAAGTTTTGTTTATTTGAAAAGGTTATACATTTGTTTAACATAGATCATTTGGACCATTCGGAGATAGGTGGAGGGCAAACTAAGCATTGATTGATTCTATTTTGCTGATACTCCGCCAATTTATAATTTTTTCTCTTTTCTCTAGTTTGTAAGTTTGTTGTTTTCAATTTTAATGATGATAGAATCGATTTATTATCATTATTTTTGTCAGATGCTTTTCCATTTCAGAATTATAATATTTCACAATCTTGGAATGATCAAGTATCCATTTTTCAATAGAATATGCACCAACCAGTACATTCAACCGTACTGGCACTAATCCCGAATTCGAATCATTCTGTGATGCATAATGGCAAGAAGTCGTGATATGTTCTGAACTGACGTATACGGCTTGTTCACTTGTCAGAGATTCAGCCGGCTTTGTCATATTCTATTGTAGATGGAGAAAGACTGATTATGTAGGAAGGAAGATATGCAGTTGTAAAATAGCACTCTCATTATCAAGAACAAACAAACCTCATATAAAAGGAGCAAACAAGGAAAAATATCAATTCATTGTTCAAGTGTTCTACAGAGTTTCTGTTTTTAGGGCAAAATAAAAGTTGTAGGGTAGTCAAACGATAGGTATATCGATATCGTATAAAAATGCATATTTTTCAATTTTTAACAATCGTTATATCCATCTACAAGGCCGATTAGGCTCATTCACTATGTTTAGATAGTTATGCCACAGATTCTATTGAAAATTTCACTCATGTGTTGAAATTTCTTTAAGAGGTGTGGAATTATCGCTGAATTATAGCGGTAATCCGCCAACTATGTGGATTATCGCTGTAATTCAGCGCACTAGGTGACAATTCAACTGCAGTGACGCGATATAAAAATCGGGAGTGTATGTTTTGCGATTGCCATGGAAGTAACAGAGAAGCTTACGACCATAGCAACGCGTACCTGAAGTAAACAGATACTATAATTTAGTCACTGTTTCATATTTAACGTCTAAATTGAACCGTTTCGGGTCTTTCAAAGTAGCTGAAATCGACACGCAAATCGAAAAAACTACTCCAGCGAATACAAAGAAAAACAAGAAGTTTGTCTGGAATCAGTCTATGGATTTTTATGCGACAAAAGGGTATACTGGGCTCATAACATGAAGAAAAGTAACGGTGAGGAGTACAAAGAAAGCACCGTGAAAACTATTGGGAATGTCACCGCCAAAATGATTATGGAATAATACTTCCAGAAATATGATATACAAATTGACCCATTCCAAGATGTGTTTAAATCTGCACGGGACGAAAAAAATGCAAAGAAAAGAGACCTACAGGCTCAAGATAGTGGAAAAGTGAGCTCAACTGCTCTGAAATTCGAAGAACTGAAAAAACTAGTGAACAGTTGTGATGAAGGAACCCCAGAGGGATTACAAAAGAAGGTGTTCTTTTTGAAAAGGGAAACATTCTCAATTGAATATTGACTAGAAAGATATTATGAACATCCTGTTCATATTTTCAACAAATCAAGGTGTTGTTTGTTTTGTCGTATGAATTGGCGTAGAGAGGGGCGAAGGATGCAGAGCAAAGCTACAGTTTTTCAAGGAAGAACTCGATAACTCAGGCCAAAAAACAAATAGAATTGAATACAATCCGATTATCGGAAAAACTACCCAAGGCGGATCCAAGCCATGTGCCTCATCTGAGTGATTAGTAATGAATGTAAATAACTATAATTTTTGTCCACTTCGTTTATTTTACGCATTAAAATCGAAAAGAGAACACATAGAAAGTGAGCGTTTATTTTTAACTGTCAATCCATTTTGGAAAGTAAGAAATTATTGGTTCAAAAGCATACCTGTGGGGCAAAACGAGATAGCAGAGTGGACTAAGAAACAAGCAAACCAGGCGGGACTAGACTGAGGGCAACACCGGTGTCAAATTTGGCGAAGAGCGGAGTTGCTGAGCAAGAACTTATCAAAATAACAGGAACTATCTACAGCGAGCTATCTACAGATAGATGGAGAACACCATCAGGCTTCGGTTGAGAAAATGTGTGGCAATGAAAATCTACAACCATGCGCGCCAGGAGGAGGTTCAAGATCAACTTCAGTTACGGAGAAGACAAATACAAATGTTTAAAATATTACTTGCAATAATTGTAGTATCAACTATAATAATGAATAATATGAATCTGTTTGTATTCTTGGAATTTTCTACCGAATACCATTCGTACTTTAAAAATTAACCAAATAATTCTGAAAAAAGCCTGTTTTTTTTAAACTGCACTCGGTTATTTTGTTCGTTGTTTCAAAAAATGTATGCTTTGAAACAACGAAGAAAATAAATACTTTTTTTTCAGAATTATCGGTAATTTTTAAAGCGCTTATGGTAGTATCCCCGATAATTTCACATCATTTCAAAATGAAATGAATCATGCTTTCGTAATACAAAAGGTTTGAATTTATATAGTTTTTTCAATGATTTTTAGAAAAAGAATATGTATACCTCGTAGATTTGAAATTACGATTATCAGCTATTGAGAATGAGTGTGAAATATTATTTCAAATAGTATTTGAAAAATGCTAATTTCCTTACTATGAAGAGAATTTGAAACACCAGGGCGTTTATCGTGAAAATACACTTATCAGTTTTTTTTTTATCCTACTATAAATCCAATTTTTTTCTGCTTCTACAAATGTTCGAAACAGTCTTGGAAAAGTGGATTTATTAGGGGAGACTCATAGTGTACCTTGGATCACCCTTCAATTTACATGCAGGTAGGTACATATAAATTATATAAAAATTAACAAATTAAAAACAACCTAAAAAATTGCATGGATTACACAGTTGTAAAAATTAGTATTTTTTGGGCCTGGTGCACTACTTGTTAATGTATTCGAGTTTGCTATTGAATTATAATTCAAAGAACTCATAGTAGGCATTAGTTTCTTTATTAAGGTTAGTAGTATCTCTCATTTTCTCTTCTATACTTGCATGGTGTTCCTCCAGTTGGAGATATGGCCTTAAGGACTTTGGGTTTGAATGTCCAGTCATTTCAAACAACGTATTTTCTTCAACTCCTTTCTTTGCTAAGTTTGAAACATTTGTTGCACGTAGTGAATGATTGATTATTCTAACTTTTTCAGTCACCAAACCTGACTTTTTTGCCTCCGTTGGTATCCACTGAGGGATCATATTATCGTACCACTTTGCCCAATTTCCAAAAAGGATTAACAGTTAAGAAGAATCTTGTAATATTTTTATAATTTCTCTCCTCCATAAACTTTCTGAACAACCTTACCGGGCACAAATCTGGGTTAACTATGTTTCTAACCAGCCACTTGAGAGGAGCGCAAGGTTTATCCCCTCCTTGCGTTGTTTTATCAAATATTGGGTTGTATTCCAGTCTGTTAGTTTTTCCCCCGCGTTATTAATGTCTTCTTTGAAATAGAAAGTTAAATATTTCATTCCCTCTTCTCCTCGCCATGCTAAATCGTATGATAAAACAAAAAGTAACTTTTTTTGTAAGCCATCAGGCGTTTTTTCATCACAGTTCTGTATCATGGTTTTGAATTCTTCGTATTTGAATGATACAGCGCTTTGTTTTCTTTTCCGGGGGGTCTGTCTGTAATTCCTTTCTTTTGGCATTTTTTGGATTAAATTGAATATTATATTCGTCTTGGTATTTTTCCATTGATAGTTTTGACGTTACATTCCAAATAGTCTTCACAGTATAATCTTTATAATCCTCACCATTTTTCTTTTTCATGTTGTAGGCGCAGTCAGTGAGAATATTTGCCAGCCAGTTTCCATATACAGTGCTTCTCGAAAGTCCTCTCCCCCCTCTTATTTTTGGAACGATTATACATAAACAAGTGAAATTTGGAAACTGAATATTAAAGGTTGTAAACTTCCCTACTAGTGATGATCGATGACGAAATCGTCAAAGATGACGTCACAAGGCCATTGTGACCAATAATTTTAAATGGAACCCTACGGCAAGCGACACCTCTTTTAAAAGGTATCAAAAAAACCTATTCAATAATACTAATTTTGTTTGTGTTTATGGCAGTTTTAATGGCTCATTAGTAAACATTAAAATTTAAATTCCATTCAGTATGATATTAATTACAGATTTACGAATCAGTATCTACTTGAAGAAATTGCTCGCAGTGACCTCCATTTACTTCCTGACAGTGAAATATCCTATTTTTGAACTCTTCTCGTACTTTTGCGAATGTGTCTGCGGAAACAGCCTCACATTCTGCAACGATACGTTGTTTTAAAACGTCAATATTGCCAGGTTCAGTGGCGTAAACCTTCGATTTAAGGTACCCCCACAGAAAAAAATCCAGAGGTGTGAGGTCCGGTGATCGAGCTGGCCATTCCGTTGAACCTCGTCGTCTACCACAATACTCCTCATCCAAATACCGTCTTACTGCACCGTAATAGTGTGGAGGAGCACCATCCTGTTGGAATGTTATTTCCAAATTGCCGAATTCATCTGGATTATCTTCCAAAATTTCAAGGAACAACGGTTCTATTGCGTTTTGCAACAGCTCCAGATAAACCTCACCAGTTAAATTAGTATTTAAAAAAAGAGGCCCAACGATGTGGTTTCCCAGGATACCTGCCCAAACATTCACCTTCTGGGGAAAGTGGGTATGTGTTTCACGAAAAAGGTGAGGATTTGCTTCACTCCAATACCTCACATTCTGTGTATTTACATTTCCATTTCGCTAGAAAGAACTTTCGTCAATAAAACAAATTGTTTTGACATAGTTCGGCTGTTGGTTAATTTTAGTTTCCATATTTTCACAAAATTCTAGTCTTCGGTCTGGGTCGTCGTCTGAGAGTTGGAACCATTTTTAATTTGTATGGATGAAATTTGTTTTTTGTTCAACACCCTGTGTACTGTACTTCGACTGACTTCACAGGTAGATGCAACGTGAGTTGTTGAAGAAGTAGGATTAACTATTACTTCTGCCAGTATATCAATTTTTTTCTCATCAGAAATTTGTGGTCTGCCAGATCGTTTCGCATCATTGATACTACCCGTTGCTTCAAACTTACGAAGAAGCTCCCTTGAATAAGTCCTCGAAACGGGGCGATCGGGAAACCTCTCATTGAAAATGCGTTCGGCTGCATTAATATTTTGTCCAGTTTCACCAAGAATTAGGATCGCTGCTACTTTATCATCTAAAGCACGTACCATTTCGCTTCTTGAAGCACTCAAACGTTCGGCTCACAACAGTTTAACAAATTATCAAAATGTACAAAAATATTAGAAATACCAAAAGCTGCTAAAACAGTTAAACGTTCGATCAACAATACACAAATTATTAAATGTACAAAAACTTGAACAATTACAAAAACGTCAGCTTATTTGACAACTATCCAGAGGCGGAGCTTGAATTTGGAATTTTAGTATTAACTGATTTAATTCATCACAGCTTTGCGTTTTTTAGAAGCGAGTTGCCAAAATTGCCATAAACACAAACAAAATTAGTATCAATGAATAGGTTTTTTCGATACCTTTTAAAAGAGGTGTCGCTTGCCGTAGGGTTCCATTTAAAGTTATTGGTCACAATGGCCTTGTGACGTCATCTTTGACGATATCGTCATCTATCATCACTAGTAGGGAAGTTTACAACCTTTAATATTCAGTTTCCAAATTTCACTTGTTTATGTATAATCGCTCCAAAAATAAGAGGGGGGAGGGGACTTTTGAGAAGCACTGTATATTGATGGTTCAGTATTGTATTTTTAGGTTTACCTTTTTCTTGAATTAAACTCAAAGAATCATTTCCGAAACGGGACATTTCAACGACTTTTAAAATTTAATATTTATGTATGTCAAGATGACAAATGCACATTTTAACAATCGTTACTATAGATATGGACCTCTGGGAAATTGTTGGTACCTACCGGGCAATTATAGCTGAATATGTCCCGCTTCATGAATATGTCCCGCTCCATATGGGATAGTGTCGCTGTAATTATTCGAAAATGTCCTGCTTCATATGGGATTTTTAATGTAGGATGGAAATATTCACTTATAATCTCCCTAGCAGCAGAATTATTACCGATAATTTTTTTAAGGTCACGAATGTTTTCGTTAATAGCTAATTATCCCGAGTCGAAGACGAGGGAAATTTTCTTTCAACAAAAACATGAGTGAAACCGAGAAAAAAATTATCTGGAATTAATTCTGCTGCGTGGGAGATTCGGTAAGAAAATTTTATAAATTGGAGTTGTTTTTAATATGATGAGAAGATGAACCCTACGACCTATTCTGCGTAGATGTCAAATTTTTTATGGGTATAATTTGACACTTAGGTGTCAAGTCATTTCGAAGTGACAGGTGATACAGACCAGCAAGTAACAATCAGTTTTTTAGTCGTACCCGTGATATTTATTGTTTTGATTTCATTCCGAGTGACTTTTGTCAATAGATATAAGGCGCTTCATTTTTGACAGAAAAATTATCACTTATTAATTCCATTAGTTAATAGGAACTAACAAAATTATCGCGATAATCTCCCGTTGCTATGAGCAACGTAAACAAAAAGGAGCCTTCTAATTGGTTGAAAATATATTTATGAAATTTTCTACGTAATAGAACTGTACCAAGACAATGTTTATTGAGTAGAGTGCAAGCGAGCGGAAGAGTGGTTGTCCATGTGCTATTGTTTTCGAGTAAAATATAAATATTTACTTTTAGCTGAAAAAGTAACAACTTTTGGTTCTACAGTTAATTTTTTCAAAGTTGACGATTGTGTTTTGGATCACATTCTACCTGAATCACTGCCTATTGGTGAGTAATTTGCTATGCCATATTTCAGTTTTAAATATAACTTAGAATATTGATAATCGATCGCATGACAAACAGCAGACGTGTTCAAAGACGAATTGTTGAATGTCAGGCATTCCCTTTTGACAATTTTTTTCTAACATTGATCAATGAAATCTTTCTTCGAAATCTTCTCGTTCCGTGATTTGATCAACATCTGATTCTGTAGTGAACTCGATATCCGTTGGCACAATGTCAAAATCACTAATGAGAGTTCGACTTTAGAAATTATCTGAGATAATTCGACTGCTTGACCACTATCACCATCTCGATAAGGAAATGAAATGATCTCACGAATGTAATGGCTTCCGGGATACTGGCAATTTTTTCCCGCTGGTCTCAAAATCTTGATCACTTCTTATCCGCTCAGATGGTCCATGTAACGTGTACCGTCGGATATGGTTTGGCACCAATAATCTTGAATACGTGAATATGGAATCTTTTGATATAACACATTTCGTAGAAGATGTTACAATGTGAAATGAAATGTCTAGATTTAAAATATCACAAATTCTCACATTAAAAATATCTATTTTGTTATTCTTAATGACTAGATAAACATTTCTTAACATCTATTGAGGAGGCTGCTGGAGTTATTAATATTGAACGAAAAGTCACGCCTTCTCGAAGCAATGTTTGGAACAACTTTGGTATTTTTGATAGAATATCGGGTACATTCTGTTGGCCATTCAATATATTGATGATAAATATCACATCACTAATAAATCTTCGGTGAGATGAAGTCTCAATTTTGAATTGCAGTCTTTGATAGTTGTACAATATCATGGTTGGTAAGGCAGAATTCTTCCTGAAAAACAAACACCTCACAAATTTCTTTGGAACTCTTTCAATCATTTCTGAGTGCAGGGATTCCATATGGCTGAGTCATATTCCAGCTTAGAACTCACATAGGCATTATCTATCGTTAAAATACTCCATTTGAATTTGGTGGTGTTTCTGAGTACGAAGCTCAGTTTCCTGTAGGCGTCTTCAACAATATATTCAATGTGCATATTGAAATTCAGGGATGAGTTGAAGATAACCCCCAGTCTATCCAGTGTGGTTACTCCTATTGCATATGGCCACATGATGGGTTTTTTTGCGTGTGAAAGTCACAACTTTACATTTCCCTTCATTTAATTGCAAATCATTTACAGAACAGAAATCTGCAATGCCATCAATATTCTTCTGTAACTCTACACAATCAGCGATATCTCTCACTTCCCTATAGAGTTTGAGATCATCCGCATGGAGTAAGAATCCAGAACACTCAATAAACCTGTCGATATCATTAAAAAAAGGTCAAAAAGTAGTGGACCCAGTGTTGATCCCTGAGAAACTCCTGATGTTGCTATAAATGTTTCAGAATATGTGGTATTATACTGCACATATTGCACCCTATTTTGTATTGATTCAATCGTATCATTGTCTAGCGAAAAGCTCTTCAGTTTGTTGATAAGTATTGTGTGATTAACTTTAGCAAAAGTAAAAACGCACCATCATGTACCTTGGATCGGCTAGAACTGATGGACAGATGTGGTTCCAAGTGGACTTTTCTAGCTTTAACGTTAACTATTATTGGTGAAAGTTAACGAATATTGAAAGTAATAGAATATGAAAATATAAGTGGATAAAAAGGGCTTTGAAACACGCGCGATTTTTCGAGAACGACGGCGCAACCTGAGTGCTCGAAATAGAGCAAGTGTTTTTAAGACCAGTTATCCACGAATACTTTACGCTATTTTTTTTATTGGTACACTTTAGAATCATATATACTGGTATCATTAATACAAAGAATAGAACTAAGAACTAATAATGCAAAATGCTTGAATTCGTGATGTGACATCAGTATACCTTTCGTTGTCATGGAAATGAGAAAAACAGATATTCATTTGCAATTTGTTATCACACATCAATATTTGTTGTCTCCAGAGCTCAAAAATGAATTATTCTAATATCGATTTTTTGAATAGTGAGGCAGAATCGCGGTTAATACCGCGAAAATCCAGTTATATATATAAAAAAGAATATGACAAGTTCATCAAATGGATGGAGGAGCAAGAGGTATCACATATAAATGAACGAGTTGTTAGTAATATTTCATTTGACGTTACAAGGTACTCCTGTCAGATCAATAATCAAAAATTTGTCATTTAGACTTCACGTTTCTCGATTTGTTGATGTTGCCATGGTAACTTTAAAAAACGCGCGTTTTTTTAAGTTCGATTTAAACACGCTAAGGCGTGCTTTAAATGGGTAAAAGGGGGCACCAATAAAAAAACAATTTTACATACCTAATTTTTTTACCTATCAATTTTAAGTTATAAATTTCATATTGTAACTTTTTGTACATATGTATACAAATAAAAATTAGGTTATACTTTTATACAATCTTATTTCTTCCTGTAATATAATATAACTTCTGTATGAAATTTGTTTTAATACATATTATCAATCTTTTAGGTACAAGACGTTGATGATTCAAGGTAACTAGGGCGTGATCCATGGTTTGGTTTACCATTGATCACATATCAATAAAATATACATATGTTTTTTTCAATAACTGTTTCATATTTGAATTCTCAAAAATTACATAGTGTGTAGGAATAATGGTGATATCAGGAGAGACTCTCTCCATTATTATATTTCAAAAATGGCTTTTAAAAAATATAAAAGTAAATTGTTATCAAGCTACAACAGTCTCCACTATCGTCACGTTTCGAGAAAAACACAGCTTTTCCATTACTCTCGCTGAGAAAAAAGTTTCCGTAGAGCTAAAAAGTTAATTTCCAATGTATCGGAGTTTGAGTGATGAGGAAGTTATCAATAAAAGTTCTGAAACTCGTGAGGAAATATGAAAATTCGTGATGGTATTTGTTGAGGTATCTCTGGAAATAAATATTTCTTGTTCACCTTTGGGAAAGCAACTGAGGAAATATTCCAAATCTTTCAAAATTGTTATTTCTTGTGTGAAAACAGGCAATGGTGGATTCAATCTCGAAATAGTTTCTACATTTTCTAGAATCTTTATATGTGTGTAATTACCCAATTCTCTTGAGTTTTTATTTCTATGGAAAGTTATTTATTCTTCAAATCACAGAACACTCTCAAATACCCTCCTTTCATTGGAGGACATTTTCAATTTCTCTTGCACAAAATGTAATTGTTTTAATTACAATGAGCAGATTCACTAAGAATCCATATTCAGCTCACCAGTCATAATGTTCATGTCTTTATACATGTTTATAATTTTTTCAATATCCGTATAATTTCGAGTTAAAAGGCGAATTCTCCTTGAAGATACGTAAAAAATATCACCAAAAAAATTACTGGGCATTTTTCAGTTACAATATATCAAGGAAATATTATTCTGCCGGAAAAATTTTTGATCGAAAGATTGTTGCTTGGGTAATATCCCGAGGCAAACTGCATGATCGCCTTCGGCTCGAGATTTTGTCATTCAATTTGTCTAGAGAAGTTACTTATGAGCAACAATCTTTAGATCATATTTCTTCCTGAAAAATAATAGACCGAGATATATTTGATTAGAAAATGTTTGTTAATGCATTAGAATTATATTTTCACTTATCGGGCATTCTTTGTAATTACTTTGTGATTTTAGCATTTCGCGCATCCTTGAAAATAATGTCCGAAATAGGATTGAACATGATATTGAAATTTTCAAAACAATATTCTTGCAACATCTTTGCTGTTGTATTCCATATACTTTTTATGCAACTTTCTTTATAGTCCTCACCATTAGATTTCTTTATATTATATGCGTAGTCCGTTAAAATTTTGGATAGAGTGCTCACTTGTGTATCAGCGCGTAATTCATAATTCGTTTTACTGCAGAACTTCCCAAATTGTCTCCAAATTGAGTTTTTGGAAGCACCTGTATTTTTGTGTGTTATATTATAAATATAAGTCTGAATTTGTTCAAATGAACTTGTACCAGAACGACTCATTTTGACAATTTAACGTCAGATGACAAACATATGTCCATAGTTCTTTTGTCTTAACCACGAAAATCAATTACGGAAATGTTTATAAGAGATATTATCGAAAAAAAAAAACAAGGGATGATTTGCAAATTTTGCCGCTGTCATTTTGACAGTATTGGTCAAAATTTGAAAAATGCTGACAGATCATTGGTTGAAATAGTATTGTATGCCCCATAAGCCAAAAAATGTTCAAGCATAAAAAAAATCAAATATTCATAAATATAAACTCTATCTAATTCACTAGGAATGAAAATGAATGCTGAAATCAAATACGTGACCAACTAATAAACAAAGGCAGTTTAAAATTAAAAAAGACAACTGCGTGCCCAGAATGCAGATGAAAAAAATTACCTTTTTTCACAACAGAGCTATAAATAAATCGTCACCTCCGAGTTACGCATATCTAAGGAATTTCAAGAGTAAAAAAGTACGCTATACATCACAGGTTTTGACAGCTTATTAATGCAACCCGACCACGAAATAAAATAAATCATTCGTTTTATACAATTTTTGGAGACAGCAACAAACCACTAATTATTAAGCTGCTGATTTATTATGACAGGGTGAAGATAACTATGATGTTAGTAATTTGACCCGCGGCCGATCAAACCCATTACGTGAAGAGTTAGCGGATATAAAAGGAGACGACGCGAGCCTTCGATATTCTATTCGGTACCTAGACGTTGCCCAAATAACAAGTCCTCTCAAAATGAGGTTAGTTTTCATTTGAATACCGTATAGTGAAATGAAGATGAGAAGTGTACGAATATAATCATCTTGCAGTGAACTCGCAAAACCATTAAGACAGAAAATTCAACTTAAGTTAAACCCGTAAAGTGAATATACAAGCAACAGTATTTGCCATAATTAAACATTTTTTATCAATGCTTCAAGAACAAGATAAGTCAACGAAAAACCTCTAATCGGTAGTTCAGGACCTCATAGAAAAAACAGTATCCGTCTCTCTATATTCTAATATACAGTACGAGATAAAAGTAAATAAACAACTTCCGCGGAATTAATTGAAATAATAATACAATTAAACTAATGTCGTTCAAAACCAGTAATCGAGTGAATAAGTTTTGAAACCTGGTGGTATGGAGTAAGTTCCTATATTTCTCTGTATCCTATGCTTGGGCAAATTGAACCGTTTATAATGTTTTATATGTTTTTAAATGTATCTCCATTTTTATGTTCTCATAGTTTTTCAAATAATGATTATCAATAGTCGTTTTCAACATTTGATGTCATTCTTACCTATATTCAGTCAATCTTAACTTTGAGTCTGACAAAAACTGACTTCATGTAAACTCTCCAGTATGCTTTGACTATTGTATCATTTTATCCATATATAAAACGGCTTTGTAACTTTTATAAAATATATATGTATATTTCTAATGCATTTCCACGTGTATTCCTCACACTTTCTGAGACGGTAAGTGCTTTCTAGATAAAAGCCCTACACTCTCAAGTATAGAGAGAAAGAGATATTCTCTCGAAGCCGCTCTCGGGAAAGATCTCGGTTCAATTACTCACAAGCAATTGATGCTCCTTATACGTTAAAGTGACAACTTTGACGAGCAACTTTTCGAGGAAGGATTAATCAAATATAGTAACCATATATTTGAGGACGTCCTTAGCGTTTATTGGTATGTAGTTGAAGGAGTGATCCCCAAATAAAAGACCAGTGGCGTAACATCTTGGTGTTGCAGGTGTGGTGTATTGATTCATAACACCCTGTATATGGCCAGACTGAACAGTATGAGGGAAATAGTCACCAATATGTGCATCGAAATGCTAGAGACAATGAAAACTGCATTGCGCAATTTGACTAAAATATAATAATGAAAAATAATGATACAAATACAAGAGAATATATGATGAATTGTTGAACATTCCATCGACTATTAAGTTATACGCGAAGTTATGCGACAAGAATCCGGCACTGTCAAAGAGGTAGTCCTTGACACTTCATTTTCTTCACTAGGAAAAAAAACCCGTGTGAAGTAAGTAGCCATTTTCTAGCAGCTGCTTTTATTTCAGCAGCCGAATCACCAGTAGTAGTCAGCAAAAAAATTCCCTACTATAATAATTGGTAAATATAAAGTTAGTCTACACATGTACTCTGATTACAGGGAAAATACTTTTTTGCCTCCTGAACACGAATCCGGAAGAAAAATGCGGAAGTCTCATACCGTTCCCGAGTTAGAGAACTTTTAAATTTGTTTTAACCTCATTTTCTAGCACTGTTTTTTCGCGCAAAAATCACTCAAAATGCCTTCTTCTTTTTGCCAGCATAAACAATACACCCTAAATCACTTATTTTCGGCACAACTTTGCACAAAATATCGTCGTTTTTATCGAAAAATTCCTCCTTACATAGTTCCAAATAAACAAATATCACACTTTGACAGATGGAATTTAGTAACTTTTTCTTATTTTCCATGTTGGTAATAAATGAATAACCGCCCACAACAATTGCACACATAAATGAATGAAAAGTTGGCGGTGATTCATTTATCACTAACATGAAAAATAAGGCAAAGTTACTAAATTGCATCTGTCAAAGTGTGACATTTGTTTATTTGGAACTGTGTAAGAAGGAAGATGTTTTCGATAAAAACGACGATATTTTGTGCAAAGTTGTGCCGAATATAAGTGATTTAGGGTGTATTGTTTATGCTAGTAAAAAGAAGGAAGCATTCTGAGTGATTTTTGTGCGAGAAAACGGTATTCCGGATTCGTGTTCAGGAGGCAAGAACACGTAAGAAAAGTGTTTCCCTATATTCAGAGTGCATGTGTAGAGTAACTTTATAATTACCCTATAATTTGATTTTTCAGATTCAAGATTAATATTATTTTCGATGAATGTCCTATTCCAAAGTTAAGTAGTTGTAAAAGCAATAAATAGACACATATTACACCGGAAAATATCTGCCAACTGGAAATTGATATCATCTTCCATCACCAAAGTTGCGAAGGGGATAAAAGGTAGAATCAACTCACGAATAAATCAGAATCGAGATATATTCCATCAGAAAAATCTCATCAACTTGAAATTCCCAAATCATATCGAGGACCACCCAAATAACCTCATGTATCAATCCTTCTCATGTGTGAAGGGGTTGAAGGATGAAAATCAACCCCCTGAAAAGTCTACGAGCCAGATTCCCACCCTCCAACCCCTTTGCAAATAAATGAAATTCATACAGAATATTATAGGGTGGTTATAGATATGCTCTGTGGATCTCAAGTTGGAAGATTTTTCTGAAGAGATTCATGACATTTCTGATTCTTTTAGGGGTATATTTTCACCCTTCATCAAGATAATGGGATCGATCTTGAGGTGATGTGGGTGTTATATGTTCTGTGAGTTTAAAGTTGATGATATTCTTCTAAAAAACGTATGCCAATTTTGATTTTTTTGGGGATTGATTTTTAACCTTCATGACATTTGCAAATGAATGTGATTGATATACCGGGTGGCCCATTAGTGTGAGGAAGTACAATATCTCGCCTATAATGAGGAGTATAATAAAATGTATCAGATAAAAGTTAAATGGTTTACTTTGTTGCTTATTTCAAAAATATCGTGGAATATACAGAGTGTTCCTTCGAAGCGGGGCAATACAAATCATCATTTTTTCAAATGGACCCCCTGTAAATTTTTTCGCCGTTGAACTGAGAAAAATGTTTTACATAAGGAGGTATTTACTTTTTTCGAAAATTTTGCGGCGTTGTCAAGTTATAGCTGAAAGTAAGAAAATCTTCGGAAAAACAGACCACCACAAATGCCATCATAAAAAATTTATGGATGAAATTCAAGCAGAATTATTTGAGACATGCAACACCAAGAGTGGAATGGAATGTCGGTATGGACTGAAAATTACTTTTCTCAAACAGGACATTTTATACAGAGGCATTAACTTGACAAACTTCGAATATCAAAAACTTGATTTTTTTAAATGAAACACCCAGTATGTTATGTCACCATTTTGAAGAACTACTTCATTCCTACAATTTTTGTCGATATGATTTAGCCCCTAAAATTGACAGATTTTGTGAAATTTGCAATTCAATTTTCAATTTGTCAAAAATTCTCGTTCTATTTACGTAAGGCCAGCTAGGATTTTGACACGTAGTTACTGTCACTGAAATTTAACATAATTGCAATGTCAAACTTAAAACTGAAAATCGGTTGGGAAAAGTCTGGAAAACATGTTTTCGTTGAAGTATTTAGGACCAGGTAGCCGTGTTGTTAGAAGCATCACTTTTCAATCATTCTATCTGCCAGTCGTGTGGGTTCAAAGCCTAGCGACTGCAGAATCTTTTTTCTGAGAGAAAGTGCTAAGACCTCGTTAATCCTTGGCTCGCACAAGTTCCGACTTCTGAGGGCTGCTCGTTCATAAGGGGAGGACAGCTGGTAAAAGGCAAAAACTTTTTTTATTTTTTTATTTATGAGAGTAAATAATTGAAACGATAACAAAAACAAATATTAGAAATTTATAACAAATGCTCAAAGTGACCACCGGCTACTTCCAAACAATAATGTATTCGGTTTTGAAATTCTTCATTAACTCGCCTCAACATGCTGACTGGAAAATTTTGGAATACGTCCCTAATTTTATTTTTCATATCCTCCTTTGTAGATGGGGGTGTTCTATAAACTTTATCTTTAACGTAGCCCCACATAAAAATATCCATTTTTGTCAAATCTGGTGAGCGAGGTGGCCACTTGAAAGGACCTCCTCTACCTATCCATCTTCTGGGAAATGCAGTGTCTAAATAATTATTAACAGGAACAGTGTGGTGAACAGGTGCTCCATCGTGTAAATACCACATTCTTCGTTTGATTCCAATGGGTAAATGATTACGTAATTGTGGTAACTGGTTTTCCAAAAAATCGAGATAAACTCTTCCCTCAAAGAAATATGGCCCAAGGATGAAATTTTCCATTATGCCACCCCATACATTTAGGGACCACTTTGTCTGACTGGTGGTTTGAAAGAAATGGGGGTTATCTGTTGAATAATAATGGAAATTATGTCTATTTACAAACCCATTTTTATGAAATGTTGCTTCATCGGAAAATAAAACATAATTAAAGAAATATCTGTCTTGTAGCAACTGTTGCTGAGCCCATCCACAAAATGTTACTCTTTTCTCAAAATCATCATCTAATAACTCTTGATGTAACTGAAAACGGTACGGATGAAACTTATTCTTTCTCAAAATTCTTTGTATGACAGTCCGGCTTATGTCAGTTTGTTTGGATATTTCTCTATGTGAGATATGAGGATCTTCTGTAACTTCTAAGAGGACAGTCATTCCATTTTTTTCAGTTAATGCAGTTTTGGTTCTTTCTATTTTTTCATATGCGACATTTCCTGTTCGAGTAAATGGAAGAAGCAACTTTTCAAACGCTTCTTTTTTGGGTTGTCGCCTGTCTGGATATCGTTCATTATAAATTCTGGTCGCCAATAAACAGTTTTTATCACTTGCCCCCAGTAAAAAAATCATATCGGTCAATTCTTCGGTGGAGAAATTCATTTCAAATGCTTCTTATTATAAAGTGATAGATACAAAATTGAATGACAGTAATTTTTATTTTATGCCAAAACTTATCGATCATTGAATGTCAAATTCATAGCCCACTTTCATAACAGTTTCATTGCGCATGGCGCACACGAGAACCACCACTTTCCTTACTGAGAAGTGCATGACGCATTTATTTGCGCACCATGAACCAGTTTTCAAGCAACCGGTTAGTATTATTTCAGCACTGAAGATATTGTCTGTGGTTAAGTGAGCGTTTTGTACGGAGCATAACCTATGGAAAACTGTTAGTTCTTGAATTTTGTAAATATTAAAGTGATAAACACGCAGTTTTAGTCGAAATAAAATAAATTGCAAATTTCACAAAATCGTCAATTTTAGGGGCTAAGTCATATTAACAAAAATTGTAGGAATAAAGTAGTTCTTCAAAATGGTGACATAACATACTGGGTGTTTCATTTAAAAAATTCAAGTTTTAGATATTCGAAGTTTGTCAAGTTAATGCCTCTGTATAAAATGTCCTGTTTGAGAAATGTAATTTTCAGTCTATACCGACATTCCATTCCACTCTTGGTGTTACATGTCTCAAATAATTCTGCTTAAATTTTATCCATAAATTTTTTATGATGGCATTTGTGGTGGTCTGTTTTTCCGAAGATTTTCTTACTTTCAGCAATAACTTGACAACGCCGCAAAATTCTCGAAAAAAGGAAATACCTCCTTATGTAAAACATTTCGCTCAGTTCAACGGCGAAAAAATTTACAGGAGGATCTTTTTAAAAAAATTATGATTTGTATTGCCCCGCTTCGAAGGAACACTCTGTATATTCCACAATAGTTTTAAAATAAGCAACAAAATAAACCATTTAACTTGTATCTGAAACATTTTATCATACTCCTCATTATAGGCGAGATACTGTACTTCCTCACACTAATGGGCCACCCGGTATAAAGTCATTTAGTTGGTTCCCATTACATAGTATAAATTTTAACTTTTACGGAATATTTTGGTAGATCTGGCAATTCTATTTTGCTTCAGGGTTGATTTTTATTCCCTATCCTCCATTCAAACAGATGACATTGATATAAATGGCTGATTTTTCTCAATAATATCAATTTCAAGTTGGCAGACATTTTTTGGAGTAAAATATGACGATTTAATGTATCGTGGGTTCATTTTCACATTTCACCTCCTTCTCCACAACTACTCAAATGGAACCGTGCAACGACACACTAGCTTGTACTTGTCTTAGGATATTTGCGGCTAAGCTACAGTAAAGATGGGGAGGTTCGTTAAGTAGTCACTGACATTATTACAGTAAGAAATGGGCGCCAGGTAAATCTATTCACCTCCAAATATCCAATATTATTCTGGTTCAACCTCAACTTACCAATGGATTGACACACAAAAAATACGAAGTACGACTCTGAGGAATTCAGTGATTTACTATGCAAACAACAAAGATCAACCCATTTGGTCATCTGTATCGGTAAATAAACATTAACAACAAAAAAATAGCACAGTTGAATCTAAGCAAAAATATCAAATACTTCAAGTTTTCAAGCACAACAATAGCATTCGTGCATCGAATACCGATCAAATGTCTCTAAATATCAAACTTCCAAGTATTAAAATATCAAAACATCAAACTGGCAAGCTAACATGTATCAAAAGCAAAGTATCAAATATCAAGTATCAAATGGCTGATGTATCAATAATATCAAATTATCAAATATGGAACTATCAACTATCAATTACCAAAATATCAAATCATTGATGTATCAAAAATATCAAATTATCAAGTATCGAACTATCAAATACCAAAACATCAAATTATCAAAGTGTCAAACAGACACTATAGAAATCATAAGCGCCAGCCAAACTCATCATATTCATTCCTATATACTAGGAGCTTGGCAAAATATAAATTGGCGATACCACATAAAATCACGGAGCGGGTGAGTTGAGAGGTTCATACAACAATCAATACCCGCAAATAATAATCCCCTTAGGCTTGAGGCCATCTCAAATTCCGTTTACCAGTGGCCGCAGCGATAATAAACAAAATTATAGGCCTGCTAGCATATAAACCATACCGCAGGAGGGATATACCGGGTGTCCAAGGAAGATGGCTCGCCCCCATAACTTTTTTGTTTTCGGAGATAATGGAATGAAATTCGGATGATCTGTGTAAAGCATGAAACTGAATTTATTTACAAGTAACTCAACTTCCGGATTCACCGGAAGTGACATAAACTTTCGATTTTTAAATGGGATACCTGGTATATTTTCAGTTTTTTTGTCTTTATATGACATTTAGAATACAACCATGTATCATTTGTTACTATTTGTAACAGTTTTTTTATTTTATTTTCGAAATAATTTTTTATTCTAGAGGGCTATGGATACGTTCAAATAACTAATTTCAGTCCTAAAATGTTTATAAAAATACAACTTTACTGTTTTCGATCAAAATATTTCAGCATTGTTTTTTTCAAATGTCAACATCGTGGCTCGTCGGGTTAGCAAAAAAAACCATTTTATTACGATTAATTAGGTTGTAAGAAAATTTTCGATAAAAAACTGAAAATATAACGTTAGAACTTTTGTCAAATGAACAATCTTATTGAGATTAAAATAAGATTTAAAATCATCGAGTAGCCTGTGACCAACACAACTGAAACAAAATCATTAAATTGTTGCGGTAAAAATTAGGTGGTTATTGTGTACCTCATTGTTTGAAAATCATGGAAAATAACAATATTTATACAAGAACTGAAAAAGTTGATATGTTATTAGTTTTTGGAGAGTGTAGGCAAAATTCAACCGATGCTGCACGTCTCTACGCATAGAGATATCCTGATCGTCATCCAACCCGGCACTATTATCCAAAACTGGTTACAAAAATGCGAAAAGAGCCTGTTAATGATGGGAACGATTCGTTTGTTGTAAGTGAAGAAAAAGAAATAGATGTTCTGGCATCCGTTCAAGTAAATCTTTATACGTCTCTCAGGGAGATCGCAAGCGAATGTGACATTTCGAAGTCTTCTGTAACTAACATTTTGAGGAAACATAAATATCATTTATTTAAATATCAACTACACCAGCACCTGTACCAAAACGATAATGCAAGGAGACTTGAGTATTGCAATTGGTTCTTTGGAAAGTATTTGGAGGATGACACATTTCCATATAAAATTCTGTATACTGACGAAGGCCGTTTCACTAATTTGGGACATTTCAACAGAAATAATTAGCGATATGGGGCCGATGCAAATTTACACTTGATGGAGAAAGAAAATTTCCAAGAACGGTTTGATTTCAATTGTTGGGTTGGGATTTTAGGGGACAGAATTTTAGGCCCAATATTTTTTGACGGTGTCCTGACAGGGGCTAGATATCTGAGTTTCCTCACACAGGAAATTGAGCATTTCTTGGACGAAGTTCCATTAATAAATCGAGTTGGATTATTTTATCAACAAGATGGGCAGTTACGGAATATCTGCGTGAAACATACAACGAAAACTGGATTGGAAATATGGGTCCAGTTAGGTGGCCGACGAAGTAAAATAGGGTTGTTTTCACTTTATACCTTCATTTATTCCTTTTCAAAAAACTTTCCAGGTCACCCGACCTCACGCCTCTACATTTTTTTTATGGGGATCTATTACAAACGACGTTTATTATGTACCTCCTGCCACACGACATGAATTAGAGGACAAAGTAAGAGCAGCTATTTATAGAATTACACCAAGACAGTTGAGAAACGTTGTAAGAGCAACAATAAGAAAAGTACGCCTTTGTCAGCAACAAGATGGAGGTCACTCTGAACATCTGGAACCCTAAAGATATGTAAAAAGGTAGTTTCAATATAATTATTTCATTTTCACCAGGGTGCTCCATTTTAGAAAAGTTCTAACGTTATGGTAGTTTCAGTTTTTTATCGAAAGTTTTCTTACAGTCTAATAGAGTGCTGCATCAAATTAATCGTAATAAAATGGTCTTTTTTATAACCCGACGAGCCACCATGTTGCCATTTGAAAAAAAATAGTATATATATATACAGGGCGAGTCAAGCTGAACGCCTCGGACTCGGAAATGGTATTTTTTTTCATTAAACGGTCTGGGGGTATATGTTTGTCGATCTGAACTACATTTTAAAAATAATTATTTTTATATAAGGTTTTTGAAAAGAGCGTGACATATCAAAGTTCTATTTTTTTAAATGGAACACCCTGTATTTTCTTGCATTTTTTAATTCTTTTGGGAAATAGAAAAAATTAGCTGACTTTGCTAAAGTATCCCTTCACCTAACTCTCTCCGTTTATGCGATATTCAACTGTTTCACAAAATGTAACGTCAAAGAAATTCAATATCATTGGAATTAGCCATGGCAGGTGTACGAAATTTTGACCGGGCACTCAAATCCCTTTCAACTAGTAACTGCGGCTTGAGTAGATGATAAATAGTATACAGTGTGTTTTATATTATCAGGAACACTTACCGCATATTTGAACTCCAATAACTTTGTTATTTCGAATGGAATACCCTATATTTTTCATTTCCTTTCGAACCATATAATATTTTCCTA
Organism: Gonioctena quinquepunctata; assembly: GCA_018342105.1. Classification (NCBI taxonomy): domain Eukaryota; kingdom Metazoa; phylum Arthropoda; class Insecta; order Coleoptera; family Chrysomelidae; genus Gonioctena; species Gonioctena quinquepunctata. Next base: position 373,249 of record JAFIRS010000686.1, read on the forward strand.
TACCTAAATGTGGTGCTTCAGGAGTTATCAAAGCCTTTTCGAAATCCGATGAATTTTTTGAATTAACATTATTTCATCTAGTAGTCTGATGTCGAATACTGAAGAATAGTTCTTCTCAGCAAATTGAATTTGAACACTCTCAACTCACAGTGGATTTTCTTCAGAGCGTTGTTATATCGGTCTACCTGTATCTACTATTTATGGGGTTACTGGTTTTCATTAAAAAAAAACAATATTGGAATATTAAAGTTCAAGGGAAAATTAAAAAAAATATTATACATGTTCGACATGACCACCATCTACTTCAATACAGCATCTAATTTTTTTTTCGAATGAGCTTCTGACATTTTTCAACAAATTTTGATGTTACTGTTTGGAAGGCATTTCTAATCCTCACTTCCATATCATCAGGGGTAGTGGGTGGTGTAATGTATACAATATCTTTGATATATCCCCATAAAAAAAACAAAGGGTGTAAGTCCAGGCGATCTCGCTGGCCAGTTATAAGGACCACCTCTGCCTATCGATTCATCTGTAAATTTCCTGTCCAGATAGTTCCTGACAACACGTTTGGAATGTGCCGGAGCACCATCTAATTGTAGCCACATCTTCTGTCTCACATTCAAAGGAATATTTTCCAGAAGATTCCAAAAATCTGTTTTTATGAATCTTAAAAATGTCCTTCCATCCAGATGCACGTCAAGGAAATGAGGACCAACTCCACCGAATGAGTTAACACTCCACCGGTTCTGGCGATCTACAGTTCGAAATAAATGTCTGTTTCCGGTGTCATAATAATGACACAAAGTTATGTCGATTCACCGGACCAGTGTTATGGAAGGTTGATTCGTCTGTAAATAAAATATGTTCATAAAAGTTCATCTCTTCAACAACTCGTTCAAGATAGCATAAACAGAAATCTAGCCTGCGTTCAAAGTCCCTTCCATACAGATGTTGATGCAGCTGAATGTGGTATGGATGATATTTGTGTTTTATAATAATTCTGCTAACACTCGATTGACTTATACCTGTTGCATTAGTAATGGCTCTAGTACTGGTATTGAGATTTTCAATAACATATTGCAAAACTTCGAAATTGAGTTCCTTATTCCCAGTCACTGGTTTCGATATCTCTCGAACAGTGTACTCGATACTACCTGTTCCTCGAAAACTGGCTAATAATCTCTCAAATTCATTTTTGCATAAGCCCTCGACGCTAATAAGCAATTTTCGTAACACTCCACAATGGTTAGAATCATGTTGATTATTTCTCCAAGTGTAAAACTTTTCATTTTACTTCTCAAACTTTTCAACACAAACTTATGACAAAATATTACGCTATTTGACAGGAGTCTGCTTGGAACAAAATTGAACAGAGTTGAACGTATTACTCAATATATGACATCAGACTAATAGATGAAATAATGTTAATTAAAAACATTCATCAGATTTCGAAAAGGCTTCGATAACTCCTGAAGCACCACATTTAGGTATAGGGAGATATCATATGGTTCGGAAGGAAATGAAAAGGTGAATCTTGTCACGTGGAAAAATATAGGGTGTTCTATTTGAAATAACAAAGTTATTGGAGTTAAAATATGCGGTAAGAGTTACTGATGATATAAAACACAAAAATGCAAGAAAATACAGGGTGTTCCATTTAAAACAATATAACTTTGATATGTCACGCTCTTTTCAAATACCTTGTATAAAAATCATTATTTTAAAAATGTAGTTCAGATCGACATACATATACTACCCCGCACCGTTTACTGAAAAAAAAACGTTTTAACAAAAAATTAAAACGACGAAGTACCTAACTGAAAAGTAGAAAATAAAATAAACTTTCTTAGTCTCAATAACTAAGCTTCTAAACTAATGTGAGTAACTTATTTTGAGTCGGCGCCAAACAAACAAGCAAATGAGTTAGGTAAGGCGTAAAATGATGGCAACGAATTGCGCGGCGACATTCTGATAATTTTTTTGAAGTAATTTAATGATCTTCGTTGATTGTTCGTTTGGCGCCTACTCAAAATTAGTTATTAACATTAGTTTAGGAGCTTAGTTATTGAGACTAAGAAGGTTCATTTTATTTTTTACTATTCAGTTAAGTATTTCGTCGGTTCAATTTTTTGTTGAAAAGTTTTTATTTTTCAATTTTCTATGGCTGAAATTCACTAATTACTACTTACTTGTTTCTTGTATACTTCCAAAATACTTACTTAACCACCTTACTTCAACTATTACCAGTTAAATAATATGATTATCTACTTTTACTATTTGTTATAATATAAATTATTTTTGTTGTTCTGGTTAGTTTATTTCATTACTCTGTATATCATTCCATCCTCTCTAGCATATAATGATTGTGACGGATGTAGGAGAACAAAAATAATGACAATAGCGATCTGTCATTGTCAACTACATATGTGTGCCAATGTTCACAAGTGAAACATCAATATTCCCTATTTTTCTACCCGTAAGGGTGGATAATTTCATTCAAAATTCAAATATGATCAACTATGAGGTATACTGATAGAATAGGTTAACGGACCAGAATTCAGAGGATGAGTGATCAATATCCTTCATTTTGCTACCCTTAGATATCCCGGGAGTCTGACAAACAGGTCGGCGTGATGTGTAGTCTTCCAAATCCTCCGCAGAATGCGAATGCAGGTAAATACCAAAAAATATGCCTACAGGCCCAACCAATGTATCCTGAATTCGCCGAGATTGGTCAGAAAAGTATTCCCATTCAAGGATGATGCAAATATCATAATTTTTCAAAACTAAAATGACCATCACCCACTCACCTCCAGGCTTTATGACATTTCCCGAACAAGTGACCGAAAATGAAGTTTGACATCGAACAAGTGCCATAGTTGACCAATCAACTTCGCTGACCTAAAACACAGTCGCCCAAAGATGCCGCTTTCCCAGAGATTCTCTCAGGACCTAGAACCTCCTTTCGAGTATTTCGCGTGTTTCTTCTCATGAAATACGCAACATATGCACTTCAACATGATGAGCACATGATATCAGACACTTAAGATAAACAATGACGTCGTCGTCCAGTATAGAGAACTTACACTTGGTTGTTTGGCAACATTGTATCAATGACCATCGTGATTCGATGGAGCGAAAACCATATCAGTGTTGTCGATTCGACGAGAAACAGTGGTGTATCACATACACAAATACGTGATATGCCAAACGAAATAAAAGTATTGCACGATAAAACTAGTTAAGTTCATTTATTGCAGAGGGAAACGTTCTAAGGTCTCTTGACATGTTTTTTTGGGTAACCTTCCACAGTCTGAAAATGAAAATATAATCAGGAAAATCTAAACAATAGCAGGGAATTACAGATCTGACTGCAAAAACGCACTGACACAGCCTTTTCATTCTAGAAGTAATTTAAACAAATACGAGAGAGGTGCATTGAGATCTTTTCGATCAGACAATCAAATGAAAATACTTCCAGCTGATGAAGGTCACGCCACAGTCATCATGAACACCAACACAAATGATTTCAAACACCACATATCACAAACTCAATCAAAACACTACCATATCAGTAAACAAGGTATACAAAAAAATAAACAAAAATTCAATCCCATCAATAGAAAGCACAATATACCGAACTTTAGCTAAACACAAAAATATACTCACAAAAACAGAACGCAGAGACCTAGTATCACACCACAGCAAACCCCCACATTTTCATAGATTACCAAAAATACACAAACATCTCATCCTCTACGCCTTATCGTAAGTTCCATTGGCTCTCCTTCACAAAAACTCGCTAGATACCTGCTCAACATTCTGAAACCACTTTCTGGAAATGGAAATAGTTTTATAGGGAATACCCCTCACTTTCTGGAGAAATTGAATGGATTACAAATTCAAGATGAAGATCTCCTAGTGAGTTTTGATGTCGAAAGTTTGTTCACTAATGTCCGTATTGATAAAACTCTGGAAATCATGAAAGAAAAATCAGAAAATGACACATCACTGAAGACAAGCACAAAACTGGATGTCAGTGCCATCATAGAATTACTCAAACTATGCACAGAAAAATCATTTTTCCAATTCAAGAATGAATTTTATCAACAAGAGTTTGGTATGGCGATGGGTTCTCCTTTGTCAACCATTTTGGGTAACATATTCATGGAATACTTTGAAGAATCCTTCGTTGAAACATTCCTCAATGGTCCAAAAATATGGTGAAGATAGGTGGATGATGTTTTCGCTATCTGGAAGAAGAATAACAAAATTTCTTGGATCATCTAAACGGTCAAGAACCGACGATCAAATTCACGTTAGTATCAGAACAAAACAACCAACTCCCCTTTTTGGATGTCATGATCCAAAAATCATCATCAGGAATGGAAACATCTGTACACAGAAAGAAGACACATACCAACCGATATCTACACTACAACTCAAACCATCATGCCAATGTGAAAAAATGTCTCTATAATCTAGCCTAAACAGTTTGCAATTTCAACCAGAATCTACAGGAGAAAATAAACCTCATAAAATATGTTCCCAAGGAAAATGCATATCCGGATCAGTTTGTGGAAAAAACAATCACTGACATTGAAAACAAAAATCCACCAAACAACCAATCAACACAACCAAAAGGAGTTCTCCCACCACCTACACATTTCACAACCAACATAATACCTTATGTCCCCGGATTATCTGAGATCAAACGGATTGGACATAGGTATGATGTGAGAACATCCTCTAGAACAACAAACACCGTGAGATTAACACAAACAAAACCAAAAAACGCCGAGGAAGGTACCAAAAACTGTGTTTACAACATACCTTGTTCTTGTAGTGATAGTTATATAGGTGAAACGTCAAGACCATCAGAAGTGCGCCGAAGTGAACATCAGAGTTACATCAGAAATCGACAAATAACCGGATCAAAAATTGCAGAATATATCCTCACATCCAATGGCGATCATACGATTGAATGGAATAGGACGAAAATCTTGATGAAAGAACCACATCGAGAGAAGAGAAAATTGAATTCTTCTTTCCAATAACAACTGCTTTTCAACAAATTCTGTTGAAATGGACCATACATGGTTACCTGTTATCAGAGGGGAACTGAGATATGGTAGAATGCTAATAAACTGATCTGAACAACACCCCATTTATCAAATGAGCAATACGTCACTTTAAATTTTTTTGGCAGATCTCAATTGACATCCGTCATTTGAAAAAGCGAAAAAGACTCTGCAAGAAAAATCCAAATTATTCAAACAATTAAAGGAGATTCAGAAGATTTTGAGAAACGTCAATCAAAAACTTATAAAGAAGTATTTTTTGAATTCTAACTATTTTTTTATAGGCATATTCAGGAAACGACAAGTTACTGACAAATTGAATAATTTTTCTATAGAAAATATAATTTGGTGAACGCAGTAACTTATCGGGGTGAACTAATTAGTTTGCCCTTTCTACACTTGTATATATTTTCCTGAGTATATTGTCATTTTCAGACTGTGGAAGGTTACCCAAAAAACATGTTAAGAAATGATGTTCCTCCACAAAAAATCACATTCATTATCTTTGAACCACACTTTGAAAATCCAATTATAGTTGGTACAAGTGAAAAAATATTTTTGGCGACGCCACTGGTATTTCGGCTGCTGAAATATAAGTGGCTGCCAGAAAATGGCAGCTGACTTCACATCTGTGGAACAAAAGTTATATACATACTACAAATCGATCATCCCTCCTACTAACATCAGAAGCTCTCTTATCAGAGTCCTAGTGTACAGTATCTTCCTTTCACTGCAACAACAAGTAGCTGTCTATTTTCATACCTGAAACCAGATTACTACCTAACTTTCTTTGGAGAAACTTTCCCCACTTCAAACTTGCAAGTGTCCGCAAATTTATAGTGAACTTGGCAAACTCCAGGAGTGTTATATGGAATCATTCGAGTTTCTTTCTTCAGCAATATAATGAGATTCGAAAGGGAAGTTTTTGTTACATTTATTCGAGAGTTCGGTTTGAAAGAGAAATTCACATTTTATTAAACTTCCGGAGTTCTTTCATGTATGAGTGAATTCTTATTATACTCGAATAGACTAAGTTAAACGCGAATTGCATAGGAAAATTGGTTAAAGGTAATTCCTTTGGTACCTACGTTTGATCTGCACATGGCAATAATCTCCTTGGAATTCATGTATGATAAAAGTAAGGAAGGGATGGTAAAAATTCAAAGTATATTTTATGAATTTGTATTATTCTTTGTTTTCATTTACATTTTTCATTATCATCTTCATTCTCTACCACTGCTGTTATATGCATATAAAATGTTATTACAGAAGTTGAATACTTCTTCAAGTGGGATAAAAAAGCACAAAACAGGCGACATACGCCCAGGTGTATTTTACTGCACTCTGGAAGAAGTTTAAAACAGAGCAAGATTAATGTTGTATAAAGGTATATATTGTATTTACTTTGAATATTTTTTGAAATTCTCCTTTTTTTATGATATCTTGTTTTTGTATAGCTAACATGATGAATAATTATAATACATTGAAATGGATCTTATCAGCCAATGAAACTGTAACTGTAATAACTGTTATTGTTGAAATAAAGTTAATTTGATTTGATATCGATGAACGGTTATTATTTTCATGGTCAATCGAGCAGCAATAAAAGAAAGCAACAGCTTCGGGAAAAGCAAGAGATACAAACACATCCATGTAGAAGAATATTTCATAAAAAAAACATGCAGAAAAAGAATATTTTGAATATTTTCCTACGAATGAAAATATAGCCGATATTTCAATCGAACATTTAAATTCTTCTCGGGAAAAGTTTAATTTTGTTTATAATAATTCTGTAGTTTATACTATTACAATATATTGGAAATAAGGTGGCGTATCAAATATATTAACTTGATTCTGATCTTCTCTCTGTATATGATATTGGTGATTAATTAATGTAATTTCATACTTTCCCGAATATCTGTTTCTATTAATTAATTTATCCAATATACTATTCATCATCAAAACCTCATAGGACTCAACTCTTCCCAAACACACATGTGACAAACGCATATCGTCTATTTGAAATTATCTCTTCTCAAATATTGTTAATAATAAGAGTTAGAAAGCGTAGAAGAATTTTCTTTCCACCAGGTTTTTGATCTTAAAATTACTGTATTTAAAAAAAAAATTATATCCTGTGGTTCAAAAGGAACACAGTGTCAAATATTTTATCGTAGACATGACCAGACTAATGGTTATATCTAGGAAAAATGACCTCACAATTGTTTTATTCAGAAACTAGAAACTGCAACCGGGGGTAAGTTCTTCACGATATAATTGAACCCCTGATAGATATGTCAGTGGTTCAATTATATCGTGAAAAACTCCCTTCAATATACATCCCGGAATCCTCCTTAGTTTTTGTTTTTAATCTTCGTCTCAGTAATAGTGATTTATTTATTCATTTATTTATTTGTACAATACATTCAGCAGGCCCAAAAGCCCATTTACAGGTGTATACAATAAGTATTATGAATAATTACACATATAACAGAATCAATTCTGAATGAAACGAAGAATCTCTTTTTTGAATTTTGGGAAAGTTAGAAAAAATATATCTACACTAGGAACCTTATTAACACTTCTAGATATTGTAGCTATAGGAGAATGAAAATGATGCACTGTATTGGAAACAGGAATATGAAATGTGCTACAGAACCTAGATGAAATACGCGGTACACTGAATAGCATATGAGACACTAGGGGTGAACAATCTATATGTCCATGTATGATTTTATATGCAAAACACATATCTCGGCTTTCCCTGAATTTCTTTAGAGATATCATATGGAACTCGTCCAACAATGAATCATAGCTATAACCTCTTTCGGGGTAAACACCATATTTTTTTAAATATGCATATTTCAGAATTTTTTTTTGAACATTTTCTAAGTTAGATATATGGTTCATATGAGACGGATTCCAACGACACTGCAGTACTCTAATTTGCTCCTGATCAGTGTGAAATAAATGGTTCTCAAGGAATCAAAGGTCCTAAATTCCTTGCAGTTGCGTATCAAAAAGCCCAAACTTTTCATTGAAGTTGATTTCACATTCTGAAAGTGATTGGAAAACGTGAGTTTTTGATCAAACAAAACCCCTAGGTCCTTTGATTCCGTGACCCGCGTTAAATTTTCACCATCTAGTACATAGAGATAAGTGCCATGTGAAGTGGAATGAATAGAAAAATCGAATTTAAACGGTTTTCTTCACATAAAGGATTCAATATAAAATTGAACCAGAGAAAGGTAGATCTCAGGTGAAAAACAACTACTTTCCTGGCAAATACCACGCAGAACGTTGAATGATATTCACCTGAAAATCCATGCATACTTCCATATAATATCAATGGACATTGAATGCAAATGTTTCTTTCTGATAAGCTCGATTATGTTTAATTTATGTCGTGTTCACCTAACAATCCGCATACCGGTTTCAGGCTTCTTGACCCTCATCAGTACGGAGTAGTCAACCAGCCAAAGGTCCAAAGAACTCTGGCTGAAGTGAGACACAACGTAAACAAACCATCATCGATCTTGTAACACCTATAGGTACGCCGGAAAAGATAAACTTCAACTGGCGGTACCTAGTGACAGAAAGAAACACTCCGAAAATCTCCCACCTCGATAGGTTTCTTAATAAAAGATTCCTTCCCAGTAGGAGTGGCAAGCCCGTCTAGCATAAAGTTAGAGATAAGTGCCATGTGAAGTGGAATGAATAGAAAAATCGAATTTAGACGCTTTTCTTCACATAAAGGATTCAATATGAAATTGAACCAGAGAAAGGTAGATCTCAGGTGATGAACAACTACTTTCCTGGCAAATACCACGCAGAACGTTGAATGATATTCACCTGAAAATCCATGCATACTTCCATATAATATCAATGGACATTGAATGCAAATGTTTCTTTCTGATAACTCGATTATGTTTAATTTATGTCGTGTTCACCTAACAATCCGCATACCGGTTTCAGGCTTCTTGGCCCTCATCAGTACGGAGTAGTCAACCAGCCAAAGGTCCAAAGAACTCTGGCTGAAGTGAGACACAACGTAAACAAACCATCATCGATCTTGTAACACCTATAGGTACGCCGGAAAAGATAAACTTCAACTGGCGGTACCTAGTGACAGAAAGAAACACTCCGAAAATCTCCCACCTCGATAGGTTTCTTAATAAAAGATTCCTTCTCAGTAGGAGTGGCAAGCCCGTCTAGCATAAAGTTAGAGATAAGTGCCATGTGAAGTGGAATGAATAGAAAAATCGAATTTAAACGGTTTTCTTCACATAAAGGATTCAATATAAAATTGAACCAGAGAAAGGTAGATCTCAGGTGAAAAACAACTACTTTCCTGGCAAATACCACGCAGAACGTTGAATGATATTCACCTGAAAATCCATGCATACTTCCATATAATATCAATGGACATTGAATGCAAATGTTTCTTTCTGATAAGCTCGATTATGTTTAATTTATGTCGTGTTCACCTAACAATCCGCATACCGGTTTCAGGCTTCTTGGCCCTCAACAAACCATCATCGATCTTGTAACACCTATAGGTACGCCGGAAAAGATAAACTTCAACTGGCGGTACCTAGTGACAAAAGAAACACTCCGAAAATCTCCCACCTCGATAGGTTTCTTAATGAAAGATTCCTTCTCAGTAGGAGTGGCAAGCCCGTCTAGCATAAAGTTAGAGATAAGTGCCATGTGAAGTGGAATGAATAGAAAATCGAATTTAAACGGTTTTCTTCACATAAAGGATTCAATATAAAATTGAACCAGAGAAAGGTAGATCTCAGGTGAAAACAACTACTTTCCTAAGCAAAAATATCAATGGACATTGAATGCAAATGTTTCTTTCTGAGGAAATACCACGCAGAACGTTGAATGATATTCACCTGAAAATCCATGCATACTTCCATATAATATCAATGGACATTGAATGCAAATGTTTCTTTCTGATAAGCTCGATTATGTTTAATTTATGTCGTGTTCACCTAACAATCCGCATACCGGTTTCAGGCTTCTTGGCCCTCATCAGTACGGAGTAGTCAACCAGCCAAAGGTCCAAAGAACTCTGGCTGAAGTGAGACACAACGTAAACAAACCATCATCGATCTTGTAACACCTATAGGTACGCCGGAAAAGATAAACTTCAACTGGCGGTACCTAGTGACAGAAAGAAACACTCCGAAAATTCCCACCTCGATAGGTTTCTTAATAAAAGATTCCTTCTCAGTAGGAGTGGCAAGCCCGTCTAGCATAAAGTTAGAGATAAGTGCCATGTGAAGTGGAATGAATAGAAAATCGAATTTAAACGGTTTCTTCACATAAAGGATTCAATATAAAATTGAACCAGAGAAAGGTAGATCTCAGGTGAAAAACAACTACTTTCCTGGCAAATACCACGCAGAACGTTGAATGATATTCACCTGAAAATCCATGCATACTTCCATATAATATCAATGGACATTGAATGCAAATGTTTCTTCTGATAAGCTCGATTATGTTTAATTTAGTCGTGTTCACTAACAATCCGCATACGGTTTCAGGCTCTTGGCCCTCATCAGTACGGAGTAGTCAACCAGCCAAAGGTCCAAAGAACTCTGGCTGAAGTGAGACACAACGTAAACAAACCATCATCGATCTTGTAACACCTATAGTACGCCGGAAAGATAACTTCAACTGGCGGTACCTAGTGACAGACTAGAAAACATCTCCACCTCGATAGGTTCTTAATAAAGATTCCTTCCAGTAGATGGCAAGCCGTCTAGCATAAAGTTAGAGATAAGTGCCATGTGAAGTGGAATGAATAGAAAAATCGAATTTAAACGGTTTTCTTCACATAAAGGATTCATATAAATTGAACCAGAGAAAGGTAGATCTCAGGTGAAAACAACTACTTTCCTGGCAAATACACGCAGAACGTTGAATGATATTCACCTGAAAATCCATGCATACTTCCATATAATATCAATGGACATTGAATGCAAATGTTTCTTTCTGATAAGCTCGATTATGTTTAATTTAGTCGTGTCACCTAACAATCCGCATACCGGTTTCAGGCTTCTGGCCCTCATCAGTACGGAGAGTCAACCAGCCAAAGGTCCAAAGAACTCTGGCTGAAGGAGACACAACGTAAACAAACCATCATCGATCTTGACCTTAACGCCGGAAAAGATAAACTTCAACTGGCGGTACCTAGTGACAGAAAGAAACACTCCGAAATCCCACTCGATAGGTTCTTAATAAGATTCCTTCTCAGTAGGATGCAAGCCGTCTAGCATAAAGTTAGAGATAAGTGCCATGTGAGTGGAATGAATAGAAAATAATTAACGGTTTCTTCACATAAAGGATTCAATATAAATTGAACCAGAAAAGGTAGATCTCAGGTGAAACACACTTTCTGGCATACGCAGAACGTTGAATGATATTCACCTGAAAATCATGCATACTTCCATAATATCAATGAATTGAATGCAATGTTCTTTCGATAAGCTCGATTATGTTTATTTAGCGTTCACCTAAATCCGATAGGTTTGCTTTTCATCAGTACGGAGTATCAACCAGCCAAAGGTCCAAAGAACTCTGGTGAAATGAGAACAACGTAAACAAACCATCATCGATCTTGTACATTGCGCCGAAAGATAAACTAACTGGCGGTACCTATGACAGAAGAACACTCGAAAATCTCACTCGAAGTTTTTTAATAAGATCTCTCAGTAGAGTAAGTCGTCTAGCATAAGTTGAGATGTGCCATGAGTGGAATGAATAGAAAATCGATTAACGGTTTTTTCATAAGCGATTCAATTAAACTTGAACCAGAGTAGATCTCAGTGAAAACAACTACTTTCCTGGCAATACCACGCAGAACGCTTGAATAATATTCACCGAAAATCCACTGCATACTTCCATATAATATCAATGGACATTGAATATCATTCAACGTTCTGCGTATTTGCGAAAGTAGTTGTTTTCACCTGAGATCTACCTTTCTGGTTCAATTTTATATTGAATCCTTTATGAAGAAAACCGTTTAAATTCGATTTTCTATTCATTCCACTCACATGGCACTTATCTCTAACTATGTCTAGACGCTGCTAATCTACTGAGAAGGAATCTTTATTAAGAAACCTATCGAGGTGGAGATTTTCGAGTGTTTCTTCTGTCACAGGTACCGCCAGTTGATGTTTACTTTCCGGCGTACCTATAGGGTTAACAAGATCGATGATGGTTTGTTTACGTTGAGTCTCACTCACCAGAGTTCTTTGACCTTTGGCTGGTTGACTACTCGTACTGATGAGGGCCAAGAAGCCTGAAACCGGTATGCGGATTGTTAGGTGAACACGACATAAATTAAACATAATCGAGCAATATCAGAAAGAAACATTTGATTCATGTCCATTGATATTATATGAAGTATATGGATTTCAGGTGAATATCATTCAACGTTCTGCTGGTATTTGCCAGAAAGTAGTTGTTTTTCACCTGAGATCTACCTTCTCTGGTTCAATTTTATATTGAATCCTTTAGTGAAGAAAACCGTTTAAATTCGATTTTTCTATTCATTCCACTTCACATGGCACTTATCTCTAACTTTATGCTAGACGGGCTTGCCACTCCTACTGAGAAGGAATCTTTATTAAGAAACCTATCGAGGTGAGAGATTTCGGAGTGTTTTTTCGTCACTAGGTACCGCCAGTTGAAGTTTATCTTTTCCGGCGTACCTATAGGTGTTACAAGATCGATGATGGTTTGTTTACGTTGTGTCTCACTTCAGCCAGAGTTCTTGACCTTTGGTGGTTGACTACTCCGTACTGATGAGGGCCAAAAGCCTGAAACCGGTATGCGGATTGTTAGGTGAACACGACATAAATTAAACATAATCGAGCTTATCAGAAAGAAACATTTGCATTCAATGTCCATTGATATTATATGGAAGTATGCATGATTTTCAGGTGAATATCATTCAACGTTCTCGTGGTATTGGCCAGGAAAGTAGTTGTTTTCACCTGAGATCTACCTTTCTCTGGTTCAATTTTATATTGAATCCTTTATGTGAAGAAAACCGTTTAAATTCGATTTTTCTATTCATTCCACTTCACATGGCACTTATCTCTAACTTTATGCTAGACGGGCTTCACCTCTACTGAGAAGGAATCTTTATTAAAAACCTATCGAGGTGGAGATTTTCGGAGTGTTTCTTTCTGTCACTAGGTACCGCCAGTTGAAGTTTATCTTTCCGGCGTACCTATAGGTGTTACAAGATCGATGATGGTTTGTTTACGTTGTGTCTCACTTCAGCCATAGTTCTTTGGACCTTTGGCTGGTTGACTACTCCGTACTGATGAGGGCCAAGAAGCCTGAACCCGGTATGCGGATTGTTAGGTGAACACGACATAAATTAAACATAATCGAGCTTATCAGAAAGAAACATTTGCAGTACTGATGAGGGCCAGTCTCTGGTTCAATTTTATATTGAATCCTTTTTGCATTCAATGTCCATTGATATTATATGGAAGTATGCATGGATTTTCAGGTGAATATCATTCAACGTTCTGCGTGGTATTTGCCAGGAAAGTAGTTGTTTTTCACCTGAGATCTACCTTTCTCTGGTTCAATTTTATATTGAATCCTTTATGTGAAGAAAACCGTTTAAATTCCATTTTTCTATCTAGTACATAGTTGAGTGTTACTGGTAGGATTTTACGAGTGAATGTCATTATTTTACATTTGTTTGTATTTAAGTACAATTTATTACGAGCACACCAATCATTCAACGTGTTTAAGTCCTCCTGCAAAGTGAATCAGTCTGCTTCACTTTTTATTTCACGATATATCTTTATGTCATCTGCAAATATCAGTTTATGAGAAGTGATGCCAGTAGCTATGTCATCAGCTGTGTCATTTTCATAGCTCATTTTCAGTGAAAGGTTGTAAAAACATGCTATTCGGGTTGAAATCGTTGGTTCGCTCATAGTTGTCAAGTTCAGGTATATTATTTACCAAATCCATCGAGGTTTTGATAAAAAAGTTATTGGACAGAGAGGCAACTTGATTGGCATCCTCGATCACTTCACCGTTATTGTTGATGACCATATTGGTATATTTTTCATTCTTGTTCGAAATTCCTTTTATAACAGCCCATGACTAACGTACACTATTAGGGGAGCTGAAAATATGGCTTTGATAGAATTGTTTCCTCTTCTCGTGTTTATGTTTGGCCTCCTTATACATAGCGTCAATGATTGGATATGCTTTTTTGAGAGTGAATAACTATTTTAGGTTTGTACCAGAACGAATAACTTCCTCATCTAATCCATTTCTTACATTTGTCCTTATGATAATAGGTACGTTTAGGGAAGCACATATCAAAATGATAGATATTTGATAGGAATAATTGAAATCTTCATTAATATCTACCATATCATGAAGTAGATTCCAATCTTCATCTCTCAACAAGTTCAGGAATTGATTTCTCATTGCTTCACTAAAATTTCTTTCAAATTTAGTACTACTAGATGAATTGATTTTAGAGGGTAGATCTAGTTCAAAGAAAATCGATCTGTGATCAGAGATATATTATCGAATACACCACATGAACCATTATTATCAAAATTGATGAAAATTCGATCAAAAGTTGTTGAGTTCTAGTTATCCTGGTCTTACGTAAACGTAGCATGATAAAACTTCAACAATAATTAAAGACACTTATTAGCATCAAAATTATCACCACATACAATGAAATTAGAATTCGGTTTGTATAGATAGTCAAGAACATCACTAATATTCTGTAAACTCAATTGGACATATCCACAAGGAGACCTGTAACGGTTCACAATAATATTGGTACATCCCTTGGCTTTGAAGGAAGCTGCTAATATTTCGGAGTGTTGTTCAATACAGAATTTCGATACATGTGTCGTTTAGGAACGCTGTGGAAAAACTGATTTCTCTGATTTCCCATTTCTTCTGTAGGGTATATGCGATTAATATTTTTACGGTAACGTGTCTTACTGCTGGCGACTGAACTCAATGAGTGCGTTCGGTCTGAAAGCTTTTGGCAACCAAACGTGCTTCTCAGGTACCCGAATTGCTTTATAGTAAATACTAATATTGTATCAATGGATTATTTTTCCGAGGGTAACTTGTTTTTCGTTGTTACTGCCTCAATTGCCATCATAACAACTCCAAACTTCTCGGGCATTATCGAAAGAAGAATGCGTATTTTGTCCGTTCTGTCAAGCTACATACCGGCTTCTTGTAGGTCCTGAGCTATCCATCAGCCTTCATAAAATGATTCTGGAGTTCCACAGTGTATTACAGCTGGATTATGGGTCCGAGGATGACTAATTTTATGATCTGGATCTTTCGTAATGACACTTCTTCAATGTTTTTCATTGCTTTTGACCTTCTTGGCATCTCAGACATACTTAATGTATGAGTTCTTCTTTGTTCGCATACTCTCCTTTTTCTTGCCAAGGTATATCCTCCCTCCTGCCTCTGCCAAAATACGCTATTGACAAAATTTCCATGTGGAGTAATCGGTAATATCCGAGTTTGGGAGCCACGTCCTAAATTACTTATATCCAATTGATCCATAGAATTCAAACGAGTTGTCAGAAAAATCTTGCACTCTAACTTCAATCCTAGTAAACGACAAAAAACACTTAAAAGAATATATATAGGAAAAAAATGGATACGTGACACACCTCACTGTTGGAAAGGGAACATTCTTCCGTTCAGTTATATGACTTTCTATTCCACTCTTGATTAGGAACTCATATAGATGAAGGAGGCGAACAAAAAAGAGTACTCACTTGTGACATTCATGCAAGAGTGTCATCGCATTGACCAAGTTATCAATACATTTTTGTCGGCAGAAAGTAATTTCACACTTCCACTGTCATCAGGAAGACCGTTAAAATTGAAAAACACATTTTCTAGAAGTTGCAATAAAGAAAAAATTTTAGAAACATTTTTTTCGAAGTGATTCTTCGAGAATTCGTATTTTTTTAAAATTATATCCTATCATGGGTTATGATAGATTGATTTGTTTGAATCATCTTCGACTGAAAGATATGAATCATCTTCGACTGAAAGATAAACTCAAGTCAGTATCCTCCATCGTTCAAAATAACTTTTTGGGAGGCATCCATGTTGAAAAGGGAAACATTCTCAATTGAATATAGATTGAAGTTTTTTGGCAAATTGAACAATCTGCGATAAAAATTAAGATATTTTTTGTAATATCTAACAATAAACAACTACTTTCCAGGCTAAAGTCTCGATTTTTTTTTAAATATGTACAGGTTGTTCATAATGTGATTAATAAGATCTGGAGTGATCTGCTACTGGAAGTATATGTTCGGGAGTAAATAGAGATCATTAGGGAAATGGGTAGGGAAAGGTAATATCTATACCTCTCAAATTTTTTTAGGTCATTGGAAAAAATCCCCAATACGCAGTGTTTTCCGAAATTTGATCGTTCGACAAAACCAAATATGATTGTATCCTTATCTTTTTATAGTGAGTCTTTCTCACCCAAAAATGTTCGGGAAATTTTCCTTCTTGTTGGATTGCCATAATAATACTAATAAATATGCTTTATTGTTCAAAGAGTAAATCTTATTGACAAAGTAAATATTAATTTCATGTATGTAGATGTATAAAAAACATAAAAAACATGAGGTACTTGTGAATACAATGAAAAAATTATAACACAATTAAACACAAACAGTCAAATGTTAGAACCCATCTCAAAATGTAAAAATATAATAATAAAATATCAAGATTTGAAAAAATATAGTTTTTTTTTTTAATATCTTCGTAAAACTCATGGAAGCTATAATAGGGTCTTTCACCAAGAAGGTATCTGGTGGCTTTTCTGAAATGAGTGGGCTCATTAATGTTCCTGACATGATTTGGTGGGTGATTGTATCTTGAGGCCGTTGTAAACAATTGAATCTTTAACGAGAGTTGATGTTAGTATAGCGAGTTTAAGATTAGCGGTCTGGCGGCTGGAATAATTAGAAGTTGCTGGTGAATATTTTGATTTGTGTTTATTCATCAAGCAAACCGTTTCCATTATTGAAATGGCATGTACTGTAAGGATTTTATTTTCAACGAATAGGGGCCTGCAGGACTCCAGTCGTTTGACTTTGAAAATATATCTGATTGCTCTTTTTTGCAAAACGAAAACCGTATGTGAATGAGTTTTAGCACATACTCCCCAAAATGGAATCCATAACGCAAGTGCGATTCTATCAGCGAGAAATAAGCGGTTATTGCTGCAGAAGATCCTAATTCATTGGCGGTTACTATTACTGCGTAACACCCTGATGAGGGTTTTTTTTTGAGCGCAACAATGTGGTCATCAAATTAAAGTTTGTTATTTATAGATAACCCCAGAAATTTGGTGTACGTCTATCGTGCAGTTATTTGGAGGTAAAGGTATGTCGTCGATACTGCATCGGAAGGATATTTTAAGATGTTGAAAGATAAGAGATTTGAATCAAACCAATCTTTAAGTTTTTTTACATCTGAACTGATAGTTTTATGGAGCTCGTTTGTACATTTTCCGCAAATAAGGTAAATTTTTCTTCAATATCTATAGATGCCGAATCATTTATATAGAGCAGAAAAAGTGTAGGTCCCAGTATTGATCCCTGTGGGCCTTCGCCGAAGATGTTGAGGATTTTACAATCTGACTTCTACCTGTCAAGTATGATCTGAACCATTTATGAGCAGTTCCATCGACACCATAGTGGTTCAGTTTTCATATATAGTGATTTTCACTTCAATCGAAATTGGGTTGCTTTATACAATTTTATTTGACAAAACACCATCTAAGGTAGGGGATAATGAAATGGAAATATTAACAAATGTTCCATAAACGTACCAAAACAGCCACTTTATTGCACGCATCTACTCCAGAAAATTCCACTTCTCTGCACTTGCATGGGGATGCAAATGTTCCCTAAATGATTACTCAATAATGTTCGTGGTAATTTTTTATTATAGTATTCTATTCATATTTGACTAAATTAATGTTTCCGGTAAACAATATTCAATTTTGTAAAGAACACATGCATAAAAGAAATTGTCATGTCATATTACTTGGGAAGTACTTCTGGCTTGCCATAGCAGTCAATTTTTTATCAATATGAATTTGTTCCAAGGATATCTCCCAGGGATTATCAGAGATTTCAACTGATTTCTAAGATAATATGACTTTTTCAACTTACCTTGTTCATTTGCGGAGGACAACGTATTCCACACATCATCAATCATCTATTAAGAGCTTCAAATCAGTTTGAAAATAAACCCAATATTCTCCCTCTCAACGAAACACTTCCCTTCAATCGATAAAAAGTATCACCCTCTTTGGAAGTCATTGAGATGGAAAGAACTTTGATAAAAAGTTTTCCTCGCACTCAGATGCCTTCGAATAAAATGAACATCAACAAAACATGCAATGATGAAAAACTCCCTTCACCCCAAAGTTCTTCATGAGTTTTCGAAATAGAAGCCTCAATACACCAAACAAGAACAGTCTCTTTTGGAGTGTTTACTTATTTTATCAGAAGGCAAAACGAAGACATTCCATCAGAGGATAACTGCAGAATTGATTGATAATAGAACATGTTCAAATCTTTTTTTAACACTTCGAAGGGATTAGAAAAAAACAGTGCAGGTCAGTGAATTGGGTAGTCAGTCGGATCTATCGAGTATATATACAGCGAGGTCCATAAGTAACGAATAAATTCATTTTTTGCGTATTTAACAATTTATGAGTAGAATCCTGAAACATATCAATTTTCAATTCTGAAATGATATTTTTAAGCATAATACCATAACTTTGCGAGGGATAGCTCATTTGAAAAGATTTTCAGTAAGGGGGGCGTATATAAGTACAACCGGTATTCCGATGAAACTTTCACAGATGCTTCAAAACATGATAAAATTACCACAGCTATCGAAAATTTGGCGCCGGAAAAGTAACTTCGAGAAATATGGCCCTTTAAAGTTGAAAAAATTGCCCATGGAACGTCACTATATATAGACGATCCTGGAGACTCTTACTTGTTTTATTTTCCAGCAACACAATAACTGGCCACTATTTCACTTGATTATCTGATTTTTCTCTTCTCAACAATGCATTGATATAAACCCCATTACACTTTTTAGCTTTGAAAAAAGTTTTCATGCACTCCAAACGTCAATTTCATTACTTTTGGCTCCATCTATATAACTTTCAACAAAAACGAACCAAAAACTAGTGACAATGACTTCCGTGGAGCTCTGTTAGTTACAGTGTTGCCACATGAGTTTGCATTGACCAAACTGAGTAAGTATTGTATAGTTCACAAAAAAAGCAGGAAGTTAAAATTTCCTTCACGATTAATATTACTCTGCGATCCTACTTTATGTTTTCCGGTGGGGTCTACTTTAGCCTTTGGTTTCGACTCTGGCCCGTTTGAATGTTCTTTCCCCAAAGAATATTATTGATTAGGGTACTATTCACAATTATAGAAGGAATTTGTACGTTATGTCTTGACATTACGGCTCTGGAAAAGTGTCCAAATAATCCTTATTATCTTCATCACTGAATAACTTTGTCTGACAGCCTCTCTTCCATAAGCTGAAGAAGCTCTTCATCGGTTATGGGTCTATTTCTGTTCATTGTGGATCTATTTCTGTTTCAGATAAGTTCGTTAGATTATACAATATTTAGTAGTAGTTCATGCTGGTCAATTATAAGTACCTTATTTTAGAGAACTATTTTCCAAATTTTTGTAATGGTCTTTATCAATTTATAAAATAGTACTATTTTACTTTACCAGAAAATAAAATTCACGCCATTTGACAATATCATCATATAGAAAATGAATCTGTTATACGGAAACAGTATTCTACCGGCTGATTTATTTTTAGCTACGCCTAAAACTGTATTTTTTTACCGACGAATCCAAAAAGGAGGAGGTTCTCTAGTCGACGCGCATATTTATTTTTTTTATCATTTTTTTATGTATGATCACGCATAACTTTTTACTGAGACGTCCGATTCCGATAATGGGTGTACTTCGAAGTTGGTCCCATTTGAATTTAAAAAATCAAATCCACCCCTAAGGGTAGCAAAATGAAGGATATTGATCACTCACCCTCTGAATTCTGGTCCGTTAACCGATTCTATCAGGCATAACTTTGTAGTGGGTTCTTCGATTTGAATGATTCTTTTTTTAATAGATAGGGTATACCTCATATTTGGATTTCGGATGAAATTATCCATCCTTACGGGTGGAAAAATAGGGGACAATTGATTTTTCACTTGTGAACATTGGCACACACATATGTAGTTGACAATGACAGATCGCTACTGTCATTATTTTTGTTCCACATCCGTCACAATCTTTATATTCTATGAGAGGATGGAATGATATAGAAAGTAATGGAATAAACTAACCAGAACAACAAATATAATGTATATTACAACAAATAGTGAAAGTAGATAATCATATTATTTAACTGGTAATAGTTGAAGTGAGTTGGGTAAGTAAGTATTTCGGAAGTAATCAATAAACAAGTAGGTAGTAATCAGTGAATTTCAGCCACAAAAAATTGAAAAATAAAAACTTTTTAACAAAAACTTAAACCGACGAAATACGGAACTGAAAAGTAAAAAATAAAATAAACTTTCTTAGTCTCAATAACTAAGCTCCTAAACTAATGTAAGTAACTAATTTTGAGTGGGCGCTAAACGAACAATCAACGAAGATCATTAAATTACTTCAAAGAAATTATCAGAATGTCACCGCGCAACTCGATGCCATCAGGGCCGGATTAAAAGGTTTGGAGGCCCTGGGGCAACAAAGGAGTGGAGGCCCCTAATTATTTTTCAAACAAGTTTTTTTTTTATTTATTGCGGAACAAATCAAATTATTTTGACACGAGCATATGTAGGTATAATAAAATACAACAAATAAATTAAATTACAGCGTAAACAAAGGGATTTTTTCGACGAAAAATCATTGATGATTTCGGTCAAATCCAGCATCCGGAGAAAATCATTCCCAATGCTAAGAAGCGATAACTTTGATAGGCGGCTTTGTCTCATCGTAATTCGCCAATTTTTTTCATTTTGGAAAATGAGCGCTTTCCAGTGCAATTTGACATCATCACATTCTCAGTTGTAATATCACAAGAGAGTGAAAATAATTCGACAGATTTTCGAAAACTTGTTGCCAGGCAATAGACAAGAGAGACCAACTGGCTCGAGTGGCTATTGCCTACAAGTTTGAGAAAGAAATCTAGATAATTATTTTCTATATATCGAACTCTCGTGTGGTATTCTTTAGATTATTTTTTGATGTTACGATCATAAACACATTTCCTTGCAAAATTATATAATGTACTAAACCGGTTTTGATTCATTTCACACTTTTCATGCGAATTGATGACAGACGTCAAATTAAAAATATAGGTTGTCAGACAATAAAAACAAAATACCTCAAATAAATCGCGCCCGAAAATTTTCTAGGTAGAATATTCCCACTACTGATTGGCCAAAACATATATGAATTATTTGAATTGAATGTTTCCATTGGTTTCTAGCAATGTCAAAAAATAATCACTGTAATTTCAATGTTTGAGAATGTAGCTCTGAAATTTTAGTTTTCTAGAATTTGATAGTAGTACATCTTAGATAGATAGATAGATAGTCCTTTTCAGAAGGATTTACATTTGCTGCGGAATGTCATCCTTCTCTTAGTCTCACACTTTCAGATTTCGGGGATTTCTCTGTTACAAGCGCGCCACTCAGCGGACACTTGTCAACGCCAATAAATAGGAAAAATAGGTATAGACGGACAAAGTGTTTGTAGAATCGGCAGAAAAATAATCAACAGAATTTGAACTTTTGTTCTATTATGGAATGCGCACAGGGCTCTTATAAATAATTTGATGCAATCATATTCATAAATTGAAATATTATTTTCTTTTGCTTATGATTATTGAATTTCATTGTGTATCTAGATCGCTTGTGTCATTCGAAGAATACATCGACAGAAAATCCTCCATTTAATAAAAAAAAATGTTTATTTTTTTTTATTCAATTGTTCTTGTTTTTACAGCTAATTTCGATACGATATAATATTTTGTATAATAGTATGATGTTTTACTTGGTGATTGTTTCTCGCATATACACATGATTAATCAGATCGAAGATTAATATTAACCATGGATTTTGACAAGAATACGAAACATGTTTTTGAATGTTTAAAACGAAAAATGAGAGGAAAAAGTGGGTGAACGTGAACGTTGTCAGATTTTTTATATATAATTTTGCATATCCTTCGGTATTTGTTAGGAAATTTTACCTAAAAATTTTTATTGTGGAGGCCCCTCTCTTGTGAAGGCCCCGGGGCTGCAGCCCCGTTTGCCCCCCTCTTAATCCGGCTCTGGATGCCATCATTTCACGCCTTACCTAATTCATTTGCTTGTTTGTTTGGCGCCGACTCAAAATTAGTTACTTGCATTAGTTTAGGAGCTTAGTTATTGAGACTAAAAAGGTTGATTTTATTTTTTACTTTTCAGTTCCGTATTTCGTCGATTTAATTTTTTGTTAAAAAGTTTTTCTTGGTACCTATCAATCACACTAGTTCCAGCAATATGGATATCCGTTATGTGTACCCATTTTCAGTTATCTCTCTGTTCACGCTGATCGATTATTAGTACCATTGTATAAAGACTATATACACAATGTTAGTACTTCATTTTAGAGAACTACTAACCCAAAAAAATTTAATTTTTTTTGTAATGGTCTTTACCAATTTGGAAAATAGCACTCTTTTACTTTATTATAAAAAAAAACACCATTCGGCAATCTGATTATATAGAAATTAATCTGCATTACAGTGTTCTACCAGCTGGTCCATGTTTAGCTCCGCCGGAAAACTGAATTTTTTGTGCATATGCTACTGAGTCATAGATGGCAGCACACTAGTTCTAGTAAAATAGATTAATATTTAGCAATGGATAAAAACCAACCAAGTAGAAACAAAAAATTGCGGAAACCAACGCACTAAATTAACCATAAGTGAAAGGGTTAAAAAGTGATCAAGTTGGATTTTCTATCAAGCAGAATAGGAGAACGTGTGCGAGAGCGTATTCTTCTACTTTTGAAAA
This sequence comes from Gonioctena quinquepunctata, assembly GCA_018342105.1. Classification (NCBI taxonomy): domain Eukaryota; kingdom Metazoa; phylum Arthropoda; class Insecta; order Coleoptera; family Chrysomelidae; genus Gonioctena; species Gonioctena quinquepunctata. Next base: position 396,522 of record JAFIRS010000686.1, read on the forward strand.
TAATAGGATTGCGTTCAACAATGTTGGCCAAGTTAGATTAGGTTGTGTTCCCTTCTTTTACGTCAAAAAATTATTAAGTTACACTTTCTTTCATTAAAAAAAAGATTGGGGTTCCTCTTTGATAGTAAAGTAAGCCAAGTTAGGTTAGGTTGTATTCCTTTCTTTCGTGTTAGAAAGTGACAGTTGGATTTCCTTCTACTTGAAAAAAATGGATTACCTTCGACTTGGATAGCAATATTAGCCAAATTAGGTCAAATTGTGTTTCCTTCTTTTACATTAGAGAGTCCTCAAGTTACATTTCCTGGTAAGCAATAGCATTCACTTTTCGTTAAAAAAAAGGTTTATTCAACTTGGAAAAATCCAATAAGGTTAGGTTGTGTTCCCTTCTTTTACATTTGAAAAACTAAAAACACTGGCGTGTCTCGTTCACCACAAAACCGAACTCAGTCATGTGGTTGTGATATTAAGTCATTTCAACAATTTTTTTGACATCAATTTCCTGAACTGATAAACGTGCACCTAATCATATTTGCGAACAAAAATTTAAAAAAATATATTTGGGCTTGACTTCATAAACAGTTCATATAGTTAAAGTAAATCTCCTTATTCTAGAAACAAATTGGCAACGTCACTTTATCTGCTTCCAAAGTATTTGTCAGTTCAAGATGGCTGTCATTTGACAAACTTATACTTATTCCGTTAGTTCACTAGTGATGATAAAAGTTTGAAATTCATGATTTTCACTTGGTTCAAAAAAATTGTTATTGATATAATTTCAGTGTATTAAGTGTTACAAATATATAACTTCCAGTGTTTACATTTGAAAACAGTGCATTTGAATTAGATTGATACGTAAAAAGCCGAATCTAAAGGAATGTATCCCTAAATTGGGTAAGTTCATCCTATGACATTTTGTTGAAAAAAAAATTATAAAGGGCTTTCTGCGCCTAATTTTCGTTAGCTGATATGATTTCATCATGTGAAAGTTTCATCGATATTCTCGTTGTTCCTATTCACGCTACCTTTTCCGGGTTTTCAATTCTCTATGCAGCAATATAAGCTGCAAGCGAAAGGACGGGACCTACAGATCAACGAATCCAGAGAAGGGACGCAAAGAGCTACATTGAAAACCTGATATGGGAACAATGGCAAAATGAGTGGCAACGAAAAGATACTAAACTCAACGAAATAAAAAAAATCAGTAAAACCATGGACCACATCTCCCCAGAAAAGAAGACACCATGTCATCCTGTCACGACTACGAATGGGTCACACAAGATACACCCATGACCATATCTTCAAAAGGGAACCAGTGAAATCTTGCGACTCATGTCTAGTGCCGCTTAGTGTCAAACACATCCTAGTGGAGTGTCCTAGGTACGACGAAACAAGAACTTTTTAAGCGACCTCCACTTAAATGACACAATCTAATTCCGGACTAATAATGTGAACAAAATGTAAATACGAGTTATTATGGAAATGTTACTGTACCATTACGATGCAACTTACTCCTTTCTCAGAATTAGAAAAAAAATATAAGGTTTTTTAACTTTCTCCATATTTTTATTGAAAAACATTACATTTTTAGTGTTACTAAGTAAACAAAAGAATATGAAACATTTCAAATCAAGTGTTCAAAGTGGGCGCCCGTTGCTTCTTGACAATAATGAAGGCATTGCTGAAATTCATCCGAAAAAATTTGTATCGTTTCCGGGGTGATTTGATTGACGTTATTTGGTCTGTTGTATTATACTTTAGATTTTAAATAACCCCATAAAAATAAGTCAAGAGGCGCACATTGGGCAACAGGCCCTCAACGTTGGTAATAAATCATAGATTCTATGAATTAATTTCTAAATTAAATATTTCTTTGTAGAGGTATTGCTAGTTCAAAAGAATTTTCTCAAAAAATATAATAGAAGAAAAAAATAATATTATAATAACTTATTATAGGAAAGCTATGATAACTTTCAACATATTTCATCGTATTCAGACTGTTCCACTGCCATCATCATCTTTGTCATCATCAGCGTCATCAATATCACCATGTTTAAGGAACTGGACGGGTCGAGATTTCAACAAATCTTGCAATTAATTCTTCTGTATCTTCCGCTTGCTTGTGATTACAGGTTAGGAAGTGGATGGATTTTAATTGTTTCATTCGGACTCGTGGACATTATTCATTGTTTGCTTGACCTGCCCTGTACTGATGAGGAACAAATACCCCGGGACCGGTCTACAGGTGGTCAACGCGAGTGAAGTAGTTAATATTTATTCATTACGCAACAAACATTTTCAAAGTAACCTTGCATAACTTTGCATGATTATCCATCGGATGTAATTCAACGCCAGTCGTGGCATTAGCCAGGGAAGTAGTTGTTTTTTGATATTCGACCAAAATACACCTATTGTATAGGTATTTGTAGTCAGTTGTCTTGAGAAAAAAGTCATTTGTAATTTTCAATGGAATCATAGCTGATTACTGATATGTTACAGACTTCAGTCTTATTTTTAGTCGCTCAATTCGCTCAGAACTTGATTCAAAATTAATATTTGGGTGACCCTTCCCCGGGGGGTCTTCATTTCTTCTCTGGTTTGAAATGATATTGAAGTATTGAGCCATTCAGCATTATTTTTGCGAAACCTCTCTACCATCCTAAATGACTTTATCCAACGCGATTTGTACTGTAATTTGAAATATGACAATTTTTATTTAAACGTCTCAAAAACATTTTGTTTGTTTTTTTATCTGTTTTCTCAAACAATTAAATTGCTGATTAATTACACTGTTTCCAGAACTTCTCATAATATCAAGAAGTTCCCTTTTCATTATCAGCATAGTATTCGAACAGGTTCCTGAAATAAAATAAAATTAAATTAAAATGATATATGAGAACAGTGTATTATAGACCAGGTGGAGAAAGCTCATATTATAGCCAAGCATACATTTCACTGCCGAAGCGTTAGCCGTGGCAGTTGAATGTGTGCAAGGCAATTAATAAGCTTTCGCCGCCGTGTTTTGTATACTTTTTTTTTCAAGCGTAATTGGGATATTTCTTTGAGATTTTTTTATTTTTAGGTGAGGTTCAAATGGCAGATTGAATTGCATGATATTTAGTTGATTTCAGCTCCGCCGTAGTTTTTCTAGATAGGCTAATAATTGTTATAATATGAAAATTGATATAAGTTTGTGAAAAAACACTATTTTGTTTTATTCGCTAACTTCGAGAAGTGCAAATAAGTACATCAAACATCACCTTCAAGAAGATCCAGGATGTTTGAGATTGAATATTTTAACACAATCCCCAAGGTACACGTGTCTCATTTGCAATGGTATAGCTGATCTTCAAAGACTCACAATAGAATGCAGAGTCAACGTGTTCAAAAATCTGAACATCTATATACCAGAAAATACCCGTTCCTGTAGAATTCATCTTGATGATCGTGGGTTTTTATTTCCCATATATAGATGATATATCAATAGACCTTACGCTCTGAAAGGTCAGGAACTCAGAACAGCCGCTAAGCGTAAATGGGATTACGTAGATAAGAATAGTTTTTCTGGTGAAGAATTCAAATCCATTGCTCCGCTCACAAAAGAACAGTTTGGTTCATTGTGTATCTGTACCAAGACAAGATAGAGGTGAGAGACATATTTCTAAAAAATATTTATTGGCATTCTTATGAAAACTCCGTCAAGTTATTTCTGATGAATCATCATATTCAATTATTCAAGCCGCCAGGCAACAAGTTCAGTGATAACTAAAGTGCGAGAATCTTTGATGGCTCGTTTCGTACCTGATAATATAAGATTTACCGCAATGGCAAGAGAACAATTTATAGAACGACATGTTAGGGTTTTTGCGAATCAATTGTACAATCCACAACCCATTGAACCAAAAGCAATAGTTTATATAGATGGTACTTATTTGAACATCAACAAAAGTTGCAACTTCCGGGTATGACGACAATCATATTCTCAACACAAAGGGAGACATTTGATAAAACCAGTCCTAATTGTGGTTACTGATGGTTAAACTTTGGATATTCAAAGCCCATATTTCCCAGATTCGGGAAATAATGATGCACGCATTCTGCAGAATGAATTGAGTAGAGATGTCAATGTGAAGATGGTTTTATCCAGGTGATATTTTTATTGTAGATCGGGGCTACCGAGATGATCTTCCATTTCTTCAGAATATCGGCATTTATTGTGAAATGCATTCAGTTCTACCTCGAGGACAAAGACAACTACTAACTGACGAAGTCAACAAGTCCAGAATCATGACAAAAACTAGATGGATAGTTGAGGCACAGAATGGTCATTTGAAGACAATGTTCAAATGTTTTTATCACAAAATTGATACACATGATATTAAAAATATAAAATTACCCTACAAATAGCAGGTGCGATAATGAATAAGTACCATCCGCTTATTCAAATGAGAGATGCCAACCTAGAATTAGCCAATATAATGTTGGAGAAGGCTAATAGAGTCAACGTATTTCGAGCCAGAGTTGAAGCAGAAAATCTAAATATGAGACGTGGTCAGTGGACATTACTCAGACAGGATCATTTCAATGAATTCCCAAGATCAGATTTACAATTGGTACGAGATATAACTGTTGGCAAATACCAGGTAGAATTGGCAGCATCGTATATACAAGATACTGTATATCATCATGATGAAAATGAATTTCAAATGGATGCAAATACGAATGGGCGTGGATTTTTATGAATGAGAGTTCATTCAAGATTCCGTAATGCCACCAAATATCAATTATTCATAGCATTCGAAACAAATGTAGAGGATATTGAACAAATCAATAGTGTTGACGATGTTACATTTGGATATTATTGCACTTGTAAAACTGGAGCCAGGACCCTTGGATGTTGTGCCCATGTGTTATCTGGTACCTCGGCTACGCACGTCATGAACAGTATATAAGGTATCCATCAAATGTCCTTCTCATCCATATAGAAGATGCTGAACATAGAGAGGGACAAGTTAATCAGGTATCATAACTCTATCATCCTTTTCTGTACGTTGTTCTTGTCATCATTTGTTTTAGTTCATTGGTACCCTGTTATATATTGTTTTTCCTTTCAAAGAATTCCACAGTTTTGATATTGAAGTGGGTAATATAATACATCATCAATCAAGATCAATTGACAGTTGTCCGGCGCTGAGCACAAGGTTTCCAACAGAATGTTGAACTTGAATCATTCTGGATTTCCTGTCGTTCTTCATTAGCAACCTATACATTCCATATATGTACGTCTTTTCAATGGAATATGAGCATATTTCGTTTCCTATTTTGTTGTAAAGCAATATTTCTCGAGATTCTCCTACCATCATTCGAGTTGTTATACTAATCGTAGTAGATGAAGTTTTATTTACTAATAATATTGTTCAAAATCTTTCAGCAGATGTGTGTCGAACAGAATGTATTTGTTTTTGATCCACCCTGTATATTTTATGTATCGGCAGAGTGAACTTTCACCGTGAACGATCGAGTTTGTAACCGACTTTTCCGGAATTTCAGGCATTTGGATATATCAATAAGCAGGTGCAGTTTCATGAGAAATACATAATAGGTTTGTCAGTTTAATTCAGGAGATGCTAATATCATCAATCGCAATTGATTGGTATCCTACAAAATATCTGAAAGTGAATGAAATTCCACGGCTCACTTTTTTGGAAATCACTGAAAAACTTGGTATCTTTGGACTCACCCTGTATATCGTCTGTACGTGCAGGACTCATTGTTCTCTATAGTGTATCCAAATCGGCCGTATGAACAATCGATGCAGAGTCGATTTGGTTTATATATTCGAAAAAGTCTCTTCACAATGGCCATTTGAAATTTTGGAAAAGTTATCTTTAGCACGCTATATAATCTAAACTTTTAAATTCAGAGCGGTATTGCAATGGAGACATTTGATCAGCATCACAAGTTCTGCAATATATAAAAAATTCGAGCAAATTCACCGAAAGCCAATTTCCCATTGATGCGGTGCGAGGTCCTTTCAAAAAACCTTATATTGCCGGATAGAGACCTAAAAACAATTTCAAATGAGCTATCGCAGGAACCCTCGTTCTATTTATTTTTTTTAAAGGGGTTTCTGTCACTCCAAGGGGGTTGAAGGGGGAGTTATAGAATTATGCTCAATAAATGTCATTTTAGATTTAAAAACGGTCGGTTTTTGGACATCGTAACAGCTATTTTTAACATGAAATTAAAATTGTTAATAATAGAGATATGGGACTTTTTCATTGGAAATTTCTTCCTTTTTATGTTTTTTTTTATTTCTTGAATGATCATAGTTTCCGAGTTATTTTAAATGAACTGAATTCCTTTTTTTAAATCCTAATTTGTTAATAGCTTTAGCAATTGTTAACGTTCAGGTTTGGAACTTTTGCACATGTTTCTAGACGTCATTCCGAATCCAATGCGCCCTCACCCATATTTTTACGGGTTTCAGCAAAAATTACCAACATTTTGACTTTGTGAACTATACTATCAAGGGTTGTATCCGACTGTTCTGATCCAATTTGTTCATCAACCCCTTAGTTGAGGTATGTTAGTGACATTGATATTTCCATATTACACAAAGCCTATTTTGAAACATAAAACAACAATCTACTCAATTAAATCTAGTTTTCAACTATTTCATATGTCCTTCACGAATTCAGAGGATCTGATTCGAGTTGTGCCTCATATGAAATAAATTATTCTGTGGTGAACTGGGCTCGAGTGACAAAGTTTGCTAGTTTCGGTGGTTTGCACAGAACTCGGATTGGCCGTAAATGAAATTCGTCCACTCTCCCTTCTGAAGAGACACATGATACGGTGTAAATTCTTGCTGAAGTTATGGGAGGTTTTGGATGGCAGGGGAATTTGAATTGAAATGTATAAATCTTGATTCTGTGGTGTGTGATTTTCAGTAGTCAAACCGCAAGACATTTAGTAATCATCATAATGATTATTTCTTGATATTTTTTTCTGGAATGAATATCCTTGAACTATCTGAAAAAAAACTGAAATTAATCAGGCAATCTAAGGGTAGAAGATTTTTCTTTTCGTTAATGGAAAATGTTGTCCAATTGGTATAGATATTCTAATCCCAATTGGAACGGCAATAAAAATAAGAGCACTACGAGGAGTGTTCATATGCACTGCCCGGCAAATGGGAAATGTATATACAACCAGTGTTTTTACTTTCAAAGCGTTCCTGGGACAATCATAAAAAAGTTCTGGAGTGTGGCCTTAGTTGCCCAGATTATTAGTAAAGGCGTTATCAAATATATTTGAGGAATAAAAGCTCGGCTAGCTGGATTGGACACCTGTTATCTGAAGCCGCATGATTTCCCCAGTTCACAATATTCCTTAATCAATGCCGTGTGTTGGTGAGGATAGGAGTTATCCATTGAAAATTATTTTATCAATATGGCTTTCTGGAGACCTTTCGAAACAAATAATAAAATTTAGTTGAGATAACATGTGTCTACTTTTACATGGGGTGATCAATTGCTAAGATTGTAAGAATAAGTAACTGAAAAAATACCACTAAAAAATAATATACCGACGCTTATGTCAAGGCGGCAACTCCAAAGAGCATTCCTTCTCGAAACTTTTTATGTCGGTCCAATTGGGATTAGAAATACTATAACTCATCGTATTCTCAATTTTATCTAACAAAAAAGAATTATTAATTCAAAAGACATATTTTTTATTGAAGTTTTGGGAACTGTTTCTTGTAATAAGCAGCCTTTCTATTGAATAAAAATTATTTGTGGGAATGAAATTACTTTTGTAATTGTGGCGTTCGTGCGTGATTTGCACTGAATCATTTTAAAGGGAAAAGTGATACGCCACTGCTTTTTCTTGAAGTAAAAATTATTTTTGAAATCCTCATTCCATTCTCAGCAAATCTGGTCTGGTTTGACGTACGGTTTTCGGATAAAAAATTAAATGCCTTCATTTGCATCTCGCTAGACCACTTAACGAGAAAAAACAATGTATGCAACTCAAAAATGTATTTAAGTGAATAATTTTTAAAAGGTAAAATCATAAAATTAAAGTATTCTAAATACATTTTGGAATGCTAACACAAAATTAGCGTGAACGCACAAGGAAATAAATTGAATCAGATGTTCAAAATGTGAACCTCTGCTCTTTTTCTCATGGACTCACGTCTTTGGAAAATGCCGGGATTGTTTCTAATAGTTTCGCAAGAAACTATGATGCGATTTCTCAACAGCTCTTCAGTATGAATTGGTGGGCTGTAAACCAATGTTTTAAGCTGACCCCACAAAAAATAATCCAAACAATTGGGGTCCGGGGACCTAGGTGGCCATGCCTGTGGTCCTCCGCGACCTATTCAGCGATTATTGTAATTTTGGCTTAAATATTCTCGCGCCAGAGCACTGAATTTTTTTGTATTCCTTATTTTTTTGGTTTTAATTTCTTTTTTATTTTGTTGCCAATTGGACGTTTAGGGAAGGTGTGTTTATAACGTCTATATTACTATGTCTATGTCTGAAAAAGCCTTGAGGACTGAAAGAGAAACGTAACAAACAAAAATAAACACTTGGAATTTATTCAATTTATGTATCCACGAGCCTGAAACCAAAAAAACCCACTCAAAAAATAATTAGATATATGAAAAATGTGTATATATAAAAATTTGATAAAATGATACTTATACATCACATGAATTCCTGCTATGGTGGTTTTACAATTTTTCTGTGCACTCTGCATTTCTGAAACCTTTTACCATCTTATGTTTGACGCAGATCATCAAAGAGTTTAGCAGTGGAGCTTTTCTATTGTCATCAATAGGCTTCAAACTATCCATTTAGATTGCACAACACAACAATTTTGGAATGTTTCGCTAGTCACGTTCACATCGTGCTCCTGTGAATAAAACTGGTTAAAACGTTAGATTTCAATTCAGTTTCGAGTCCGTGACTCAAACTAGTGCTTCTCAGTTAGTGAGCTAAGTTACACGGAAAAATCTCAACAGGAAAGTGCAAAAACTTGATAAACGTCGTAATTAAACGATCTCGATTGGAATTCCAGTGTAAAATAATCAGCTGAAAAAGCCCGTGCACAAAAAATGTCTGATATTTGTTCAGTTTGCGATATCGCTATCGCAAGGTCAGGTAGAAATCAACCCAAGATTTCTTGCCTACGATGCAAAAAACTCATCATTTGAAGTGTTTACAATTACCAGCTGACCTGGAGAAGACGATGACCCTACCAGGTATGGTATGGTATCCTGATAAAATTGAGCAATATCGAGACTGACATCACAGCTCTGAAGAAATCGCATTCCGATATAATCCAGTCTGTACAATTTTATGGTGACAAAAATTGATGTTTTTGCTACGAAAATTCAAGAATTTGAGAAAACTATTATATCTGTCAAACACGCTAAACAGCAGATTGACAATAACACATTGAATATCACTAATTTGGCTGATGAAATCGAAAAAATTCAGCAATATTCACGTATGAACAACTTAGAAATATCAGGAATGCCGGAAGAGAAAAACGAGAACCTAATTTCAATTACGGAAAACATCATAAGTGTATTGGGATGCACCTTTGGAAAATAATCAATTGGTCGTTGCCACAGGGTGGCCCATTTCAATAGAGATAACAAAAAGCCACGTAACATAATATTGAAACTTATTTTGAACCGGTACTTAACACTTAACATTCAAGAACAAGGAACTTTATAGAAAGGCCAGAGAATATTGCAAGGGTAAGTCTTTTCAGTGATTGCAAGATTTTCATGAGGAACATCGAAACCTCCAAGATACGTCTGATTAACAATGAAAACAGCATACAAAATTTCACGTAGATTACGACACGAACAAATTATATCTCTTTCAGTGTAAAAATGATTCAGATTCTTGGTATACCGACTAATGTTGAATATTTACTTTCAAAATACAAGAGGTCTGAGGACCAAAACTAAAGACTTTTTTCTATCAACTCTCTGTCTAACTTATGATGTAATAATGATCTGTGAAACTTGGCTTAACGACTCGATTGATAGTAGTGAATTGTAGAGACATACTATGCACTATGTAGGATAAACTGTAAACTGTATTTTTATTTGTTAATAATTATCTTTAGTTCGATCTAGCTTAATCATTCCTAATGTAATGATAAATCTTGTAATTTCTGTGCGACTCTATAATTGGAACTCTTTTGTTCTGTTGGATTGCCGAAGCTGTAAATAAATAAATAAACCTATATAAAGAATAGACATCAAAATCTACAAACAAAATCTCAGAATTCAAACTGATAAAAATTATATATCAGCAAGAACTTAAAAACTCAAGGGAACATGACAGGGACATGTCAAATAATTTCCCATAAAAAATTGAAAAAATATCAAATCTGAGAACAGAAAATGGTTGAATGAGAATTTATAACCAATTTGTATAAATAATATTAAGTATAGAAATATAAGGTGCATATAAAATAAGTTTCATAGTGTAGAATAAGAAAAGTTGCTTTTGAAAGTGTGTGGAAACTAAAATTTTCGTGTCGAGAAACAAAATTTCATGGTTGCTACGGGATGAACAGAAAAAAAAGAAAAAAATAATTTTGGAAAAAGCGTTAGAAAAATTTTCACCAGATAAATGAATCCAAAGGAGCAGAAAACACAACTGTAAGAGCAATTCCAATCAATAATCCAAACCAAGAAACAGCCTACTACTATTTGAGATAGAGACCACTATCCCCGCTATCCAGATCACATTCCACACAGGACATAACGAATAATAGAAGGGGGCCAACGTCGGACAGGTTCACTTTCCAAAGCACAGGACACAGCCAGGAGTCTTCGTGACTGCACAAACGCAACGAACCACAGGTACTTTTGAAAAAAACACAAATAAACGAAGTGATATCATTGGTATTAGACATATTTTTGGGGTCTCTGATAATATTCATTCACAGGGGTGAACTTTATTTCATACTTATAACCACTTTGTCAATGTATTCTGTAACTATTTATTTGCTCATTCATTTCATTGCGCATGAGCAAGTCATGTGATGATTTTCAAGTTCATAGATCCAATTATATTTAATATAAGCTAGATATCGCAGGAGTAGGATTTTGAAACCTTTGAAAATTCATTTCGATAAAAGAAAATCAAATTTAGTTGTTTTCCGTTTCGTTATTCATTTTTTTATCATATCACGAACTATATTTTCATGAAACAATAACTTGACTTCAAACAAAGCAACTAGATGGCGCAACTGAACTCTGCTGAGCTGTAGGATGATCATGTCTCCATAGGCGTACCGACTGAGCAGGAATAAAGTAACAGAGGAGAGATAAAATGGTGTTTGAAAAAGAGTAAGAACAACATAGCCGGATACTCTATTGTTATGATAAGTATTTTTTTCTGAAGAATCAAGTAGAATTGATAATAAATCAAATCAATCAAGCTTACTATCATAACAAATTGCAAAATTATTATGATGACTAGTGATTAATAAAATAATAATAATCAATCGATAAAAACAAAATAAAATACAACCCACATCATCATAATATATATATAATATATATATATATGTTGTTCCGTATAACGGTCCTTGGGAAGGTTGCACTTCGTCTTATCTGGGACGAGCGTCGTTATTCCTATCATAGGAAAAACCTTCGCCTGAGGTAATTTCTATGATAGCCGCCGAGCCCTCAGTCACTGTCCACCAGGGCTCTCGATTTCCGGTGACCGACTCTTCACGACCGTGGAAACTATCCTGCTTGAGACCCTTATCTTTAATAATTTCAACAGTATTCTAATAATGTTTCCATCTCATATTGATAGCCACGCTCCCCGTGCCTAACTGATTTTTAGACGGGCTCGTCTACCAAAAAAACGGCTTTTGGAAAGCCTGCAAAATCTAATCATTCATTATACAGATTCGCTGCGAATTATGTCTGTCTGTCTATAGGCAAGCGACTTTGGCTAGTCGTGCCCACTGGGTTTGGAACTCGTCGATTTCTTTCATGGATTTTTCCATGACCGCAAATACCAATTGCCAGTGAAAATTTACACTTGAAAAATGATTTTTCGTCGTGGAATTTCAAAATGTATTTTGGGTTTTGCCCAAAAAGACCAGTCTGGGAGGACTGTAGGTTGGATCACGGTTTTTTTCTCAAAACTAGGGTGGATAACGAGCGTAGTGATTCGTTCCCAACCTGGAAATTTAACTCGTTATCTCAAACACAACCCAGGAAATATTCCTAATCGATGCAGGATTTGGTGAAAAGTAGGAGCGCGCTTTGCTGTTCCAGTTCTAATGGGTTTCACCTTAGACGTCTACTCACAAGGAGTGCCTACTGATGTTTTGACAGGGAAGTTAAATTGAGTCCAATAAATCTTAGACTCGTAGTAACTAATCTACCCGGCACAAATCAATCTCTAGATTCGCGACCCCTTTTTTATTGACGTAATCCCTTATACAGTGTAGGCATAAAGTTCGCAGCATATGGAAAACTTTTTTATTATTGATTTCTCAAAAAAAATAATTCGTGATGAAGACCTCTGCTTCATCCCAAACCTGATTTGCAAACACCAAAATTGAATTTAATACGACCCTATACGAGGGAGATAGAAAAGCATGCTTTGTTTTTAAAATAATATGATCCCACCACTTTATTCCTCACGGTAGAATTCAAATTCATGGGGAAATATTGTTCAAAATCATATGTTGATCCAGAAATTCGAATCATAGCCACCTATGACCAATTTCATATTTCAACTTTTTTTCCCATTTTTTTCTCATTGTCCTGTACAACATGAGGAATATTATGCTAGACGAATGGTATATTGTTAGATATGATGATACCACTCTCTGAATGTTTTCTCATTTCTCCCTCCCATCGGAAAATCACATTATTTGAATTATGGGACGGAATTTCACAAAATCTTGCTGCAAATGCTAAATAAAACTGAATTGTTTCCAAGTTATGATGCCAGAGTGCCAATTAATTTATTTTCACAATACAAATGACATTTTTTGAAACAAATATGTCCTATGCTTTATTCTACGTGGAGTCCTCCATTCTCAATACACTGCATAGTACGGTGCATTGCATCATGAACATTTCTCAGTTTCTGGGGAGCTATTCCCCGAATACAATCCCTGATAGTATTCTCCAAATGAATTAACTTTTGAAATGGTCTCCTTGAATATACCTCCTGTTTGAGATATCTCCATAAGTAAAAATCCAAAGGAGTGAGGTCCCGTGACCAAGCGGGCCAAGCGTTATTGGAATATCTTCCAATCCATCGATTTAGAAATGTTCCGTTTAACCACCTTCTCACTTCTAGCGTAGAATGAACGGATGCACCGTCTTGTTGAAAATACCTTGCAGCTCTCATGTCCAGAGGAATATCATCTAATTAATCGAAGAGAAACATCTGCAGCATTCTTTAGTATCTTTCAGAATTCAGTGGTTGTCTGAAAAATACTGGTCCAACAATAATGTCATTAAGAATTCTGCACCAGACGTTAATTTTGAAGTGATATTGGTATCTACATTGTATCCTGAAATGGGGATTATTATCTGCCCTCCACTTGCAATTCTGGGAGCTGACTATCCCATTTTATGTAAAAGTTGACTCGTAAAGTTTTTTTTTCGAAAACTGTCTATTATCTTCCATTATAGACTGAAACCAGAAACAGAAATCCATGCGATTATCCGGATCTCTCGGTTTCAAATGTGTATGAATTTTGGTTTATACGGTTTGAATTTATTATTACCAGAACTCTTCTCATTGATCGATCGGATATACCAAGATTTTCTCCTCTTTGCGATAATGACATTCTTGGATTTTCAATCGCAGACAGAAAAATATTCATAACAGTTTCTTCATTTTCAGTTATTGGTCGTTTATGTGTCACTTTGTTTTTTTTCGAAACCGATCCAGATTCCCTGAATGTTTTCAAAATTCTTGTAATTGTCGAATTATGAACGTTTTTACGTGGATGTCTTTCATTAAAAACATTGGCAGTCTCTACAAGTATGATAATTGTCACCATGTATCATTACAATACCCAATCTCTCCTGTATACTTAGTCGAGCAGCCATGATTGAATTGAAAAACTACTGAAATTTCTCTACAGATTTGTGAGTTATTCTTGATGCGTCAAAAATGGTTTGTTTACAATTAGAAATGAATTTGTTGTCAAAGCCAACTGTGATCGGCAAATGTTCTGTATCTCAATCATTCACAGTAAAATTCAAAGAACAAAACTATGGAAGCTGAGTATTGATATGGAAGTCGAATGTAACAACTTACGATATTTCTAAATTCATAAATAATACGTGAATACATTTTTCGAGTGGATAAAATATTGTAGATGCATTCTAATGTCTTGCTTGAAAAAAAACTATAAAAAAATTGTCATATTTTACAGTTCCTGATTGTCTTAAAAATTGTTATTCGTAGTGTGAAAATAAATTCATTTTCATTCTGGCATCATACCTTGGAGACAATTCAGTTTTATTTACTATTTGCAGCAAGATTTTGTGAAATTTCGTTACATAATTCAAATAATGTGATTTTCCCATGGGAAAAAACATTCAGAGAGTGATATCATCATATCTAACAATATACCATTCGTCTAGCATAATATTCCTTAGGGCGATGAGAAAAAAATTGGAAAAAAATTTAAATATGAAATTGGTCATGATTTGAATTTCTGGATCAACATTCGATTTTGAAAAATATTTCCCCATGAATTTGAATTCTACCGTGAGAAATAAAGTGATGGGATCATATTATTTCGAAAACAAAGCATGCTTCTCTATCTCCCTCGTATAGGGTCGTATAAAATTCAATTTTGGTGTTAGCATTATCAGGTTTGGGATGAAGCAGAGGTTTTTATCACGAATGTTTTTTTTTTATGAAATATATAATAAAAAAGTTTTCCATATGCCGGACACTGTGGAAAACGACGAAGATAAGATTCTCGAAGTTTTCTTTCTTCTTCAGCCAACTCTCTGAAATAGCTTCTCAGGACTTGTACAAAATCACCGATCTGGAGATTCCTAGATGATAAGATGCGAAAAATATCTTTGAAGAACTCACTGATGTTGAAAAGGGAAACATTCTCAATTGAATATCGATAGAAATATTTTTCTGTGAATTGAAAAATCCACGATTAAAATGAAGTTTATCTTTCAGTCGCAGATGATTCCACATCTGATTTTATGAACATCCTGTTTATATTTTCAACAAATCACTGATGTTCTTCGTATATCCACCTATGATGAAAATTCAATTTTTCGTGTAAAGTTGTGGAAATCCTCTTTCTTCTCCTGAATGCCCATCGCCGTAGACAGACGGTAATTAATCCTCTTCCTCTGCCACTTTTTCCAGACAGACCCGACCAATCGAAGCACATGAAAAGATTGATCCAAACGTAGTATCCCTCGGTACGGCTTCTTCTAACGTACGATATGGACGCGTAATTTGACAACCACTCGATATGATTATCTCAAACCCAGACTGAGGAAATTTCAGCTACTCCTTCAAACCTCGAAATGGATAGAACATCTGCCAAAACAAAAAATCTGATTGGTCCAGCACTCGGCAACTCACTCGGCCCAATCGCGTCAAACGGCCGATGCATGTTGTTATCGTTCACGTCACGAAAATTTAAAAGGACATTAATATTGATAAGATTGCACAATATGACGAACATTTTCATTTTGAAGAATTTTGAGTTTCTAACGAATGGTTTCCCAAATCAAATCTTATTCTGCATACACTAACCAAAAATTTTCTCATTCAGAGGTAAAATGAAGAAGTTAAAAAAATGTAATGGCCATAACTGTCTTATCACACATCCGATCTGAATGAATGATATAGCGATAGATGAGTATTTTATTTTACTTTGAAGTGCAAACATAAATACGATCCGGTTACCGGTTTACGGGAAATTTGGGGGTTTTTCAATACCCTCTTCAAATATTTTATTATAAGATAACGAGTCAGATAAGTTAGAGGTTTTGTAATGAATTCAGCGATTAGTTTGAGGTTTTCCAAAGTATTGACGTCAATTCCCACATGTATATGTTATGTAGAAATTGCGTCCTCCAAGTTAATTGGAGATTTGGTCTAGCGGGAACAAGGACAATAAAAAATTACCGACGTTTCGACGTTTATTTATTGTCTTCTTCAGGGCTGAAAGTACATATGGGTTGACAAAACATATTTAAATTAATTATAAAGATAACCATGATATGACACACAATGATGAATAAAACAGATTCACGAATAGTAATGTGTTAAAAACAATATAATTCAGTAGAACAATGATGAACTATGCTTTATAAATGAAACAAATAGAGATCTACCTTCTTTCCGTTATTCAGACATATATTATTTATCTAGTGTTGAGTATCATTGAAAACAAGCATTGTTGTTACTGTTCACTGTAGGGTACCTGTCTGAATTAGAATCGATGGTTTGTGTCGAAATAAAAAAAACTACCTTTATCTATTCAATAGTAAGGTGCTGGATGACTGAAATCGAAATGCATATTTAGTACGGTTTGTTTTGATTCATTTTAGTAACCCGATACCTGCAAGATCAAGCAGACAAGCTTGAGGACTGGTTCAACCTATGGAAGATCGAGATCAACGCGGAAAAGAGCCAAGCAATACTTTTCACCAGAAGGCGAACAACACCGTCAGGACATGTAATCATGAATGACCAACGAATCCCATGGGCAAACGAGGCCAAATACCTTGGAGTCACCTTGGACAAAAGATTGACATTCAGGCAACACGTAGATCGGACGCTCGGACTAGCGAAAGCAGCCCGAAAGAACCTCTACCCCCTCATAGGACGCAGTAGCAACATGGACCTCCAGTTAAAACTGCTCCTTACCAGGACCATCCTCCTCCCCATCATCCTGTATGCATTCGCCGCATGGGGTCAATGCGCACAAACATACAGGACCAAGATCCAGCTTTTCTTAAACGTGAGCCTAATAATGGCAGTGAACGCTCCCAGATACGTCCCGAATAGATTTATCTACAGGGACCTGAATGTCAATCCGAACTTCATTGACGACCATCTTCGGAACCACGCCACTGCGACGTTCCTGAAGACGGACACCCACACGAATCCGGTGATTCATGACATCCACGCGAACCTGGACGATACCAGGTTTAGAGAAAGGGAAAAGTATTTGCTACCAGCCAACCAAAACGATCGTCCACCACCGAGAGTAGCACTCCGGCGCGTCAGGTGAGTAACAACTCAATACAAAACACACCCACACCACACCATACACTTACACACCCATCAGGTATATCACCACCATGCACACACAGCACAAGTCAGGTAAACATACAACGATCAGATAACAAGGGGTTCAAAGCACTCAGAGGCTGACTTCATACCACAGGAGGTACGATCTCAATTTCGCAAACGTGCCATTTGCGAGTTGAGGACCGCTCCAAGGAGGAGCGGGGGAGGATGGAAGTGGACAGTAAATCTCGTTCACTCATAACATGAAGGAGATTTACTATCCATGGGCGCTCAACCTTAAGGGGCGCATGGTGTGTGTCGAAGAACCCAGTACAAAGTTATGCCTGATAGAATCGGTTAACGGACCAGAATTCAGAGGGTGAGTGATCCATCCATGGGCGCTCAACCTTGAGGGGGGCATGGTGATTCATTTTATATTTGTTGAGGATGTGGTTGTAGCATACACTCAATCTTTCTGTATCAGTTCCCATGTTCACAGTATTACTGAGAAATATATGGATCATTTCGCTAATTTTTCTTTTATACAGATCCTTTTCTCTATCAACAATATGGGCTTCATCAAAATTAAACTCGTGTCTTTCAGTGAAGTGATGTAATGCTAACGCTATTTTGTTGGGTTTATCTTTGTGTTTTCCTTACAGTCATAATTGTGTTGTTGTATACGAGTTTCCAGGTGTTGTTTCGTCATTCCAATATAACACTTTTCGCAGTTGATACAATTCACTCTATAAATTAGATTAGAGCAGTCAAAGGTTGGAGTTACGTCTTTCAGTTTCGTTAATACACATCTGATTTGATTGATTGGATGAAAGGCTAATTTTATTTGAGAGGGGTTGTGAGTTCTCAGACAACCCTGAATTTTTTCAGATGAATCTCTTATATATGGAAACCTATAAAATGTATTAGAAATAATTTTGTGGTGTGCTGGAGGATGGTTGTATTCATTCATGATTCTATTCACTAGGTATTTGGGATAGTTGTTGTCTTTTAGAAGTTGTTCTTTGTGGAATTCTAGGCTACTAAGATGATTGGCCCTAAATAAAAGATTCTTGATGGTTCCGATTTTTTGTTTAAGAGGATGATTTGAATAATAATTCAGCAGCCTACCAGAACTTGTAGGTTTGGAATACCAGTTAGTTTTCAAACTTCCATGGGGTTGTCTAGTTATTAGGATATCTAAAAACGGTATACTTGCGTCAACTTCAGCCTCTAGGGTAAATTGGAGTTTGGGGTGGTAATTGTTAAATACGATTAAGACGTTATCGATTTCATTGTTTGGGATAGCTAAAATGGTGTCATCTACATATACTTCCAAAAACGGAACCTTGAATGAGAGATATCTGAGACAGCTAGTGACTAAATCGTTCATTATCAAGTTGGCTAGAACTGGACTGGCAGGATTGCCCATTGCAGAGCCTTCAAGTTGATGATACAACTTCCCATTGGATGAGAAATAGCTTGAATTGAAAAGATCCTTTATAATTCTAGTAAATAAATCATAATCGAGTGAGGTGTATGCGGATAAAAATGACCATTTACTTTTTATTATATTCATTATTAGATTTTAAGGTATATTTGTGAAAAGAGAAACAACAACCAATGATATGAGAATGTATCCTTAAGGCAGGACTACGTTTTTACAGAATTCCACAAATTCAAACGTTTTTAACATTAAATTAAAATGTGGTTGTTAATTGTGCCAAAAGGCAACAACTATCCATAATACCTAGTGAATAAAATGATTAATGAATACAACCATCCTGCAGCACACCACAAAATTATTCCTAATGACACTTGGCCTACATTTTATAGGTTTCCATATATAAAAGGTTTATCTGGAAAAATTCAGTGTTGTCTGAGAACTTACAACACCTCTCAAATAAAATTGGAATTTTATCCAATCAATCAGATCAAAAGTGTATTCACGAAACTGAAAGACGTAACTACAACCTTTGACTACTCTAATCTGGTTTATAGAATAAATTGTATCAACTGCGAAAAGTGTTATATTGGAATGACAAAACAACACCTGAAAACTCGCATACAACAACACAATTATGACTGTAAGGAAAAACACAAAGATAAACCCAACAAAACAGCGTTGGCATTACATCGCTTTACTGAAAGACACGAGTTTAATTTTGATGAAGCCCATATTGTTGATAGAGAAAAGAATCTGTATAAGAGAAACATTAGCGGAATGATCCACAGAAAGATTGAGTGTATGCTACAACCACATCCTCAACAAATATAAAATGAGTCAAAACAAACCGAACTAAATATTCATTTCGATTTCAGTCATCCAGCACCTTACTATTGAAAAGATAAAGGTAGTTTTTTGTTCTTTGCTCTTTCTTCTATTTATCTCCAAAGTTTTTTCTACCTCGTTGTTTTTTTATTCCGACACAAACCATCGATTCTGATTCAGACAGGTATCCTACATTGAACAGCAAGAACAATGCTTGTTTTCAATGATACTCAACACCAGATAAATAATATATCTCTGAATAACGGAAAAAAAGGTAGATCTCTATTTGTTTTATTTATAAAGCATAGTTTATTATTGTTCTACTGAATTATATTGTTTTGAACACATTACTGTTCGTGATCTGTTTAATTCATTATTGTGTGCCATATTATGGTTATCTTTATAATGAATTTTAATATGTTTTGTAAACCCATATGTATTTTCAGCCCTGAAGGAGACGATAAATAAACGTCGGAACGTTGACAATTTTTTAAAATTTGGACCACTTTTATTGTTTTTGTTCCCGCTAAACCAAATCTCCAATTTATATATAGTATCCAGTAGATTCCTCTTCAAAACAGAGTTGCTTGTTTCAGTGACTCGCTTAGTCGATGTTTGTTTTGTCAATGTCTAGATCATTTCGAATTTCTGTAATGTTATGTACGAATTTAATTATATTAGTTGGATGTTTTTCCTTTTCCTGTGAGTTCTTCAATGTTGTCCCATAGAGATTTGCAGTAATTTTTATTAATTTCTATCTGTCATTCATATTAATTTTTGTTTAGTGATTCTCAGTAGACCAATCAATTCATTTTTGTAATAATCTCCTCAAATTCCTCAAGGATTTGCGACTGTAAGAGCCACCATTACTATTACACCTACATTGATTTACTTCGAAATATTGATTCGAGTTTGAAAATCCCATTCTATATATTAGTTTTATATTCATTTCATGTATCAGGGCATTGTCAAAATCTCTAGATCTGCATAATCCACATTTGAAAGTGAATCCTAATCAGAATTCAAATCGTATATTTGATATCAATGAAACGATACCGTACGAGTGAGAAAACTTTATAAATAGGCTTTGTATATTCTGAACGGTTATTCTCCCATCAGAATCAACAGAGAATATAATCAACAAAATACACATTCATAATGGAAGAGAGGAGTGAGCCTAATCCTCTATCCAGGAAATTTCCTCAGTTAATTTCCCCACATTCACGACAATGCAGATTATGTTGCGCCCCAATATTCTATACAGAAGCCCTTCACTGTCTCCTCGTGACATGAATACTCGAAACTTGAGACAATTTCTACGTGAAAATCCATGTTGAATGATATTTCTGAGATATGAAATAGGAAACATATATTTCAATATACCTAATGTATCGTGACAGGCGCACATGATGTTTCCTATTATAATATCCCCACATTGATAGCGCCTGTCTTCAAAAGGATTCAACGGAGAATAATTTGCGAAGGAATACCAGATGTTTTCAGCTACGAGGGTAGTCCCAGAAGTACCCGATCTATCGAAAAAAACACAAAAAATTCGGGAATAAAATAAGTAACATTTTTTTTAAGTTAAATGGTTTTATTGTAAAGGAACATAATAATGATGCAGATAATGTACTAAAAGCTGTAAAATAATTAGGTAGGTACCAGGTACCATTCATCACACCATTCTCCTCATCATAATGGGGTATTGATCAGACTAAAATAAAATCGTGGAGCGCGTCGAATTTCTATTATCTGCAGTCAACCGCTCATATCAAATTACGCTACGCCCAACGATTTCATTTTAGTCCGATAAATGCCCTATTTTGATGAGGAGAGTGGTGTGATGACTAGTACCTGGTACCTACCTAATTATTTGTCAGCTTTTAGTACATCATCTGCATCATTATTATGTTTCTTTACAATGAAAACGTTTTACATTTTTTAACTTATTTTATTCCCAAGTTTTTAGTTTTTTATTCAGTTACTTAATATTTCTCGTTCTATTTAGTTCATTTAGGGCCTCATTAATACAAGGTTGCTTTCCTGTCAGTTTGTTGCCATCTAGCTCCTTAATACATAATCTTTTCAAAGACTTTACTCGACTCAGTGCCACGTTAGTTTGTCCTTCCTCAAACAATTTCGATCCTAAATACACATCTGGGTGGTCTACAGTGCTGCCTTGCACTTTGTGAACAGTGGAAGCCCATGAAAAAATTAAGGGTGACATCATTCTTTCAGTCGTTCCATAAATGAACTTTGCTGGAAACTGTATGCCCAAGTCTTGAAGAGAAAACGTTAACGTTATATTATTTTTATCCACCCTAATGGCGCGCTTTAACCTTAACTTGGGTAGCCACCCTAACGCCACACAGTTCGACACGATACGAAATCTTGACTCGAGATGTTTTTTGGGCGCACATAAATTCAAAACGTATTGGTCCTGTGAATCAAATACACTCATTCTGGCATTGAAACTATGACGTCATATATAAAACTATTCAAAACGTATTCATAGGGTTTTGAAACCAAGTCGAGTTCAGTTTCAAAACATAATTCGTTGTTTTGTCATTCTCATAATTGAAGACGTGAGTAGATAAAGGTGTTATGTTACAATTTTTTCCAGAAAAGTAAGTCCAAAATTTTGTTCATTTGATTTTTTTCTATTTAAGACTAGCTGAGCGTCGGTGTGTCCAAGTGGTTATCGAAGATCATACAATTTCACTCACAAATAATGATTCATTAATGTGAGAAATGGTAAATACGAGAAAACCTTCATTTATGCAAAAAGAAACAGACTTTTAAGGATTGTATAACATAACATCTTCCTCCACTCGTGTCTTCAATTCATAAATAATAATAGCCCATAAATCTCGTTAGTAGGACATTCCACTTTCCACTAATAATCGTGAGAGTTTAAAATTTAAAATGAAAGAAATTGAACTAGGAAATTATTTATCAACAATTGAGTTGGAAACCTACAATGAATTCATTAGGTTCGATTATTGAATCGTATTCGAAATTATATATTCTTGCGGTTCGTGATGATAATGACGTCACGAAGAATCGTATTCAAATGCAAGATTGAATACGTTTTTATGCCAGAAAACACCTTTGGGTAGGGGATTCATGCTTGAATCACGATTCTAAAATGACAGAGTCCTTTGTTTTGTTTGTTTTGATTAGATACCTAGATTTCAGTTTCAATGTATTGACTGTTTCAAACTCTATGATCCACCATTTTGTTTCGGACGCCATCTCGGATTCAGAATTTTTCCATTGTTTACTGTATTCTACTAGTCCAAGCCCTTTTATTATATATCCATGTTGAGGGGGTTGTATTGACTGTCTAAACTCTATGATCCGCCATTTTGTTTCAGACGCCATCTTGGATTTGGAATTTTTTCATAGTGTACTGTATTCTACCAGTCGAACCCTTTCATTTGATATCCATATTGGGGGGGTTGTAAAAATTATGTATTCCGCCATTTTGTGGCGGCGGCCATCTTGGATTTACAACGATATTGAATACACGAAATTGTATTATCATCAGAACTTGAGGTGTGTACCAAATTTCAGATCAATCGGTCAACAGGAAGGTGGTAACATTTCAATTACTAGATTTGACCCACACATGACACAAACAAGGCAAGCTAAATAAAACCGTTTGAAAAATGAGATGTTCAATAGCGCGATACACTGTTTATAGTGTGAATCGTCGAGATCCTCAAAATAGCCATCAACCGCAGACTGTTGGCAAATCTTTCACCGTCGAACCATTTTTTCAAGTTTGGATAACGGATGTGTGAGCTGGTACCAGGTTATTCACTATGAATTACTCACCCTTTATCATCGTTATTATTGCCTATTCGCTGTGTGCAAGACTGGTAATGCCCTCTAGTGACTCGATTGCTGAAGTTTTCCTGTTTTATTTCCAATACTCGCTATGTTACAATTTAAATTTTTTGAAAATTTCTAAATAATCTACCACGATGTAACAATTTTGTGCTCACTACTAGTTCCAGATGAATCGAAGATTTTTCTGTCAAAGAAAAAAGTAAGTAAATGATTAAAAATATTTCTATTGATACGATAGTTCACCGTATTTGGAGGTTATCCACGTCAAGTTATGATATTTTGAATATCATAAAGTAATGCTACTCCTATGTACTTTCAGGTACGGCAAGTAATGTGCTTGCAGGTTAGATTATTGAGGTCGCAGGTTCATAAGGTCTTGAGAAAATAAAACAAGAAACATAATAGCCAAGTAGTTTAACAAATTAAAAAAAGTACCCATATAACCCTGGCTAGTTTTAACCTGACGGAAAACCACTAAATAACATCAGATTCAATGCAAAACTATTCAATGGAATTCTCAAATAATATAATAATCAGAAAAGGAATGAGGTTCACAATTTTACCTGAATATGTGATCCCACTTCTACCCTTGCAAGGATGTAAGAACGTTGAACGGTCTCTGAATAATACAATTACATTCAACACTCTCTAACCGTATTATTGTCAACAAAATATTGCGTATTGCTTATACAGTACAAGTAACGATGTTTACTCTCAGTACTTGAACTGCATTACATTTAACATTAGTTCACATGTAAGGCCAATTGCTTTTGTAACCGAAACCAGTTCCTGAAAATGAAAACACAAATATTCCTCTGCGAGGTTCTTTGTCCTGATAGAATGCCGTGTATGATAGACAACTCGGAAAAACATCAAAAGTATATCTGTCCCCTGTTCATAAGGCTGATTGATCAGTTTACAACACCGTCCAGGCGTTCCCGAACTCGCAGTTTAAGTCGCTATTTGCTTTTTATCACCGGCGTAACACCGTCCCACGGAACTTGGTTAATACTTTAACTATCCACTTCTAAACGATCAAATAGAAAATGGAAAAAATCTCAAATATTTATCGAATGAAAACCACACGTCCCGGAATTAGAGATTGAAATATCGTGGAATAACAGAACACTTATCTCTTTGCTGCAGTTTATGTGATGCAGTTGGAAATGTATAAAATTTACACGACTATTTTTGCAATCGTCTACACAGCAATAGCGAGAGCTCATTGTTATTATATCTATGTTGTTATACTACTCAACCGTTACCGTTGCCTTGCCACTACGATAATAATAATGTTTATTCATATGAAATATGGTACAATATTTTTAAGTGATTTGTGAAAAAACGGGGAGACCTCAGAAACTGAACGTTTTCAGCTTGTGCTTGTGATCACCAGGATTATTACCTACTTCTGCCACCATGGGCGCTGTCATGGTTTCATCTATCCCCTCCAGCCTAATGCAAACAGCGAATAGAAAAAAAAGTTAAATTTAAAAAATTTGTGGTAATGACTGATAAAATGCTTTCAAAATTACAGTAGCGAACAGATTTAGGGGAAAAAATTTTTTTAAATGGATACCCTATATATTATTCAATTTTTTGAATTATATTTTTTCCAGATTTGAAAAATATACCATATGTTACCCCTATCTTATACCGTTTTTGAGTTATTAAACGTCGAATAACTTGAGAGATAAGTGCCATGTGAAGTGGAATGAATAGAAAAATCGAATTTAAACGGTTTTCTTCACATAAAGGATTCAATATAAAATTGAACCAGAGAAAGGTAGATCTCAGGTGAAAAACAACTACTTTCCTGGCAAATACCACGCAGAACGTTGAATGATATTCACCTGAAAATCCATGCATACTTCCATAAAATATCAATGGACATTGAATGCAAATGTTTCTTTCTGATAAGCTCGATTATGTTTAATTTAAGTCGTGTTCACCTAACAATCCGCATACCGGTTTCAGGCTTCTTGGCCCTCATCAGTACGGAGTAGTCAACCAGCCAAAAGTCCAAAGAACTCTGGCTGAAGTGAGACACAACGTAAACAAACCATCATCGATCTTGTAACACCTATAGGTACGCCGGAAAAGATAAACTTTAACTGGCGGTACCTAGTGACAGAAAGAAACACTCCGAAAATCTCCCACCTCGATAGGTTTCTAAATAAAGATTCCTTCTCAGTAGGAGTGGCAAGCCCGTCTAGCATATAGTGAGAGATAAGGCGCCATGTGAAGTGGAATGAATAGAAAATGAATTTAAACGGTTTCTTTCACATAAAGGATTCAATATAAATTGAACCAGAGAAAGGTAGATCTCAGGCATGAAAACAACTACTTTCCTGGCAAATACCACGCAGAACGTTGAATGATAATCACCTGAAAATCCAAGCATAACTCCATAAAATATCAATGGACACTGAATGCAAATGTTTTTTCTGATAAGCTCGATTATGTTTAATTTAAGTCGTGTTCACCTAACAATCCGCATACCGGTTTCAGGCTTTGGCCTCATCAGTACGGAGAGTCAACCACCAAAATTCAATCTTATGAATCACTTAAACAAACCATCGATCTGCATCCTCTAGAGAGGAATCAGATAAACTTTAACGGCGGGACCAGTGACAGAAAGAATCTTTCTGCACTCGACCCGATAGGTTTACTTTCCAAAAAATATCTTAAAGAGAGTGGAACGTCTACATTGTGGACTAGCAAGTGATTGGAATTGGTTAAAAATCATTTAAAGGTTTCTTTGAGCCAAACCGGATCAATGTTAGGTAACACGAGAAAGGGACTCGGGAAAAATTCCCGGACTTGAAGATTTCACCTGAAAATCCATGCATACTTCCAAAATATCAATGGACATTGAATGCAAATGTTTTTCTGATAAGCTGATTATGTTTAATGTGTCACTCAATCCATAGGTTTCAGGCTCTTGGCCCTCATCAGTACGGATAGTCAACCAGCCAAAGTCCAAAGAACTCTAGTAGACACAACGTAAACAAACCATCATCGATCTTGAACTAGTAGCCGGAAAAGATAAACTTTAACTGGCGTACCTAGTGACAGAAAGAAACTGAAAATTCCCACCTCGATAGGTTTCAATAAAAGACTCTGTAGGATGAGCGTCTAGCTATAGGAGATAAGTGCATGGAAGTGGAAGAATAGAAAATCGAATTAAAGTTCATAAAGGACAATATAATGAACCAAGAAAGGTGTTGTGAAATCTTTCGGCAAATACACCGACGTTGAATGATATTCACCTGAAAATCCAGCATACTTCCATAAAATATCAGGACATTGATGAAGTTTCGAAGATTATGTAATTAAGTCTTCATAACGATACCTGCTGTCAGAAATACCAGCCAATCAAAGAATCTAAGAGCAATAAACAAACTCATGTCTGTACACCTATAGTAGCGAAAAGATAACTTTAACTGGCGGTACAGTGAGAAGAAAATCGAAATTCCACTCGATAGTTCAATAAAAGATTCTTCTCTGATGCAACGTAATAGTAGAGATAAGTGCAGTGAAGGAATGATGAAAACGGTTTCCATAAGGATTCAATATAAATTGAACCAGAAAGGTAGATCTCAGGTGAAACAACTACTTTCCTGGCAATACACGCAGAACGTTGAATGATATTCACTGAAAATCCATGCATACTTCCATAAAATATCAATGGACATTGAATGCAAATGTTCTTTCTGATAAGCTCGATTATGTTTAATTTAAGTCGTGTTCACCTAACAATCCGCATACCGGTTTCAGGCTTCTTGGCCCTCATCAGTACGGAGTAATCAACCAGCCAAAAGTCCAATTTTTCTATTCATTCCACTTCACATGGCACTTATCTCTCACTATATGCTAGACGGGCTTGCCACTCCTACTGAGAAGGAATCTTTATTTAGAAACCTATCGAGGTGGAGATTTTCGAGTGTTTCTTTCTGTCACTAGGTACCGCCAGTTAAAGTTTATCTTTCCGGCGTACCTATAGGTGTTACAAGATCGATGATGGTTTGTTTACGTTGTGTCTCACTTCAGCC
This sequence comes from Gonioctena quinquepunctata, assembly GCA_018342105.1. Taxonomy (NCBI): domain Eukaryota; kingdom Metazoa; phylum Arthropoda; class Insecta; order Coleoptera; family Chrysomelidae; genus Gonioctena; species Gonioctena quinquepunctata. The sequence continues at coordinate 424,010 of JAFIRS010000686.1, forward strand.
AGAGTTCTTTGGACTTTGGCTGGTTGACTACTCCGTACTGATGAGGGCCAAGAAGCCTGAAACCGGTATGCGGATTGTTAGGTGAACACGACTTAAATTAAACATAATCGAGCTTATCAGAAAGAAACATTTGCATTCAATGTCCATTGATATTTTATGGAAGTATGCATGGATTTTCAGGTGAATATCATTCAACGTTCTGCGTGGTATTTGCCAGGAAAGTAGTTGTTTTCACCTGAGATCTACCTTCTCTGGTTCAATTTTATATTGAATCCTTTATGTGAAGAAAACCGTTTAAATTCGATTTTTCTATTCATTCCACTTCACATGGCACTTATCTCTCACTATATGCTAGACGGGTTGCATCTACGAGAAGGAATCTTTATTTAGAAACCTATCGAGGTGGGAGATTTTCGGAGTGTTTCTTTCTGTCACTAGGTACCGCCAGTTAAAGTTTATCTTTCCGGCGTACCATAGGTGTTAGCAAGATCGATGATGGTTTGTTTACGTTGTGTCTCACTTCAGCCAGAGTTCTTGGACTTTTGGCTGGTTGACTACCTCGAACTGATGAGGGCCAAGAAGCTTGAAACCGGTATGCGGATTGTTAGGTGAACACGACTTAAATTAAACATAATCGAGCTTATCAGAAAGAAACATTTGCATTCAATGTCCATTGATATTTTATGGAAGTATGCATGGATTTTCAGGTGAATATCATTCAACGTTCTGCGGTATTTGCCAGGAAAGTAGTTGTTTTCACCTGAGATCTACCTTCTCTGGTTCAATTTTATATTGAATCCTTTATGTGAAGAAAACCGTTTAAATTCGATTTTTCTATTCATTCCACTTCACATGGCACTTATTCTCACTATATGCTAGACGGGCTTGCAATTCTACTGAGAAGGAATCTTTATTTAGAAAACCTATCGAGGTGGAGATTTTCGAGTGTTTCTTTTCGTCACAGGACCGCCAGTTAAAGTTTATCTTTCCGGCGTACCTATAGGTGTTACAAGATCGATGATGGTTTGTTTACGTTGTGTCTCACTCAGCCAGAGTTCTTGACTTTGGCTGGTTGACTACTCCGTACTGATGAGGGCCAAGAAGCCTGAAACCGGATATGCGGATTGTTAGGTGAACACGACTTAAATTAAACATAATCGAGCTTTATCAGAAAGAAACATTTGCATTCAATGTCCATTGATATTTTATGGAAGTATGCATGGATTTTCAGGTGAATATCATTCAACGTTCTGCGTGGTATTTGCCAGGAAAGTAGTTGTTTTTCACCTGAGATCTACCTTTCTCTGGTTCAATTTTATATTGAATCCTTTATGTGAAGAAAACCGTTTAAATTCGATTTTTCTAGTCGAATAACTTAGTTATACCTTCTAGTTGTTACTGTAAACACCTATCCTAAGATAGTCAACATTTTCAAAATAAGCTATGAAAATGACAACTATATAATGTTTGTTTAGTGACAGTTCTTCAATGGAATAATCAAAATGGTTCACAGTGAGGAAGAAAAAGTTTATTTATACAAAAATAGATAACAAAGATTTATTTATCAAATTTTAATTACATAATAACTCATGAAATATGTCCAATGTGTCTACCATCATTGTCAATGCATAATTGATAATATCTTATATTTATAAGAGCGTTGAGAATTGCTTCCTTATTGACTTTCAGATTCTCTATTTCTAGTCGAATCGTGTCTTTAATGAGTTGAATATCATCATTATTATTAACAATGTTTTTCAGAAATCCGCAGAAAAATTCATCCATAGGGGTCAAGTCCAGACTGTTAGGTGGACGTTTGATACTTCCATTATTTCCTATCCATATTGAGAATACATTATTCAAATGTTCTTGAACGGGTATGACACTATGCGGGGTTGTCCCATCTTGCATCCAAATCATACTGGCTTCCGAAAAATTATGTAAAATGATATTTTCTACTTCTGGGATGAGTATTCCTCAATAAGTATCTCCTGTCAATATATAATCATAAAATATAAGGCAAACAATTTTATTTCAAACAATTCCGCACAAAACGCTAACAGTTTCACTTCCTGTTTTCTTCATTTGTTTAACCCATCTTTTTCTGTTGTCTTTTTTTTTCCAACGACCTTCGATTTTTCCTATAAAAAAGGATTACTTATCAGTCCATAATATTTCAGTTGAATAATCGAGATCTTCATTCAAATTTTGAATCATCTGTTAGTTGTTCTTTCTCAAAGTATTTTGGGAAAAGTTTACCCAATTGATCGTTACATTTTTTCAAATACATTCATTATTTTATAAAAAACAATACAATGTTTCAAAAAAAGTCTATTCGCGAATTAATATGGATAGGCTTACCTTCGAAATGAAGCAGTATATCCAGCTCTTCTTCCTGGTTTTCTTGAACTACACGCTTTTTCCTACTGAAACTGACGGTATGATTCTCCCTTTGGTAAATATTTCTATTGTATTTTATGATCGTGTTGGACGATTTGGATACAACACCCTAGATGCACTTTTTGCTGCACGTTTATTTTTGTTGTTTCGTATAAAGCAAGTATATATTTTAACTTTTTCTTCCTCACTGTAAACCATTTTGATTATTTCATTAAAGAAATGTCATCAAACCAACCCAATACCAGGCAATCCAGCAATCTGTCAAAACGAAAGCAAGATGGTGGCTGTTGGCACACATTGTTATTCGTCATAAGCGACCATATTGGTGAAAGTATTTATTTTGCTTTTCTGTACTTTTTAGAGTAGTTTTTTCAATTTTGGATTGAAATTCTTGCTTTTGCTGAAGAAAAATGCCCCTTACTTATATTGTAGTTGATTGACTGTAGGTCCCGTCACGACATGGATAGAGTCGGGTTCTACTCTGTGCCTACAGTTTCAAATCACAGTCAGTTTCTGACTAGTAAAAATGACTTATCGAGGAGGGGAAGAGCTTTATGGTTCGCTGCAATCAACCGGGAAAATCTTTCGTATTCGAACAGGTGAGTTTTTGTCCACTAAAAACTTACAAATAATTCAGTTCAGAAATATTCAATGTGAAAGGATCTAAATCACTGATCAATCTCAACTCCATTTTATACTTTTAGCAAATATAGAGATAAGAAAGTAAACAGAAGATGAGGATGTATTTTTATAACGTCACTGCTTTTCAACAATAGTGTCTTCAGGTAATCACTCTCTATCTAAATATAAATAATTAGCAACTCTAAAGCTCCGGAAATAACCAAAATTGCACTTTTACTTGCCAACGACCACACTAAGAGTGATGTTCTAATGCTGATTATCAATTGCCAACAACCGCCATATTGCTTGTCACGTGGTTTCGATTGCCTGAAACATGTCATTTTCATAGCAAACTTTAAAAATGTTAACTTTCATAGGATAGGTACATACAGTAACAACTAGTCTTAGTTATTCGACGTTTAATAACTCAAAAACGGTATTAGATAAGAACATATAGAGTTCACCCTGTATAGCGAAGTAACATACTTGGTAGAAAGTTTGCTCCGCAGTAAAGTGTGAAAAATTCGTGTTTTCCTGAACCAAACCAGTCTTGTACCGGCCTGGAACAGAAAACTAACCCACCTGCACCATATATATTGGACACGACGTTGAAAAACCTCCCTGAAGACAAAAAATCGGATGGAAATCTAATTGGAAATTGCGATCTGGCGAGCAAGGAATCAGTCCTTGCAGGGATCGGTTCTCTGCCGAGGGCCGATCTCCTGGAGGTGCTGGGGGCATTGTTGTCTTCCCTAGGTGAAGATTTATTGAAAATACCAATAATAAGTTCACTAATTTCGGCGAAATCGAATGAAAAGTCAGAAGGTTCTGGTGATGTCCCTGCTACAAAAAGGCTCAGAAAGGAGCAATTTCCCGCCCTGCCGGCTACCAAAGATACGCAGAATCAACCCTCGACATCTTATCCCTATCGTAGAAGCTTTAGACCAGTAGCATATATCGACTCTAGTAGAAAAACTGCGATAAATGTTTCAACTTCAAATAGATTCCAAAGTTTGACAAATGTCACATCAGACAGTGACATGCACCAACCGGCGAAAAATGGTCCAGCGGCTGAACCCGAATCCGAGTGCGCCTCTTCTAGCGGAGGGACCAGCCAAGTTCAAAATTGTACAGAGAGTGCCGACGACGTGAATATGGATGATGCCAACGCGACAAATACTTCACCCACAGAGCAGACTCCAGATACAATTAGAAGACAAAACGTCCCTCCTATCACAGTGAGAGATAAAACAAAGTGGGTCACTGTTAATTCTTTATTCAAAAGTAATAATATTAAATTGAACAAACTGTCAAAGAATGTATTTGACGGAATCAAGATTTTTCCGAACTCTCCTGAAGACTATAGAAAAATATCCAGTATTTTTAAAGATCAAGGTATTCCTTTTCACACCTATAGTCTACCTGATGATAAAAAATTGAGAGTAGTCTTCAGGGGAGTCCCCGAATTCTTAGATTGTAACGACATCCATAACGAGCTGATTGAGAGGGGGTTCGCCCCGGTCTCAGTGGTCCGTATGCGCAAACTGAATTCATCAAAACACACCTCTGCCAATGGTATTAGTTCTCTTGGATAAAGAACAAAACATATCTTCCAAGTCACAGATATTTTGAACGTTCAAGTGACAGCTGAGCCACAGAGACCCAGGGCCTCTGTAGGCCAATGCCACCGCTGTCAGAGATTCGGCCACTGTCAGCTTAACTGCTGTGCCGTTCCCGCTTGTGTAAAGTGCGGTGAGAATCATATTACGAGGGAATGCCAAAAGTCTCGTGATGAACCGGCCAAGTGTGCGAATTGTAGTGGGGATCACACTGCAAATTATCGGGGATGTCCCAAATGTCCTCGGCTAAGGCGCAGGGTAGACCCTGCTTCAAATCAGTACGAAAGAAGGCATTTCCCCGTAAATTTGGGAAAGACACAAGCGGGGGTGTCATATGCGGCGGCTGCCCAGGGCGCCCCCCCTGCTCAATCAGCTCAAGTCACAAATAGCCCCAAAGACATTCTTTCCACTTTGGATCAAATGAGGATGCTGTTTGCACAGTTCGCAGAAGCTGCTGCAAAATTCTCAATCGGTTTTAATCCCAACTAATGGGTGAAAGGCAGCTTCCGAATTTCATCAAAGCGGTGAGTTGGAATTGTAACGGTCTTCTCCAGAACAGACTCGAGTTTATAGAGTTTCTTGTAGAGAACAACATTGATGTTGCTTTTCTGCAAGAGACTCGTCTGAATGGACAACCTGTTAGATTTCCTAACTACAAAATGCTTAGAAATGACCGAATTGGGCGTCCGGGTGGCGGTGTTGCCATTTTGGTGAAACGCTGTCATTCGCACGTGCAGCTCGGCATTTCAAATGATGATACCCATGGTATAGAATCAGTAGGTAGTGTTTTCAACACGAGGAGGGGTCCTATTCGTTTAAGCAGTGCCTATAACCCTCCGAACAATAGAATACTCCCTGAAGCACTCGATGTGCTTCTAATGGAAACAGATCAACCCGTTATTGTTGCAGGGGATCTGAACGCTAAGCACGTGCAGTGGAGCCGTGTTACCAACACGAATGGTAGGCGACTGTGGCAACACAGTGACAGGTATGAATACCAGGTGTTGGCTCCAGGTGAGCCCACGTTTTTTGGTGCCGGTAACGGTAGACCTGATGTGCTTGACATTGCCCTGGCCAGGAATATCCCCTGGAACTGGGACATGCACGTTCTCGCCGAGTTGAGCTCTGATCACAACCCGGTTATTTTGACGCTTGGAGGTGATCCACCGCCCCAGACAGATCGTCTGTGTACGAGAGTAAACTGGGAGATGTTCAGTTCACTCCTGGAGACTGCATATTGCGCTCCTGAGAGAATGAATTCTCCACTTGAGTTGGATGAGGCCGTAGCGCGGTACGAACTCACCATTAAAAATGCCTTGATGGATTGCTCCCGCAGAGAACAAGCTCCCAAATACGATGATGAATTCCCGCAAAGGCTTAAAAATCTAATACGTGAAAGAAATAGGGCGAAAAGAGCCTTTCAAAGGAGTTTGTTTCCTGCGGACAGAATCCGGGCTAATCAGTTGAATAGGAGGTAAGAGAAAGTATAACGGAATTTAGGCATGAAAGATTTGGCAATATACTTCAAAATCTAGAAAACAACAATCAATTATGGAAGCTTAGTAAAAATTTGAAGACTAAAAAGCCGATCTTCCCCCTATTCACGGTGAGGGCGGAATGTGCTATGACTCTGAGTCTAAAGCTCGAGCATTTGCAGATTCGATGGAAAGGCAATTTAGGCTGAACGAGCATCCAGACGATGATCTGGATCGGGAATTTTTGTTAGAAGATAGGGTTCGTCGCACCTTGAGAGAGCCAAATCGGGATGACATTCGTCCGGCTTCGCTGGATGAACTTAAGGCGCACATTAGAGGATTAAATCCTAGAAAAGCGCCTGGTTATGACGGTATTACTAATCGAATGATTAAGTATTTTCCGGATAACCAGTTGCAGTCATTGTTGAACATAATAAACAATTCGATGCGCCTTAAAAGATTTCCTCGAAGGTGGAAGCATGCCATCGTGGTGATGATTCCGAAGGAAGGACAAATCCGACCTTCCCACAAAATTATCGTCCAATCAGTCTGCTTTGCAGTTCAGCTAAGTTGGCTGAGAAAATCGTCCTGGAAAGGCTCGACGATGAAGTGGATGACAGAAATGTCCTACCGAATGAGCAGTTCGGCTTTCGCCGAGCTCACTCCACCGAGCTTCAGGTTCTGAGGCTGGTGGAAGATACCATAAATTCATTAAATACCAACAACAGCGCCCATGTTATACTTCTTGATATCAGTAAAGCGTTCGATAGAGTATGGCATGAAGGCTTGCTTTCAAAATTGATAGACTTCCACTTGCCTCTGGGTCTGGTGAAGTGGCTAAAATCATTTCTCATGGGTAGGACATTCCAAGTCAAGGTCGACAATTGTCTCTCGGATTCGAGAGCAATTGAGGCCGGCGTTCCTCAGGGGGCAATATTGTCTCCTATGCTCTACGCCCTTTACACGTCAGACATACCCAGGAGTGAACACGTGAAGATTTCCTTTACGCTGATGATACGGCCTTACTTTCTTCTTCAGCCGACCATCTGATGGGTGTCGTCTATTTGCAGAATGCATTAGACGATCTCCAGCAGTGGTATCTGGAGTGGAAAATAAGGGTGAATCCTGACAAAACGCAGGCTATTTCGATGGGTCGCAAGAGAAACAACCCAGAGAGAGGAGTGACTGTCTCTGGAAGGGAGATTAATTGGTTGGAGCAGGTCAAGTACCTCGGAGTTACATTGGATCGCCGACTCACCTGGAGGCCACACGTTAAATTGATAAAAAATAAAATACATAAGAAAATCGCATCACTCTATCCGTTAGTAAACAGGAAAAGTAAACTTTCCCTGAAAAATAAAGTTATGATCTACAAAATGGTTTTCAGACCTGTCATTTTGTATGCCTCAGCCGCTTGGCCAGACCTGCAGAACGAGCATTTGCGTCCTGCAGAACGAGCAGGCGCAAATGAAAGTTCTGCGTATGATAACGAACGCTCCGTGGTACGTGAGGAACGAACGGATACTTGAGGACTTAAATCTGCCTTCCATCAGAAGTATCATTAGAGAACGCAATCAGAGAGTATTTGATTGTGCAATAGCCCACGAGAATCCTCTTGTGAGGGAAGCAACTGATTACAATATTGACGACCCTTCGCGTTTTAAACGTCCCAGGCGCTCTCTGGAGTGATGGGCTATTTATTAATCCATACAGGGTAGTGAAAGCTGCATCCTCTCTAGAAATTAATATTTTTCAAAACTTTCAGATCAAAAATTATTTCTCGGCTATTTTTGAGAATCACCACCATGGCAATGACTGGAGATTCTTCTTTAGTCCTTGTCCAATCAAAATTCAAATTTCGTGAATGGCTGTAGCCCACTTGTTTTTATGTTGAAAGAGTAAGAGCCTCCGGGTTACACTCGAATATAATAGTGATAGTAGACCCTGATGATAGTAGACCCTGATGATAAGAACATATAGAGTAAGATCCCAGAGCGATCAGACATGATTTATTTTTACATGGATGAAACCTTAACTACTCAGTAGCGTCTAGTGTACATTGAATACCTGCGTGCTTGTGAAGCTTGCCCTGTGACACCTGGGCAGGTACCAGGTGAGAAAGGTAACTGAAAATAAGAGTTATTTAACTTAAATTTGTATGGCTGATTATCATATATATTTTGTAGAATATTATTCTAAACTAGTATCATAAAGTGTCAGACACTTTTCATGGACCAGAGTTGTTGTCAGACGCTTTAAAGCTCGACAAAAAATTGATGAACTTTACTCATTTTTACATGTCTGATTTTTAAATATGTTATTAAAGTAACTATCACAAAGTTATATTTCATCAGTCAGACAAATTCTAGTGACCAAACATCCCCTAAACACAAAAACTATTCAGCGGGGAGTGCGAGCGCGAGAGCACTATGCATGCATTTCAGAGTCAGTGAGACGTCCGCAACAACTTGGTTCCCCTTCTTAAACTCACCATCTGCTCCACTCTACTGTGTATTATATGCAGCGTTGCCAATTACCGGGATTTTTCCCGAAAATCGGGAATTTCAACGTGTGCCGGGAATTGTGTCGGGATCAAAATTATCATACGCAACTCCAGTGCATATATTCGGATTTGTTTTAATTGCTTCAGGACATAGAGTTGATTTTTGCATAGAGTAATAAGTAGCTTCAATTTCCAGCTCCTCTACCCCTGGATAACTAATACAATGGCCATATCTGTGGATGATGTCGATTATATAACGACTGCTTGTTAAGCTTCTTAAAGCCATTCCGAGCTTAATATGCTTCGACGTTTTACATTTACCATTTAAGATAGCATACACAGAATCCTGGCTCAAAGATTTAACTAGTCGAACACACTTAAAATTGTTTTTCCTTTTGCTGTTACTTCCTGCAATAAGAGTAAAATTAAATTGGGATAAGTCTTCCGGCACTGAAACTTCACCGTTTTTAAGATCCTGAACAGATAAATTATTTGGCAATTTTTTTTCTCAATTTGTAGTACTGATTTCCTCAATATCAAAGCAGCTTTACTAAGAATGTCCTGATCCTTCAAATTGTCTAATAACTCTTCATCAATGACAGAAACATGTTTCGGAGCAAAAAATCTCGAAACTTATAACTCATCGTTTTTTTCCGACAAATCATCGTCTAGAACTGTCAACTATAATTTAATCTGCCTTCGTTTATATGTTGTCCTAATATTTTTATTATTATAGTATTTTCAATTGTTGCAGAAACATCACATTAAAAGTTGAGTTGAATTCGTGTGTGGGTTGTAAGAAATAGTATCGTCTATGGATATTCCTAAAAGAACCACAATTGGCGCTAGTGTTTGGGGGATGTTATTCAAGTAAAGGTCGTATCAAATTTGAATTAAGGAGCACCTTTAAATTTGAAAATTTCGGAAAAAAATTGCGATTTGAGAAATTATTTTTACAAAATATAATATCTGAGGACCGAACTGAGGCAAAGAAAAATTAAAATAAAATCATAACGTGACAGTGGACGACCGTCAAATGTTTTGTCGAGTTCACAATGTTCACATAGCAGCTTTTCACGTTTCAGCTTACGGCGTCCTGTTTTCTGACTGACTGCTCAAAATAATGAACTCAATGGTACATATCTGACGTAGTGTGTTACGAATAGTAATGAAATTCCCGTTTTATCCTACAATTGTAAAAATCCTGACACAATTCCCGGCACACGTTGAAATTCCCGATTTTCGGGAAAAATCCCGGTAATTGGCAATGCTGCATATAATACACAGTAGAGTGGAGCAGATGGTGAGTTCAAGAAGCGGAACCAAGTTGTTGGGAACGTCTCACTCGCTTTGAAATGCATGCATAGTGCTCTCGCGCTCGCACTCCCGGCTGAATAATTTTTGTGTTTAGAGGATGTTTGGTCACTCGAATTTGTCTGACCGAAGAAATATAACTTTGTGATAGTTACTTTAACAACATATTTAAAAATCAGACATGTAAAAATAAGTAAAGTTCATTAATTTTTTGTCGAGCTTTAAAGCGTCTGACAAAAACTCTGGTCCATGAAAAGTGTCTGACACTTTATGATACTAGTTTAGAATAATATTCTACAAAATATATATGAAAATCAGCCATACAAATTTAAGTTAAATAACTCTTATTTTCAGTTACCTTTCTCACCTGGTACCTGCCCAGGTGTCACAGGGCAAGCTTCACGAGCACGCAGGTATTCAATGTACACTAGACGCTACTGAGTAGTTAAGGTTTCATCCATGTAAAAATAAATCATGTCTGATCGCTCTGGGATCTTGGACTGATATGGTATATTTTTGAAATCAGGAGAAGATCATTCCAAAAATACAATAACATACAGCATATTCCATGAAAAAAAAATATGCCTTTAAATCTGCACGCTACTGTATTTTTCATAGCATTTTATCAAAATTCAGTCATAACCGCACAACTTTTACCTACCTATCAATTCATCATGGCCTGAAAATACCGGCAGTAGCACACGAATTTAGGAAAATGTTTGGCCGGCATAGGAATACACTCCATCTGGGAGAACAAAACATGCCGAAGGGGATTCAAAATAACATCCATAACATCCAGATGATAAGTATTTAGAATTATGAGTATTATATACAGTTGAAAGTATACACATAAGTTCAGCCATTATTGCCGTTTCGCTTTTCAAAATGTTATAATAATCACGTTTTGTCATCCGAATGATGTAATTCCCTTTATATTCATTTTGATATATTTTAAATCAAACCTATGTTCACTATCCAGAATTACAAGCCTATGTAACACAGGAATGGTATGGCCACTGAAAACAGTTACCCTTCTTTTCGCATGAAAACGAAACAACATGATCAATAAGATAAGAAATGCTATTAAAAAAGGTACAATTGTCACGCTCATATTCATTCCACTCAAAAATAATATAACTTTCATCACTCTGACTGAAAATAATGAACAAAACATTTTATAACATCTCAAGGACTCAGTTATGCATACAGATTGAAAAGAAATTCAACGGTTAGTGGCTCATCACCATTCTTTGTGCCTTTTTTCATTTCATTATACTGTCCACTGCATTATTTCTCGTCACACGATGTTTTCTGGTAGTCATTTTGATGTCGTTAAATAACTGAAATCATAATTAGTATTATTACAAACGTTTCATCATATCTATTTTGACTCGTGACGCTGCATTAAATATTCAACAGATTAACAACAATTTGTTAATTAAGAAGCTGAGCTTATGGTTTAGACATCAACGTTCATCCATTTTTTAAACAGATTCCCGATAAAAACTCAGTTGTTTTGTGTTTATTTATGTGTATTTGAACAAATTAAAAAAAACAATTGCCTATCCTGATATATAATGTAATACTAAAATATACAACAAGGCACGAAAAGCCCAAAAGAGGCTGAGGTGTAACTAGCGACGAGACCAGCATCCGAGGGAAAAAAAAATATAATATTTCATGGCCTCTTCCCATGGGATAGAAAGAAGATACGGACAGTTGTACGTCGTGATGATAAGGGAACGCTGAAAAGCCTTGCTAGCCTTCCAAAAACAGAGGTGATGGGGCTATCCCTGCTGATGGAGGCAGGTTTTGCCTGAGTTTATGCTAGGCATCGTCAGTTCTACTACAAAAAATGTCTTTAACACATCTCCTGCCAAGAACATATGAGTGTTATGAGCTCTGCAGGGCTGGAAAAAGTGGTGGCAAAAAAACGGATTCAAGTTATTGATTTTTAGGGGTGTGTCGCCTAATCTCAACAAAATTATTCAAATAAAAACTTTTTAACAAAAAATTAAACCGACGAAATACGGAAATGAAAAGTAAAGAATGAAATAAACCTTTTTAGTCTCAGTAACCAAGCTCCTGAACTGATGTAAGTAACTAATTTTGAGTCGGCGCCAAACAAACAGGCAAATGAGTTAGGTAAGGCGTAAAATGATGGCATCGAGTTGCGCGGTGCCATTCTGATAATTTTTTTGAAGTAATTTAATGATGTTCGTTGATTGTTTGTTTGGCGCCGACTCAAAATTAGTTACTCATATTAGTTTAGGAGCTTAGTTACTGAGACTAAAAAGGTTTATTTTATTTTTTACTTTTCAGTTCCGTATTTCGTCGGTTTAATTTTTTATTAAAAAGTTTTCATTTTTCAATTTTTTATGAATGAAATATACTAATTCTACCTACTTGTTTTTTGGTTACTTCCAAAATACTTACTTACCCACCTTACTTCAACTATTACCAGTTAAATAATATGATTATCTACTTTCACTATTTGTTGTAATATAAATTATTTTTGTTGTTCTGGTCAGTTTATTTCATTACTTTGTTCATCATTCCATCCTCTCAAAGAATATAATGGTTTTGACGGATGTGGAACAGAAATGATGTCAGTGGCGATGTGTCATTGTCAACTACGTATGTGTTTATAAGTGAAAAATCAATTATCCCCTATGTTTCTACCCGTAGGGGTATATAATTCCATTCGAAATCTAAATATAAGGTATACCCTATCTATTAAAAGAAGAATCATCCAAATCGAAGAACCCAGTACAAAGTTATGCCTGATAGAATCGGTTATCGGACCAGAATTCAGAGGGTGTGTGATCAATATCCTTCATGTTGCTACCCTTAGGGGTGGATTTCATCTTTTAAATTCAAATGGAACCACCTTCGAAGTACACCCTATCCACTGAAAAGAAAAGAATTATCGGAATCGGACGCCTCAGTAAAAAGTTATGCGTGATCATAAATTGAAAAAAATGATGGAAAAAAAAATATACGGGTGGACTAGAAAACCTCCTCCTTTTTGGTTTCGTCGGTTAATAAAAGGTAAAAAGAGGTAAACTAGTCGGGGATTGAGCTATTGATCTATGATATGTGAAGTCAGCGCCTTCTTCACCATGTCAAAAAGTGGGCAGGTTATATATGTTGTACTAATATTATTATAATTTTCATTACCTTCTTTCCTAATGAATCAGCCCGTGTTTTCTAGGCTGATTGTCGTAGGCTTTGATATTTGTTATATCACTGGTGAGCGGACTTTTGAGGATAAAGTATCTATGAAAGTTGCTCAGTATCTTGATAATATACTTTGTAAGTAGCTCTAAATTTGCTTTTTTATGTAGCTCATCCAGTCGGATGTATCTATCACGATCGGTGATGATACGAAGTACCTTATGCTGCAGCCTGTTCAGTCTTTGGGATCAAGAACTGGTCAAACTGCAGAATAAAGTTCATACCACCAGCATTGAAGTGCCACATTTCTACTATTTCATAGCGCCTGAAATACCTTCCTCGAATTTGCTCCCACCTCTTGCTATCAATGTTATCCACATCACTCAGTGATTTGGGGCTAAAGGAGCTAGTATGGCAAAATGAGTTCAACTCACAGGAATATGACAGAACCCTTTCCGTCATCACAGCTATCTTTTACTCTAAACTCCTCGAAGATTTCCACATTTGCAAAGTTGATATCCTCCGTTTTTTGAGGGTCAATCTCTATCTTGTTACTCTCTAGACAGGGCAAACCAACCCATGCAGGTGAATCTGGAGCTGTTTGGCAGCTACTCCACGCCCAAACGAATGGGCGTATATTGTGGTGTCATCCGCATACACAGCCATATTCGTGCGTGCAAGCAGGACACTTGTTCCGACTGGATATTCATGTTTTTGAACAGTGAGATGTGTAATGAACAATTCAGAAGTTGTCATGTATATTCCACAGATTGACTACCAGGTTTGTTAACAACTCATTGAGTCAAATTTCAATTATTCAGTCATGGTGCTTCGTTTCCCTTCTGATCTATGTTATCAGTTTGGAGGATACCCATTGGGAAATAGGATATCTAGTACACTCCTAAGTACATTTTTCATTGACAATATGAACTTTTGACTCTCCATTAATGTTGTTCTGTGAAATATGTCAAGTACGAAATATAAATCTGAAACACAAGTTTCAAATCAGCTAATTTAGGCTTCATTTCATCATAATATATACTGAGGAGTGTTAGCTCCAACAATGCCATAGATCACACTGAAATTCCACATTTTTGAAAACAAAAAAATTAATGACCCCTTTCAGATCATTCTATTCCAAGGATGTGTTTGATGATATGAACAGGATGTTCATAAAATCGGAAAATCTGAATAAAAATGCAAATTTTCACTTTCAGATTTTTTCTTTTGAGGTAGGGTCCTTTCACAGTATCTATCAGATGTAGTTCAATTTCCAGCGTGGCTTTAGCAGAGGTAGTAGTTGTTTTCTGTCAGATATTACAAAAATTAACTTCATTAGTGAGGTAGATTTCTCAATTTTCAGAAAAAAAATTCTATTCAATTTTTAATTGAGAATGTTTCTCTTTTTAACATTATATTCCACTTATTGCTCATTTTCATCGGAAGTAATTGTAAAAGTCAACAATTCCAACCAAAAATACATCTCCGCCTACAATAAAACTCGTACGTACATTGAGGATTAGGTTGGGCCATGATTTTTTTAGCATATTTGGAATATACGCGTACGACTTTGTTGTTGATTTTTTTTCCTACGTTCCTCAAACAATTTTTGAAAATGCTACAGCGTTTTGAATACGCGGAGTTTCAAAACGCCTCCATGACCTTGGAGAGAGAGCGTGACGTGACATCTTCTCTTCTGCAGTAGGTGTAGCTGCCACTAATATTGTGAAGTGTTCATTGTACGCGTCGTTATCAATATTCATTCTGTAATTTTCAAAATGCCTACTCCAAAAATTAGTTACCGTTGGTGTAATGTACCTGGTTGGGATAATTCAACAAGAGAAATGCCGCAAAAATAATTTTTGCGTGCCCTTCGAAGAAAAAAGGGAAAAAACTAGTTTTGTGTTGCTCGTTGCAAATATATACAAAAAAACCACAATTGTTTTGCTGCGAGGATCATTTCACTTTGAAGCATGATATGGAAAACTACATATAGTATTCATTAAAAAAGACGGTCTGCCCCACATTTTCAATGAGCATTTACAATGAGACTGTAACTCGACCATATCGCAAATCATGCCACAAAGAAGAGTCGTTTTGTGACCTACTCGAAAGTTCTGCTGATTCACACAATTTTTGTGTCAAAACAGTGCTCGCAAAAATAGTAAATTCATCAGCGGTAGTTTGATTCGATTTTTTTAATTCTATTACGATTTGATGAAAAGACAAACGCATGATTTCACGCTCTTTAATATTATAATAATATCTCGTAAACTGCACGTCAATTTGTTTTTCCTGAGCTGTTAAAAGTTTTTTTTCACATCGTTTGCGTATTGCGGAGGAATAACAGCAGAATTATCGAATTCAGATACTTTTATGAATTTTTTAGTGAGTTGTTCCTACTGTAGACAAAACGGATTTTTTTTTCAATTGCACAGTACTTCGGTAACAGCAGGTTTATCGTCCCGTTGATATATGATATGATAACATTAAAAAAGCTATCGCATGTTCACAACCTCTGAAGACAAAAAAAAAGCTGCTGCTTAAAAAGGTTGTTACAAAAGTTACTGACAAGTTTCTTCAATTTTCAGGTGGTTTCCGGCAGCGTACAAAAAGAGTAAGTAGTGCAATAAATTTATAGTTGTAAGTTCCCCAAATTACGTGAATAAATTAATATGAATGTACTATACTCTACGAATATTGGTAATAACTCAATTTTAGATGTATTGATTGATTTTTGCATAGTTTCATCACAAACGACAGGGATTTTCCCAATAAAAAAATCTATAAAATATCTTGATTCTCTCATTTTCAATTATATTCTCATTACTATCGATTCGTCTTATATTTTTACCTTTCGCAGCACAATCCAAACAGGAAACGTTTTGAATGACATCTTCCTCTTCATTGATGATCATTTCCACACGATGCATGTAGCCGGTCCAAGTCCCAACAGTATCGGTTTTTAACGAAAAATTTATGGCGGAAATCGTTTTTTGCAACGGTATTACTGTTTTTAGTGATCAATCTGTGTAATAAAAGTGTTTTTTCACTGATTTTCCACATCATGACCCAACCTAATTATGCCACAACCAAAATTACTCCAACCACCTACTGAGAACACACCAGGAGAATTTAATATCGGAGACTGTGTTTTTCATTACCAGCTCTAATATTTTACACCTAAAACGAAATGCTCTTCGCGTTGTGATTATAATTGGAAATTGAGCAAATTTAAGTTAATCTCTCTGCGTATGTTGTTTTCAGTATTGACTGAGGTGCATGGATATTCGAATTCCGATACTGATTCAAAGTTATAATAATTATCAAAGATGAATTTACGTTTTACTTCTCGTACTCTTCTGTTATTTGTTACAGCCATAAATTCATTTTTGCCTTCGGTTATGCTCAGCACAATATTCTTTGCGGCTACTTCAGAGTTAATAAACGTTTCCTTCGATTTTCTTAAACATCTTGTAATTATGTCTAGATCGTATGAGAATGCTAGAATTCGCTTAGATTCATGGAAAATTGTGCCTCTCAGTACTAGATTGGCATCTCGTTCAACCTTTTACACTGTCCTACCGCAACTCGGGTTTCAAAGGGGGTCAAAATATATTTCTGAATTTCAACATAGCATTTTATGTTGGTCATCGTCATTTGTATTGGTAATTTAAACTTTTCCAACTCGTCCGTTGTCTCATATAGTTTTGATCGAAGGATACCATCATAAACTGTCTTAAAAGCGATAAATAAGTGGAAGGTATCGATGTTAAATGCCCCTTGAAGGCCAACCTCACCTTCACGCAGTTTAGGGTGAACGAGTCGCGGCTGCTCGACGAATGGAATCTCGGAGTAACCAGCCTTTCCTCTTCGCAGGAGACACTGTAGGACTGGACTAACCCCTTTTCCCCTGTCTCGTGGGATCGTATGAAACCGGAGGTAATAAAACAAGACCAAGATCCTGGGGTGCTTCATATTGTCACGCCCTACTTTGGGAGACCCTGTGAAACCCTGGCTCCCTAACTGTTTAGGGTGCCCACTAATTATCTTACTTGGCTTGCGAGAGGTTAAAACATTTTTACATCTGTGATTGTGACCACCCTGGTATAGCGAAATAAACAAGTGAATTGAAAACTATTATGGTTTATTGAAAATTATGAAAGGGCAAAAAATAACACAATGGTGAATACAAAAATAGGGAAGTGAACAATAACCAAAAGAAGTAAATAAAAGTAACACTTACATTATAATTAAAATGTGTCATCATGGACTGGCAGCATAAACAGGCACAATAAAAAGTACCGAGCCAAAAACAATCATTTCAATTTATATTAAAAATATCGTAGAGTCATGATTTATTGCGCTGCCTATTGCAGAATCAGTGTTCTTGCCATTCAGTACTCAGGAATTGAATAGGAATCCGACATCTGGTTAATGAACGGTGATGAACTTTGAATTTGCAGGAAATACTGTAATCCAATAAATGTGATACTGAATGATGAATTACTAATGAATAAATGAATTCTGAATTCTGAAAAAGAAATGATTGCTATATTTATACCGGGTAATATTTTTCATACTTATTTACTTAATTTCTCATCGCTAGCTATCTGTAAAAGTACAATCCAATAAATAGAAACAAAATTTGATAAAATAACAAAAATTACAAAACACCTGGAATTCAACTGTCCTACCGCAACTCGGGTTTCAAAGGGGGTCAAAATATTATTCTGAATCTGAACATAGTATTTTATGTTGGTCATCGTCATTTGTATTGGTAATATAATCTTTTCCAAATCGTTCGTTGTCTCATATAGTTTTGGTCGGAGGATACTATGATATACTCGATGGAAGAAAATTGTATTTCGTGCATAAAATAATTTATTAATTGTAGAAAAGCGCTTTCGACCGTTAAGTCATCATCAGTGCGTACCTGAAAGTAAGTACTATTGATAGAAAAAAGTTTTATTTTTGAGAAAGAAAATTGACATATTTTAAAAAGTGAGGTTATTTACTCGTCAGGTGTACAAGAAGCCAAAAAGACCATAAAACATCTCATGATCAATGAAAATTGTATAGGTTTACATAACATACATGTTAAAATAAGTATTCTAGGCCAAGATGACACTAGAGATTAATATTTTTCTGTTTGTCTCATTTCTTGTAAGAAACCATTATTTTGGTGTGATAGCTGGACCCAAGTGACATGATTGACAATTGACAAGTGAACGATGAAGTAGAAAGACATGGAACACAAAATCATGGAGATATCAGAATCAAAAAAGGAATATCCCTGTCATACGAAAACACACTAGAAGATGATCCAAGTCTAATTAGACTTCTCCCTTGAACTTATATTCGATAACGATGACTTAAATGTGAGAATTAAGAGTCTTGTCTGGTCTTCCTTGGAATACTGGAACATATTTGACAGATGACAGTCCTCATTAGATTCGATCAGTTTATAGTTTAATAAAAAACACGTTTTTGTAGCAATATGAACTAGCTAAAAATTCCCAAAAAAACTTCCATGTTGAAAAAGCGTGGGGAGCTTCATATTACACCAGTTATTTATGCAACAAGAATATAAAGCTACTCTTCTTTGGACGTTCTTTTCATAACGAGGCGTAGGCGAGTTATAAAACCTCGGAATTGCAAAAAAGAGTCGCTTTATATTCTTGTTGTATACATGATGTTTTCCAATATTTGGGTTTTTTAATATAAAAAGGAAAATACCCTTTATTATTAACGTTCTGAAAGCAAACGTCCAATTTTCATTGTTTTGGCAGTGACAGTGACATTAAGCAAAATTATTTCAGTCAATCGCAATACATACCTATCAGGAGAAAAATGAATAAATATTAGGTTGTCAGGGTGCATAGTAACAATTTCAATTATTCAAATCGCCATTGCTATAAAACCGTTATCAGATAATTTTCGTTAATTTATAAAATATCGCTTTAATTATGGATGGAGAAAGTGATTTTAGTGGTACATCTGATATTCCTGCCGATGTAGTGGAGTCAGCAGAAGCAGTTAGCATAGAGGTTCCACCAGTAAAGTCCAGACTACTATACGAAAGAGAATATGATGCATCCGACAGTTTGTGTTCTCAGAAAAAAATATCTAAGATATGAGAGCCCGTAATTCTTGCGTATTTGGGAAAACAATCTGAAACTATGAAGTCGTCAACTCTGTGGTCGAAGTTTCCTTTGTTGAAATCAAATGAAGGCATTTCTTGAAACAAAAAGTGCCGGCTGTAAGTCGAAAAAGACGAGAGAAGGGGTAACTAAATTTTTGCTTGAATTGAATTTTTAATGATGAACATAATTATGATTATGGGATTGTCAGGCGCCTGTCGCCAGGACTAACTTTCTAAAATGACAAAACATTATATTGAGGACAAGGATTCTTATATAATTGTTAAAATTCCTGATTCAAAAACGAAAATACACAAAAAATTTCCAGCGGAAATTTTCCGTAAGTACATGTCCTAAGTAAGCAGAAAACCCCAGATTTTTTCTTCAGTATAGGAATGGAAAATGCACAGTTCAAGTAGTCGAAATGAATACTTTTGCAAAAATTCCGTGTCTGATTGCAGTTCTTGGATTAACTAATACTGCAAAATATACTGGCCATAGTTTTAGAAGGTCCTTCCTTTTAGTTGGTCAGGGGCTGATATTTTGAGACTTAAACATCATGGATGGCGAACATCGACCATTCCAGAAGGCTATGTGAAGCGGTTCGTGGAAGAAAAAGTGAAAATTGGAAACGATATTTTCAGTGGTGATATCAAGAAAAGTCGAAATGTCGAAGTCGAGAACGATAATACTTGTAACATTATACAAGAAAAGCCATTTGATTTAGTATTACCAAAATCGTCGTTTGGAAATAAGATACAGAATAACAGCAACTGTACTATTAATATAAATTTCGTAAAAAATCAGTATGGATGGAATATGATTGAAATATGTTTAATAAAAAACTGATTGAAATGAGAATGATGGGTATTATGTATTACCTGTATTTAAAGAACGTAGAATTATTTTTTTGCACCCTGTTCAAAAATAGCCTATTTTTGGAAAAAATATTATTGCTAGCTATTCGTAAAGGTATAATCGAAGAAATACATTACAAAACAGCTGAAATTCTGGATTGAGGTAGTTCAGAGTATGAAGTATCCATTAAACAATTTTTTACGATACCACAGCCCTAAAAATAAAATAAAATGCAAAATTGAAGGGAAAATTTTTGTATACAAAATAACGAACTACAACTTTTATGCGAGACATTTTTTCATACCTCCAATACATCTGGGGTTGTAGCTCAAAATATGAAAATTCGGAGAATTTTTGTTTGTTCATACTTTCGAATTCCTGGATCTATAACTTTAGCTGTTTTGAAAAGTAAGTAGAGCGCACACCTAGCTTTCTTGAAAAAAATCGTGTGCGGTCGGGGAACCCCCTTTAAGAACGAAGTTCCTTTACGCGGCTTGTGGCAGGTGTTGACTGGTAGGAATCGTCACGTAATACCAAGCAACACTATACCTATATATCCTGTTTCCAAACTGCTCCGCTACAGTAAAATATATTTCATTCCTGATAATACTATTCGTTATATTATATCAAATTGACGTGCCACATATTTAATGTAAACCATTAATCCAACTTCAACATACAAAAAACATTGATAATTATGTCCAAAAAAGGATATAATCATCTGAACACACGTTATATAGTTTCTCAATATTTTTTCTTTGAAAGATGACGTTTTCTATTCCATCACATTTAGTTGTCATTATACCATGCAATGTTATCAGAGTAAGATCCCGGAGCCGGCAAACCTCCGTCATTTCAGAAAAGCTGAAATTTTGAGTGTGGATAGTGTGAAATGTAGTTATATGCGTACTTGCTAACTTAAAAGCGGCTCCCTTTTACAGGTAGCAAGTACAAAAAGGTACATAAGTCACCATAAGTCAGAAATAATAGTCAGTGACTCATGAATGAATTGATCGTTCAGTGTTGCAACCTCGGCGCCGCCGTCGATAAAAATCAGTACAATTGCTAACCTCGACCACGAACTTTCGTTAAAATAGGGGCTGGTCCAAATGCTCCGTAAGATCTATTGCACGGGCCGAAATAAAGTCTGCATTGGAACAAGCGGCATTTCGGGAGTATAGATTCGGCTGACGTCACTGACTATTATTTCCGTCTCATGGTATAAACATTCATTTCTCAATTTCAAAGGGAAAAAATAAAAAAATATATTTCAGGTGGTGGGATTCGAACCCAAGCTTTCTTTCGAGATCCAAAGCTTAAATCTTATTTCTGGTGCCTTTGACCGCTCAGCTGTCTCCGTCTATTAAGTGATGCATTCTACATCGGTAGAACCTGTAGACCTTTGAATGTCCGCATAAACGAGCATCTCAACAAACACCAACATTCTTCCTTTGGTCACCATCTGATAGCAAATAAACTTTAGCCCCAATATGAACGCACACATCCTACAGGAATTCACTTCAAAGAATTACAACAGACTGGATTTTTTGGAAGACTTATAAATCGAGGAAGAACTAGCAAACAGTAATCTTTAAGTATGAAAGAAAACTTGAACATATCTTTTATTCCCCTACATAGACGTTTGAAAAGTTAGGTTACAAAATTAACATATGAAACTGACAGTGTGCTCTGTTGGACTTTCACCACAAAAACAGAGAATAAAAAAAATTTACGATCCTTCTTCTGCATTTCTTCTGCTTGTTTGACATATATTTATTATCTACGAATATTGATAACTGGCCATAAGAGCAATGCATATAATTATTAACTACGAATATTGATAACTGGCCATAAGAGCAATGCAATGAGAGTGAAGTCGGGTTATACATGTCTTTCCTTGTCATATTGGCAGGGCGTGGTTATGGCAACCAATTCATGTCATGCTTCCATTTTGGCACTTGCGCATCAATTCAACGTTGCCGATCAGAAAGAGTACGAGCGATGGTCATGCTTTAATTGTTTTGGCTTCACATTTGTTGTCTTTATTATCAATATTGGTACTTAATACATATATGGAGCAATGCAATGAAAGTGAATTCGGGTTATATGTATTTCCTTCTATTGGAACACGTAGAAAACCAATACATGCCACGCCTGCATTTTCGCGCATGCGCATCAATTCAACGTTGCCGATCAGAAAGAGTCCGAGCGATCGTCATGCTTCATTTGTTTCGGCTTCACATTTGCTGTCTTTATTATCAATATTGGTACTAAATACATATATGTTGTTTAAGTACAACCTGGCGCTACCTTCTGTGATAAATAAGAACTTGTTTCTTTTTTAACTTGGATATATCTACAATTCGAATCTATTTTACTTATGTACAATTTTAATTTGTTTTATATTGTTATTTTTCATTGATTCTTCTTGTGCCAACCTGACGAGTGAGTATTACCTAAAGATTTCGAACAAAAAAGTTCACTAAAAAAAAATTCAAAATTTCACATACCCGCGAAAGCGCTCTGCGAAAAGTAAATTATTTCCAGGAAATACACAAATATTTTAATTGATTATAGGTGCTACCTATCAACGATAGAATAATCGACAATTTGCTTCCTCAAGCCACAGAATATCTTCATTGGTTGGAAAATACAATATTTCAATGCTTACGGGTTTGGGAGTTCAAAAAACCATTTGAAGGAAAAAACATTCCTCCCGCGCCTATCTAATTCCTTATTCATATCATGTCAATAAAATAACTTATTCGCCCATTTTATTCCACATGTTCAGAAACTATAATCACAGCCTTGCAACTGTTCTTTTTTTATATAATATTAATAATCTTTATTCACAATCAAAACACAATCGCAGATCACTGGAATCACAAGTATTACCATTAGATTGAGATTGATGGTGTGGTCAAAGCAGCAAAAGCCGCTAAGTGTGAGAACACTTGTTTCAGCATTGACAAAACAAATATTTATACTATACAAAAAAACTAAACTACTCAGAATACTAATGTATATGTATATATAGATATATACATACACATATATACCCACATATACATATAAACAAATAATTAAGACAAGGGATGTATGTGGTTATGAGAGATCGTCGGTGGGGTGTAACATGAAGATTGAGATATTAGAAGTATAAGGTATATTGTATTGTAGTGTCAATATTGATAAAATCTTATATAGTAGTAATATTGAGATCGACTATAGTGTATCATGAATAATATTTTTTGTAAAAAAAATCGAATGAAGATTTCGTCTCTGCATTTAAGGAAAATTAGTGGTCGTTCTACCTAATTCAAGTACGTATCTCTTCAATTGTCTTTTTAAAGAGTGTAAATTTATTGTTATTTCTATATTTTCAGGAATGGAATTGTAAAATTTTGCTGCGAGATAAGTATATGATCTTTGGGTAGTAGTTTTAGCCATAAGTGGAATGACATAGTGTTGTTTATGACGGACGTTGTATTGATGATTTGGTAAGTGATGTTGTTGCCTGTGTGAATGGTATCTGATGCAGGAGTAGAAGTAATATAATTGTCTAATATCAAGGATTTGTGTTTCAGCATATGAGATATCTGTTGGGTATCTGAGGTTTTTATCATGAACAAGTTCCAAAAACCTCCGTTGCATTACTTCTAAGGTATGAAGATGAGTTTTTGAAGCTGCGCTCCATATTAGTATTCCGTATCGGAGGTGGCTTTCTACTAGGGAGTAGTAGAGAATTGAAAGATAATTTTAAAATATGAGGTATTTTAGTTTTCTGAACTTTTACGAAATAGATCTCAGCTTGTTTGAGAGATATGCTTTATGCAAGTCCCATTTCATATGTGAATCTATAATTACGCCTGAGTATTTCATTATATTTTCAGGGCGGATTATGAAAGTTTCTGAATCGGATGTGATGGTTAGTTGGTTGTAGGTTGGAGCGGAAGAAGAGTTACAAGAAAAGTTTAGGTACGTGGTTTTTTCTGTGTTCACAGTCAGTAACTTGAAGTCCAGCCATTGTTTTATACGCGAGAAGTTAGCTTCTGCAGTATATTTCAATTCGGTCCTTATAAAATATAGCCGTATCATCAGCAAACCCTATGATATTGTCATCTTCCCTCAGTGAAAACAAGTCGTTTATGTAAATATTAAATAAAGTGGGACCAAGCACAGTTCCTTGTGGCACCCCATATTCAATGACTTTTTCGGTACTAAGAGTATTATCGTTTCTCACAGCTTGGTATCTATTGGTGAGGTAACTTTTAAAGAATTTCAGGTAGTTATTACATATACCGAGATCTTCCAGGGATTCCAAGAGAAGACGATGACTCACCGTATCGAATGCTTTTGACAGATCTATAAATATGCACATGCACGGCTTGCTCTCGTTGAGACATTCGTTGATTTTTGTTGTCAGGGAAATAACAGCATCTTGTGTAGATATTTTTTCTCCAAACCCATATTATTGTTTGGACAAAATTTGATACTTGTTTAGGTAGTTAACAAGTCTCAGTTTAACTCGTTTCTCGAAGATCTTAGCTATATGTGTGATCAAAGAAATCGGTCTATAATTATTGATGTTAGTTATGTCGCCATTTTTGAATATGGGTGCAACTATCGATTTTTTAAGAGTTGATGAGTGAATACCTTTTTCTATACAGTTGTTGAAGATAAATATAAGTGGGTGTGTTATGTGAGGACTGATCAATTTCAGTGTTTCGGATTTGATATTGTCGTTTCCTACTGCCTTACCATTTTTTTATTCTGTAATAGTCCTCTGTATATCTTCTACGGTGATGGGTGCAAATACAGAAAAATTAGCTGTGGATGGTCTTTTGACTTCATAATTCTCATCTACTTTTATTTGGTTTGCTAGTGTTTTACCAATTTTGCTGAAGCCGTTGTTGAATTCTTCAGCAATCTCAAATTTGTCCACTAGTAATTCTCCTGATTGTATACTTTTTATTTTCACAATACAACGTTTTTGTTTTTTTGTTTAACTTATTTGTTGCACAATATTCCATAAATCCTTAGAACTAGATTTTTTCTTATCTATTTGTTTTTTGTAATAATGGAATTTAGCTTTTTTTATTAGTGTATTCAATTTATTTCTATATTTTTTGTATTCATTTTTGATTTCATTGTTAGGGTGTGGATTGTTTTGGAGATCTTTGCACATTTTTTTTGTATCAATAGAGTTGAGCAGGGCGGTAGTCAGCCAGGGTGTTATTTTTGTAGTTTTTCTTCGTATTGGTTTTTTCTCTGAACATAATTCTAATTTCTTTTCAATAATTTCAATGAATTCTATAGTCGCTATCTCTGGACTGACTGTATTATAAACATTGTTTCAACAGATACCTTCAAATGCAGATTTTTTTTTGCGTTAATGAATCTTATAAATCTATCGTTAATTTCCGTAGTTAGTTTGGTTTTGTGGTTAAGAGTTATTTATAAAATTGTGGTGTAGTGGTCGGTTATGGTTGATTTCAGCACTAGAGGGATGGTATTGTCAATGTTATTAATTTCAGTTTTGAGAAAAATATGATCCAGACATGTGCTGCTACTACCTTGTACTCTTGTTGGTTCATTTATTGTTGAAATATACCCGTATTCATTCAATATATTCAAATACTCTGCTGTATGGTTCTCGTTTGGCTTAAGTAAATCAATGTTCAGATCTTCCACAAATAAAACGAAGGCTTCTGTGTGATTTTCATTATTTTCAAGAAATTCATTCAAACTAATTTTAAAATCCTGTATATCCGTATCTGGTGATCTATATAAAGCATTAACTTTTACGGATTTGCCGCAAGGAGTGATTATTTTGATAGTTAATACTTTGATATTGTTTTCAAGAGTTGAAATTTCATATTCATAATCGAGATCAGATTTCACATAAGCAACAACACCGTCATTTTGATTCAGTTGACTATCATTATAAATTATATCGTATCCTGTAATATTATAGAGGATTTGATCGTTTCACTCAAAATCATACAATTTATGTCAGTTTTCAAATTTTGGAACATAATCAGAAATTCATCAAGGTTTTTATTTACGCTGCGTATATTCATTTGAAAAATGTTGAATGTATTGTTGTTTTCATTTATTTTTAAAATCTGAGAACATTGTTCGCTGTTTTCTATACTGTATGTTGGTAATGTTTCGGTTTCAAAATCACGAATATATTGATCCGTCACTAACGATAGTATTTCGGTTTGAATAAAATAAGATTATAAGATTGAAAACTTGTAAGAAAGTTTCTATATAAACATTTTCGAAGAAAGTCGGGACCATTTGTGGAACTGACCCAGTATATTCTTATACAATCTGTTACATTCGTGGCATTTTTTCAGAAAAAATATTTGCGATCAATTAATAATAATAATAACGGGGCTAGTGGCTCAGTGGTACTGGCGTTAGTCTTCTGCCCACTATTTCCTCCCGGTGCGAATTCGACTGCCGCAACCGGCGAAAATTTTTTTGAGGCCGCAAGAGTGGTTTTGGATCCCACTATAAAAGGTAAGGTCCCCGTGACCTTAACTCGTACAAGTTTTCATTAACCTCTGAGGGTTGGTCGAACAACTAAGAAAGCGGTAAAAAACAAATTTACAATTGACAACATACGTTTTCTTCAATCCTATTTCACAATCTAGACTATTTCCGTTGATACTATTCATCAAACTTATTGAATGATCAATCACCCAGTCAAATTAACAGACTAGCAGGAAATATTTCGTCAGAGAAACTACTAATTACAGAAGTTTGATACCCCTCGGTGAATATCAATTTTAATTAGTTTTGGTGTTCTGTTCTGAACTACTCAAAAACCCCATCCAGGGCAAATTATGTTATCACAAAACTTTTTTTTGTAATAGACAGGATGATTTACTTAAATATACGAAAAATCAGAGGAGTAAGGAAAATTAGGAATAAAAAAAATATTTTTCAAGATAAATGCGTTGTCTATGACTTTAACTAGTCTGATATAATACGAAGGATTCGGCAAAACTACTTTTCCTTCTCCAAAGTGGGTACTGACACCAGAGCTGGTGGTTTTAGTCGCATTGCAACATTACAAAAAAGAAAAAAAAACACAATCGATATTTTCATTCACTCTACCATAGGTGATAACCATATCAGAGTATTCCTCTTTCAAGACCACATGCATCTATTCACCCAACTGACCTACAGACAAAACACATGCTGGCTCTACCGAGCTATGGCCCTGAGTCATAACGTACGGCAGTTCTGATCTTCATTCTGTAGCGTATTGGCACGCTGGGTGTCAATGAAAACAAAAAGAAATACGAAAATGAGTATAAGACACCCCTACGTTGTTTATCTCGCACAGGCCAGATGATGTTACGGAATTTCCGATGTAAACAAGCAGGTACCTGAAATGTTCTGCGGTGTGTGACAAACTAATATATAATCGTGTCGCATCGAGCAACAGTCAGTTAACTCATTATAGAACGGAATAATTCAGGTGGGGAATAACCTACCTCTCATGCCGTCCGTATATCACTCGTCAATTACCCTGTGGGGAGAGACGTCCCCAAACTGAACTCGCCCTCTAGCAGTAATTACAAAAATTCCAGTTCCATTTATAGAAAAGAGGAGAATTACCATCCTATTGGTCATGTGGGTGATATTCTGAAGAGTGGGTTGCGCTGGTGGTCCCCCAGACTCAAAATGTCAAAAAAATTATTCTGACATAGAATACCTTTGTCTTTTATAGTTTGTTTGCGACTGCTGCTCTACCCCCACTACCCACGCACTCGCCATTTTCGGTCATTTTTTTGCACCTATTTTGCAGCATTTTTACGCAAAATGAGAATATTTGTTTTGTAGTACTATACTTCAACTCTCAAGATCCTTTAAAAAATTGAAATCGGACCACCTATGGCGCATCTAGGTGTGCTGCAAAGAAGTGCATTCAAAAAATCAAATTACAATTATGCCAAAACTAATAATTCAACAGTGCCTGATATTTTCACACAAAAGGTACATGTCAATCACCACTATGTCATGGATAGCCTGCTTCAAAACTTAAAAATGGCGGTGTTATGAATTTTAATAAAAATACAGATTTTTTTCGTTTTTCCGGTTTTTCTCCGTTACTAATAATCCAGTGGAGTCGGGCTAAGGCTAATTTTTTGCATTTTAATTCTCTAGAATTCGTCCATTGAAAGTATCGAGATTGCTCCATTATTTTTCAATTCATAATTCATACACTATAAAAAAAATAAAAAATGCTTTCAAATGTTTATAACCAATTGAGCAATGATAACTGGGAGTAGGAAACATAACAGGATATAACTACGTATGATGGCACAGTCGGTTTCCTGGTAGTATTTTTGTCACGAAATCAGAGAAAATGTTTAACCTAGAATCAGTACGCGTCAGAGAGGATTCGGTACTCAATTACTAAAAATAATTACCAAGAAAATAGTAAAGAAATTGATAATTAATAATCAGAGATAAGAAATCGTTCGATGAATATATTGTGTGTGTAATCCAGAATCTGTAACAGTGACAAAAGGGTAAGCTTTATTGTTGTGTTTCGTATTGATTTGGCATATCAGATTTTTCCCAAATATTATTCATTTGAATAGCATATTCGACTTTCTACGAAATCTCTACCCAAAGTAAAAATGCTTTGTCTGAAATTTGAACCTCATATTTGAGTATGATCATTTGTTGTTTTTTTTTAATCAGTAATTAAATTAGCTTTGAACCTCGAGCTACTCTATAGAATTTCTAGTTATTTGTAGTATGAATAAAAACAAGACTTCCATCACTGGGAATTACATTCCGTAATATGTTGACTAGAATTATTTCACAGTTTTATTTTTGAATCAAATTAATTTTATATTTAGTATGTGTGTGAAGATTTACAAATAATTATGAATCAGTCATCCAGTTTCGTTGAATGATACGTGCTCATTAAAAAAATATTTTTTTTCATTATTGTTTTATTTACTCATTTAGTAGAGTTTCGGATATTTTGTTTAAGGGTATGTATAGCATTTTACTTATAAAATTATAAAACTTTCATACAGTTGATTTGGAATGATGCTTGTGAATCCATCATAGTTTCCTTATTGTTTTTAGGTTGTCAACTTAATGAAATATTTGATAATTTATACACTGTGGTTGGAAAAACCTCAATTCAGTTTTTAATGTGTTAGACAGAGTATTTCATATGAAAATTGCTGATCATCATAAATTCATTTTTTACAATTGATAGATTCTTGAAATCACAGTCCTTTTCAACCGACGAAACCAAAAAGGAGGAGGTTCTCTAGTCGACGCGTATATTTTTTTTAATCATTTTTTTTTATGTATGATCACGCATAACTTTTCACTGAAGCGTCCGATTCCGATAATTCTTTTTTCAGTGGATAGGGTGTACTTCGAAGTTGATCCCATTTGAATCTGAGGGGTGAAATCCATCCCTAAGGGTAGCAAAATGAAGGATATTGATCACTCACCCTCTGAATTCTTGTCCGTTAACCGATTCTAGGCATAACTTTTTACTTGGATCTTCGATTTGGATGATTCTTCTTCAGATAGGGTAAACCTCATAGTTAATCATATTCGGATTTCAAATGGAATTATCTACCCTTACGGGTAGAAAAATAGGGGATAATTGATTTTTCACTTGTGAACATTGGCACACATATGTAGTTGACAATGACAGATCGCTAGTGTCATTATAACAATCATTATATTCTATGAGAGAATGGAATGATATACAAAGTAATGAAATAAACTAACCAGAACAACAAAAATAATGTATATTACAACAAATAGTAAAAGAAGATAATCATATTATTTAACTGGTAATAGTTGAAGTAAGGTGGGTAAGTAAGTATTTTGGAAGTAATAAAAAAACAAGCAGTTAGTAATTAGTAGATTTCAGCCACAAAAAATTGAAAAATAAAAACGACGAAATACGGAACTGAAAAGTGAAAAATAAAATAAACTTTCTTAGTCCCAATAACTAAGCTCCTAAACAAATGTAAGTAACTAATTTTGAGTCGGCGCCAAACAAACAATCAACTAAGATCATTAAATTACTTCAAAAAAGTTATCAGAATGTCACCGCCGAACTCGATGCCATCATGTTACGCCTTACCTAATTCATTTGCTTGTTTGTTTGGCGCCGACTCAAAATTAGTTACTTACATTAGTTCAGGAGCTTAGTTATTGAGACTGAGAAGGTTTATTTTATTTTTTACTATTCAGTTCCGTATTTCGTCGTCGGTTTTTTGTTGAAAAGTTTTTTTGTTACTTACTTTGGCCCAAAACTTCTCAATCATTTTTCCACTGACCTTAGAAATTTAAAAAATATTAAAAAATGCAGGAAAACCATCAGATCATTCGTTGATCACAACTTTGAATAGCTGAAAGTAATATTTGAACCAATCCATTGAATCTTGCCTGAATGACTTGAAACTTAATTTATATCTGTTCCCCAATCGCGGGATTGTTTGATCCAGTCCTCCTGTAAGTCGATCATTGATTTCTACTTGAAATTGTATTTCTTATTTTTTTCACTGAACGGAATGAAAAGATTATTCTTAGTTACATTATTGGTTGGGAAAATACGCAACACAAGCTTCGCTTAGGCGTTCTTCAAGAGCTGAACACCACCATATATTCACTTGAATTTTTCTTTAATAATAATATGTATCTGTATCTGAATTGAATAAAGATTGATTGATTGATTTTATACAGGGACTTTAGAAAATTGACACAACTTACTGTCAGTTCTATCAAATCATGGTACAGATTGTATTACATTATTGGTAACAGATATTTAGTACTATGGAAATAATGAAGTTGTATGAATTGGAATATCATACCATATAGTGTGTTCATTTGTTGTAACGAAGTCATTTTTTTTTAATGAAAAGGTTTGTTTGTTTTTATAAGTGCTTTGATTATTTACATAGTATCCTCAACTGGATTGGCAAAGTACACAATTCAAACGATTCCAGCTCTTTAAAAAAAATCTATAACATCTTTATCCTGGAAGGACGATTCCTAACTGCCGCTCGATAAAAATCGCCAGTGAGTTTTCAAAAACATCTCAACCAAGTAATCTAAAGTGTGGGGTGTTCATTTAAACAACACCCTGTATGTGGGGTCATATCATAGGACCCCCTCCTTATTCACTTATCCTTTGAGAGTTGAGGGTCATTATTTACTTCGTGTTCCAATTCCAACTCAAATCATTCAATTAGATCTGAGAAACCGTAATATTGAGAACATTCTTGATCAATCCGAAATAGAATCATTAGATCAAAGTCTACTTGAAAATGCTGACACCGGAACGTTTGAAAACATGTATTCCAAATCAATTACCGATGCTACAGAGGTATCCAAAGACTTCCACAGAAATATCAATAATGATGTAAACTCAATATCAGGCCATCAGTCACTATTGAATTCAGTTAACAACGCTATCAGTAATTATGCGTTAGTCAAATTGCCTACTATCGAGTTACCAATTTTTGGGGGTGATTTTCAAGATTGGCCAGAATTGATCATTAGCTCCCATTGAAAAAAATTATTATTTGAGGTCGTCGACTTCTGCTAATTATGATATGTCTTGGAGAATACTCATCGAAAGAAAGTAAATAGTAACAGCAAAATTATTCGAAGGATATATTACAATATAATACAAAATGTTCACCAATACCTCTGGTCTGAAAATATGAATTCTAAATCTTCACAAATATAAAAAAAGTGTGAAACAAACTGTAATGTAGAAATGGGTAGTCTATTTCTCATCCCATCCATTTTTCATTGAGAATCCATTTTCAATTCACTTCTCTCCGGAATTTTGACTTCATAACTTCCAGAAGTACCTTCAATCACCCATATAGAGCCGTTTTTTCCTTCATTCATGATCCTGACAGCGTGTTCACCAAGGTAATTTGGCCTGAAAATTGTTTACTTATACATTTTAAAGAATTCAATGAATGAATAGTTCCTGAAAACCACCACGCCTGCCAAATTTTCAATAATTTTGTCCTATGAATCTGTGTATTCACTATGCAATTATAATATATGCCACTTCAAATATTCCACGATTTCATGTTTGTTTCTAGACGTTCATTTATTGTATCAGGCAACATTTTGGAAAATACGATCATTAACGACTCAAGTGATTCATTATTAATAATTGAAATGAAAAAATTGAAAAAAAAAACTGTTTAACAAAAAATTAAACCGACGAAATACGGAACTGGATAGTAAAAAATTAAATAAACCTTCCTAGCCTCAATAACTAAGCTCCTAAACAAATGTAAGTAACTAAATTTGAGTCGGCGCCAAACAAACAAGCGAATCGAGTTG
Source organism: Gonioctena quinquepunctata (assembly GCA_018342105.1). Lineage (NCBI taxonomy): Eukaryota > Metazoa > Arthropoda > Insecta > Coleoptera > Chrysomelidae > Gonioctena > Gonioctena quinquepunctata. The sequence continues at coordinate 456,498 of JAFIRS010000686.1, forward strand.
CGCGGTGACACTCTGATAATTTTTTTGAAGTAATTTAATGGTCTTCGTTGATTGTTTATTTGGCGCCGACTCAAAATTAGTTACTTACATTAGTTCACGAGCCCAGTTATTGAGACTAGGAAGGTTTTTTTTATTTTTAACCGACGAAATCAAAAAGGAGGAGGTTCTCTAGTCGACGCGTATATTTTCTTTTATGCATGACCACGCATAACTTTTTACTGAGTTGTCCGATTCCGATAACTCTTCCTTCAGTGGATAGGGTGTACTTCAAAATTGGTCCCATTTGAATTCAAAAAATGAAATCTACTCCTAAGGGTAGCAAAATGAAGAATATTGATCACTCACCCTCTGAATTCTGGTCCGTTAACCGATTCTATCAGGCATAACTTTGTACTGGGTTCTTCGATTCGGATGATTTTTTTTTATCGGATAGAGTATACCTCATAGTTGATCATATTTGGATTTTGAATGAAATTATCCACCCTTACGTGTAGAAAAATAGGGGATAGTTGATTTTTCACTTGTGAACATTGGCACACATATGTAGTTCACAATGACAGATCGCTAATGTCATTATTTTTAGAAAAATCGAATTTAAACGGTTTTCTTCACATAAAGGATTCAATATAAAATTGAACCAGAGAAAGGTAGATCTCAGGTGAAAAACAACTACTTTCCTGGCAAATACCACGCAGAACGTTGAATGATATTCACCTGAAAATCCATGCATACTTCCATATAATATCAATGGACATTGAATGCAAATGTTTCCTTCTGATAAGCTCGATTATGTTTAATTTATGTCGTGTTCACCTAACAATCAGCATACCGGTTTCAGGCTTCTTGGCCCTCATCAGTACGGAGTAGTCAACCAGCCAAAGGTCCAAAGAACTCTGGCTGAAGTGAGACACAACGTAAACAAACCATCATCGATCTTGTAACACCTATAGGTACGCCGGAAAAGATAAACTTCAACTGGCGGTACCTAGTGACAGAAAGAAACACTCCGAAAATCTCCCACCTCGATAGGTTTCTAAATAAAAGATTCCTTCTTAGTAGGAGTGGCAAGCCCGTCTGGCATATAGTGAGAGATAAGTGCCATGTGAAGTGGAATGAATGGAAAAAATCGAATTTAAACGGTTTTCTTCACATAAAGGATTCAATATAAAATTGAACCAGAGAAAGGTAGATCTCAGGTGAAAAACAACTACTTTCCTGGCAAATACCACGTAGAACGTTGAATGATATTCACCTGAAAATCCATGCATACTTCCATATAATATCAATGGACATTGAATGCAAATGTTTCTTTCTGATAAGCTCGATTATGTTTAATTTATGTCGTGTTCACCTAACAATCAGCATACCGGTTTCAGGCTTCTTGGCCCTCATCAGTACGGAGTAGTCAACCAGCCAAAGGTCCAAAGAACTCTGGCTGAAGTGAGACACAACGTGAACAAACCATCATCGATCTTGTAACACCTATAGGTACGCCGGAAAAGATAAACTTTAACTGGCGGTACCTAGTGACAGAAAGAAACACTCCGAAAATCTCCCACCTCGATAGGTTTCTAAATAAAAGATTCCTTCTCAGTAGGAGTGGCAAGCCCGTCTAGCATCATATAGTGAGAGATAAGTGCCATGTGAAGTGGAATGAATAGAAAAATCGAATTTAAACGGTTTTCTTCACATAAAGGATTCAATATAAAATTGAACCAGAGAAAGGTAGATCTCAGGTGAAAAACAACTACTTTCCTGGCATATACCACGCAGAACGTTGAATGATATTCACCTGAAAATCCATGCATACTTCCATATAATATCAATGGACATTGAATGCAAATGTTTCTTTCTGATAAGCTCGATTATGTTTAATTTATGTCGTGTTCACCTAACAATCAGCATACCGGTTTCAGGCTTCTTGGCCCTCATCAGTACGGAGTAGTCAACCAGCCAAAGGTCCAAAGAACTCTGGCTGAAGTGAGACACAACGTGAACAAACCATCATCGATCTTGTAACACCTATAGGTACGCCGGAAAAGATAAACTTTAACTGGCGGTACCTAGTGACAGAAAGAAACACTCCGAAAATCTCCCACCTCGATAGGTTTCTAAATAAAGATTCCTTCTCAGTAGAAAGTTGAACGTTTATGACCCGTCTAGCATCATATAGTGAGAGATAAGTGCCATGTGAAGTGGAATGAATAGAAAAATCGAATTTAAACGGTTTTCTTCACATAAAGGATTCAATATAAAATTGAACCAGAGAAAGGTAGATCTCAGGTGAAAAACAACTACTTTCCTGGCATATACCACGCAGAACGTTGAATGATATTCACCTGAAAATCCATGCATACTTCCATATAATATCAATGGACATTGAATGCAAATGTTTCTTTCTGATAAGCTCGATTATGTTTAATTTATGTCGTGTTCACCTAACAATCAGCATACCGGTTTCAGGCTTCTTGGCCCTCATCAGTACGGAGTAGTCAACCAGCCAAAGGTCCAAAGAACTCTGGCTGAAGTGAGACACAACGTAAACAAACCATCATCGATCTTGTAACACCTATAGGTACGCCGGAAAAGATAAACTTTAACTGGCGGTACCTAGTGACAGAAAGAAACACTCCTAGAATCTCCACCTCGATAGGTTTCTAAATAAAAGATTCCTTCTCAGTAGGAGTGGCAAGCCCGTCTAGCATATAGTGAGAGATAAGTGCCATGTGAAGTGGAATGAATAGAAAAATCGAATTTAAACGGTTTTCTTCACATAAAGGATTCAATATAAAATTGAACCAGAGAAAGGTAGATCTCAGGTGAAAAACAACTACTTTCCTGGCAAATACCACGCATTATTTTTGTTGTCCTACATCCGTCACAATCATTATATTCTATGAGAGGATGGAATGATATACGAAGTAATGAAATAAACTAACCAGAACAACAAAAATAATTTATATTTCAACAAATAGTAAAAGTAGATAATCATTGATTTGTTTGAGAATATGAACAGGATGTTCATAAAATCAGATGTGGAATCATCTGCGACTGAAAGATAAAATAGCTTCATTTTTATCGTGGATTTTTCAAATCACAGAAAAATATTTCTATTCAATATTTAATTGAGAATGTTTCCCTTTTCTAGATAATCATATTATTTAACTGGTAATAGTTGAAGTAAGGTGGGTAAGTAAGTATTTTGGAAATAATCAAAAAACAAGTAGGTAGTAATCAGTAGATTTCAGCCACAAAAAATTAAAAAATAAAAACTTTTTAACAAAAAATTAAACCGACGAAATATGGAACTGAAAAGTAAAAAATAAAATAAACCTTCTTAGTCTCAATAACTAAGCTCCTAAACTAATGTGAGTAACTAATTTTGAGTTGGCGCCAAACGAACAATCAACGAAGATCATTAAATTACTACAAAAAAATTATCAGAGCGTCACGCGTAATTCGATGCCATCATTTTACGCCTTACCTAATTCATTTGCTTGTTTGTTTGGCACCGACTCAAAATTAGTTACTTACATTAGTTTAGGAGCTTAGTTATTGAGACCAAGGAGATTTATTTTATTTTTACTTTTCAGTTCCGTATTTCGTCGGTTAAATTTTTTGTTGAAAAGTTTTTTTACTTTTCAGTTCCGTATTTCGTCGGTTTAATTTTTTGTTGAAAAGTTTTTATTTTTCAATTGTTTGTGGCTGAAATCTACTAATTACCACCTACTTGTTTTTTTATTACTTCCAAAATACTTACTTACCAACCTCACTTCAACTATTACCAGTTAAATAATCTGATCATCTACTTCTACTATTTGTTGTAATATAAATTATTTTTGTTGTTCTGGTTAGTTTATTTCATTACTTTGTATATCATTCCATCCTCTCATAGAATATAATGATTGTGACGGATGTAGGAGAACAAAAATAATGACATTAGCGATCTGTCATTGTCAACTACATATGTGTGCCAATGTTCACAAGTGAAAAATCAATTATCCCCTATTTTTCTACCCGTGAGGGTGGATAATTCCATTCGAAATCCAAATATGATCAACTAGGAGGTATACCCTAACTAATAAAAAAGAATCATCCAAATCAAAGAACCCAGTACAAAGTTATGCCTGATAGAATCGGTTAACGGACCAGAATTCAGAGGGTGAGTGATCAATATCCCTCATTTTGCTACCCTTAGGGGTGGATTTCATCTTTTAAATTCAAATGGGACCAACTTCGAAGTACTCCCTATCCACTGAAAAATTTATCGGAATCGGACGTCTCAGTGAAAAGTTATGCGTGGTCATACATAAAAAAAATATACGCGTCGAATAGAGAATCTTTTCCTTTTTTGGTTTCGTCGGTTGAAAATGATATCAAGAAGAGTCAGAATATATTCATGGGACATATTCTTGAGAAACGTGAATTTGCACTTATTAGTCTATTTTTAGATATAGGTAAGAATACAGAAACTACTTCCAATATATGAAAAAATGTTCTCACGGTAGGACAGATCTCACTTCCACCCTTATCGGACCCTCATATCTTGGAATATGTCCTGCGTAGAGAGGAGTGTCCACCGCTCCTGGACAAATAGTAACAACTCTCACTTTTGTCTTATCGTAAAGCATTTGTGTTCCCAATGACCTACCTATCGACAAAAATATGGAATTAAAATCACATAGGGAGCTAGGGAGCTGAGAGATACCCTAACTTCTCGTAATGGACTGTTGGAAACTCATATTATTTGGAATTGAAAAAGTGACCAACAAATAATTGGGTATGTCTTATTTTTATAGTTTGTTTCAATATTATTCGAAGGGTATGTTCATATGAGATTTTCAAATAACTTTTCCATAAAAATTGAAGACTGAATTCCTTTGTGGACATTTTTTCATTCGAAATTTAAAGGATTTTTTCCCCTGGGAGTGGAAAATAAACCAAAAGAAGAATTTTTAATCAAATCGGAATTTACACTTGGAAATCAAATTTTGCTCTTTAGGAATTATTCTTGAGAGAATACTATTGATTTATCACATGAATCAGGTGACTTCTGTTAAATATTATCTTAGTCAATAATTTGAAAATTCGATTTTCACAGTAAGTGATCTCAAACACCCCTTTTGTGGACAGATCTTTCAAAGGCGATTCTTCGAAGGAATTTTCTAAAAATAATTCTCATATCACTCTACCGGGATGTCGTCCATATATTCACGTTAGTTTTGAAATTGTGTTTATAGAGTCATCTAATTCCTATTAGTGCATCCATAAGCAAATTGTAGTTATGAAATTATATTATTTTCAATACAATAGTAAATCAGAAGAAGCGTCTCCCTCCAGTGATATTGAAGACAGCTCCTCTTGGAGTGAGTGGAACCCTTTTCAATATATAATTTAGAATATATCCCAATATTTGAATCATTTCTAGGAATTCACTGAAAGGTGCACTTTTTCACTAAAACAATATTATTTCGACAAACACTTTGGAATGTAAGTTTTTCAGAAAAAATTATCAAGAAAAATTACATTCAAGCGTAGAATAACAAACTTCTAGTCAAACTATTTTTTTCTGCTGATAATAATTGAAAAGTGAAAGGTATTCTTGATTTGCCTAAAAAAAATATATTAAAAATATTAATAAGGGATATTCCTCTATGAAGGTTTCTAAAATTCTATTTCTTTCCATCAAAACATATGGAAAGAATAATTGGCGATTTTCATTCGTCAATAAGGTTCTGTTGAATATACATGTGAGATATATTGATTTACATGGTATTATCCTAATAACGATGACATTAATTCACTCTTCTATCAGTGTGGATCCAGGTACGATCTATTTCGGAAGAATTTCTTAATGAGTATATAGTTTCCACTAAACAGAATGGGAACAGTTTTTCATGTGTGTCTTTGGCTATAATTGAATTTTTTCATTCCACTCCGTGATTCAGGGATCTGTCAGTTCCCCAACATAACCTTGCTATACAAACTATGTTGTATCAAACTGATAATTTGGAAACAACCATTTTTCAGAAGTAAACACATACCAATCGATATATCTACTTCAACTCCAATTTTCATACGTGTCAGAAAATGCTTAGTTACTAGAATGTCCTTGTAATAGAGCCAAAATAGTGTACAATTCAATTGAGTGTTGAATGAAATGTGTCCTCGAGGAAATTCCAAATCAATTTGAGGAAATAGTATATAACACTACAAGAGCAGGAAGTTAAAATTTCCTGCACTGCGCGACATGACACTTCCTTGCGTGTAATCCCATCTATCTTGGAATACATGAAAAATATTTGCTCCCGCTTTATAGGCCAGTCAAAATAGACCGTCAATTCACATTAATTACAAACATTTCTTTAGCACTGCCATATGTTGAGGCATCCAGTAAAGACTAAATATAAAAATTTGCACACTTATCCGGTGACCGGAAATTACTCAAATTCGCGTGAAACGTTATTTTGCAATATCTCCTTGGACAAAATTGCAAACATTGTGCAAATTGCAGGTATATTCCCTAACTTCTTTTCTACATCCCTTGTAAAATTTTCACACGCAATTTCAACCGGGAAATACGAATAATTTTTTTTCATGGTTCCGTCACCCCTGAAATGCTTTAAATTTGTAAACTTGTCATGTGTACGGAACATCAAAAAATTATGGATAACGCTAAAAACAGTCTCAGGGGCGAAGTTTTAGAGGTCACGAAATTGCAAACAATGTTTTCGTGCTTTGCAAACTTTGGTGGCATAATTTTAAGTCGCCAATTGGGTTCACACCTATTTTAGTATCCCGGAAGATGGCGGAAATGAACATTATTCTTAGAAGCAATTTTGGCAAATGCCACAAAATTCCAAACTTTGTGCAATTTTATTAAAGTTCTGCTATGGCAGACGAGTCTACGAATAAATTTGCAACCCTATAAAATGTCGGGAAAGACGGGCAATAGAATATTTCTCTAGGAAAAACTATGCATACATAATATTTTATCACTATGTTTCAACTTCAAGCACAGACGAAACAAATTTGTGAGTTTGTGATCTTGCCTATTATCGGCTTTCCAGAGAATTATGGAATAAATCTCGTAAAATGTAGAAGAATTCGAAGTACAGTATTCTCTAATGTGAACTCTATTGTTTTATTGAAAATTATCAAGTAAACTATGTGTTGGAACTATACAGTGTTATCATCTGATATAACCATTCGGTGGAATCGTCTAATTTCACTATCGGGTATCATGAAAATGACGATACAATTCGACAATTCGCTTAAAAGGACGAAAAAATTACCTGTTTCGGTAATTTGGTCCTTGAATGATTATCCTCTGATAATAAAAGCCGATTCCTCCAGATCGGGTTGAATTATTGAGTGAAAATTCTAAAATGATTAACATTTCGCGAAAATCGCCTCAATTGATAATATTTCATTGCAGTGCCGGTTTTAGCACTATCAGCGCCCTGGGCGGGATTTCTACGGCGCCCCCTAACTGCAATTCAAACCAATACGAAAAAACGCAAAGGATATAATGAAATAACCATTTATTAAAAGAAATAACCATATATTAAAAAAAAAAGTACTCTTCTAGCCTTTCTATCGGCGAACTCTTTTATTGGGTTATCAAAGTCGATGTTTTGAACAATTTCATTTTCGATTGACAAAGTTGCCGAGTTTGTCAATCTAGATTGAGATATTGACGATCAGATCAGCTTAAGCCTCTACCTAGCAACCGTTACGGGTATAGGCAATAATATTCGCAATGCTATCCATACATTTGAATATAGTTCTTGTAAGTTGCGATCTTTGATAAGATTTAAAACAAAAACAGGAGTAACCACATTTTGATCAGGCAGAAAAGATTTCAGACTTACGCGTTCATCACTCAGCATACAACCATCTATATCTGATTTGGAGTTTAGAGAATGTTGACACCCTGTATCTTGAAAACGAAGCATTACCGGACCTATGTTTATATGAACTTTTCATCTTGGAATTACTCGAAGAATCACCCCTTCAAGTTTGGCCACGTACTCACATAACACCCTGTATAAAGATGCGTCTGCGGCGCCCCTTCATATATGGCGACCTGGGCGGTCGCCCAACCGCGCCCCACCCTAACGCCGCTACTGTTTCATTGCCTGCTTTGTCGACGTTTTATGGGTTTGCAAATTCATACGTCAACTTGTTCGCCTCTCCAGAACTTTGAGAAAAAAATGCACAATGTTTGGAATGTTGTGTCATACGCGGAAATCGACTCAATTGACAATATTCCATTGCCTGTTTCCCGACGTTTATAGGTTGCAAATTTATAAGACTTGTTTGCCATTCCAAAACTTGGAGAAAAAATTGGCACAATGTTTGGAATTTTGTGTCATCCGCGAAAATCGTCTTGATGGATAATATTCTATTGCCCTGTTTTCCCGACGTTTTATAGGGTTGCAAATTTATACGTAGACTTGTTTGCCATAGCAGAAGTTCAAGAAAAAAATGCACAAAGTTTGGAATTGTGTGGCATTTGCGAAAATTGCTTCTAACAATAATGTTCATTTCCGCCATCTTCCGCGATACTGAAAAAGGTGCAAACCCAATTGGCGACTTAAAATTATGCCACCAAAGTTTGCAAAGCACGAAAATATTGTTTGCAATTTCGTGACCCCTAAAACTTTGCCCCTGACACTGTTTTTAGCGTTTTCCATAATATTCTGATGTTTCGTACACATGACAAGTTTGCAAATTTACAGCATTTTTGGGGTGACGGAACCATGATTCTTCCACAAATTTGCACAATGTTTGCAATTTCGTAACCAAAATTAGCGCTAATTACAACGTAATCAAGTATTGATCGTATTTCCGGATGAAAATTGTGTGTGTAAATTTCACAAGGGATGTAGAAAAGAAGTTAGGGAATATACCTGCAATTTGCACAATGTTTGCAATTTTTCCAAGGAAATTAACTTTCTTGCTTTTAAATTTCTATATTTAGTCTACTGGATGCCTCAACATCCGGCAGTGTTAAAGAAATGTTTGTAATTATTGTGAATTGGCGGTCTATTTTGACCGGCGTATTAGAGAGGCAGTGGTCTATCAATGTCACCGATGCATACATGCAAGGCCTTCTACTTCAAAATCAATGGAGAAAATACGTAATTTCCACCGAGGTATGAAGAAAAAACTCCTATCAAAATTGTAAATAATAATTAACCAAACCCGACGACACATCCACCAAATACAGACATCGCTCAAACTTGTCACATTTAACCCTATATCCCTGATAATAAAAAACGAACGAATTGGTAATGGGTATAATGTCAGAAAAGCTCTCTGAAAAGCAAACACTCCGCGACAAACCAGAAAAAAATTATAATAGATGAGAAAAACGTTTGATTACTGCTGGAACGTTCGACGGCCCCTCCACCTCTCTGCTATTTCATCTTTGGAAGTAAACACACAATATATTATCAACATTCATTTCTTTCGACATAATCATGTTTCCCAACTCCCTGACGACTTCCAAAATATGTACATTGTTGAAAACTCACCTAATCCTATGACTGCAGATTTTGATGCAGAATATGTTGGAACAACCATCACAGGATCTAGTCCATATTAAGATGTTCAATATAATTTCCAGAAAGGTTTTGGAAAATATTCATCTAGTACCAAATATGTACCCAGAAGGAGAGCTTCCTGTAGAATAATGTTGAATTGTATCATACCAATGATTTATTGCCTACTTCGCCATCCGGAAAAGTTTTAACTATAAATCAGCATTCTCATCAGATTGTGTCATTTCCTAAATTCAGTTATCAGAATATGGATATAGTTCAATTTGAAATTGTTCATATTATGCAGGAAATGTGACATAATTATCACATATTGTGCAGGGTTAATAAATCATTGAGGAATGTGTACATGAATACGATGAAATCTTCACCAAACAAGGGAATATTTAAGCGCTGCACTGCCGAGTCCATCGCGTTGGAGTCATAGGCGGGATATTTCTACGGAAAAAAAGGATCGATATGCCTCTAGAAATTCAATAAATATGCATTATGAATCGGAAATATTGGCACAGGTACAACGTGAAAATATTATTTTTATTTACCAAATTTACAGAGATGATTTTCCGCCAATTCTTCTCATCAAGCATACCAGCATTATTTACCAAGATATCAAGGTTTCCGAATTTCTCTATAGTCCTCTCTAACGCTTCTGAAAATTATAGAAGAATTATTAATGTCATATGGTAATGATAACAAAATGCAAGGCGAACAAAAATATGCAGACGAAGAAAGGGAGAGATTTACTTAAGTAAACTATTTCCATTTTGTAGAATCTTAACTTGACTATTAAATCACCACTCTATTAGAACCGTTAACTTGATCTATTACAAAATGATAAATAACAACACAACATATATCAGAACAGGAGAAAACTAATAATTTTCACTTCGAGGAGAAAAAAAAGGAGAGCAAAATAAATCATTATGTTTGCTGGAAATTGAAGACTTGTGCTTGGGAATGACCTGTATGGACTTCTTACATGTGGCAAATTAGTCAATATTCGAAAACGATTAGTTTTTTTTAGGCTTGCAGATAATCAAAACTTTGTGAATATTGACAGAAATGTGGAAATATTTCAGCTTTTCTAGATTCAGCCAATCAGATTTATTCAAATATACAGTGTCCGTCATAAAGTTGGCTACACACAACTAAAAACCTCAGATTTGGCAGGAATTAAAAAAAAATTCTGTGGTGCCGAAAAATGGGTCAAATTGACAAGATATCGAAAAAATTCAATGAGAAAATGTGTTTGGAATCCAACGAGGACCCCATGTACCAAGATTGAACCAGATAAAAATACCATTTTATTCCTCTAACCTTACTAAGAAACATATACATTGCTGTTTCATTCGGAAACAGTTTTAATAACCTAAATCACATAAGTTTGGGTCGAAACTGATCAAATATTTGTGGAATAGACATTTTGCGGGAGATTAATTATGAAAACACGATTTGGTCTTGTCACTAGGTGTAGTCATGCCCTCTATATTGATGCACACGAGCTTAGTCAATATTCTCAACCCGTAAATAAAATTTACACCAACTAATATTTGTAATTAAAACTCAATAATACATTATTTATCCTAATTGAATTTAGTATTGTTTAGGTGGACGTGGAAGAATAAAAATAACTCAAACAAATAATGTACAGATTTTCAATATTCTACGTGACCACCTTCGCGCTCCATACATAGAATTGTTCTGGAAAACATTTCGCGTCGAACATTTCTCAACATAGTTCTGTTGATCAGTGCTGCACAATTCCTTATAAAAATTTCTGAATGTTTCATATTTCGAAATGGGCGTTGTTTATGAACATTGCTTTTCAGGTGACCCCGGAAAAAGAAATCACACGGTGTTAGGTCTGGAGACCTAGCAGGCCAAGGATTACATGAATATCGACGTATCCACTGCTCACCAAACTCATTGTTCAACAACTCCCGCACTTCATTCGTAGAATGAATAGAAGCCCCATCTTGTTGGAAGAATGAACGAATCCGCTCTTGTAATGGTAGGTTGTCGATAAATGTGGATATTTCGGTCCGTAAAAAGTTCAAACACCTTTCGCTATTTAAATTTTGTCTAAAAAAGAAGGGACCTACGATTAGCTCATTTAAAATTCCACACCATACATTCACTTTGAAACTATATTGGATTCAATAATAAAATTAGGATTATGATCTGCCCACCATCTACAATTTTGAGAACTGACGACACCATTTGAGGTAAAAGTTGCTTCGTCAGAAAATAGCACATTTTTTGAGAAATCACGATTGTCTTCTAACATTCCCTGGAACCATGCACAAAAGTAAAATCGAGCGTCATAATCCTTGTCTCGCAGTATCTACTTGCACACATTTTGGTTCGTATGGGTGAAAGTGATTTTGCTTTAAAATTCGTCTAACAGAGGTTTGAGATTTTTCTGCCTTTTTTGCCATAATTTTGGTCGAAATTCTTGGTGTCTCAGTGACTGTCAGTAAAACATTGTTTACATTATTTTCATTATTTACAACAGGCTTAACGTGAACACTTTTATATTGTGACGTGTTTTCCTAGGGTTTGTTTTAATAACCCTCAAACTGCTAGAAAATCACGTTATTTATGACGCCATAATTTTAGGCAGGAAATATTTTCCTTTCTTTATTTCCAATCTCGGGCGCCAGATTTTATAGTGGTTTTCTCCACGCACTAGGGTAGCTACAGATGGAGATACGGAACGTCCAGGGGTCTGGTATATTGACACTTTTTGAATCTTTACAAAATACTGTAGGCTTTAAGTACAATTTGTGGATACTGAACGCCGATTGCTTTTATGTCTCCCAAAGAGACAGACACATAGAAATGCCTTGCTTTTTTTTTTTCTTTACCAATTTCTTTTTCTACTTTTTCTACTACGTCTGTTGCGTAACTTCAATACTTTATGGGAAATAGAAAGGGTTATTTTTCAATGTAAACACAGTGTGTAATAGGTATTAAATTAACTGGTATATTCAATAATATTTGTCACAACAATTTTCGTAATACAAATATTTTTGTTTAAAAGAAAACGGTCTGGCACATTTAAATGGGGATAATATATAACCGATATATATATATATATATATATATATATATATATATATATATATATATATATCATCATCATTTTAATCTAATAGTATCGAAATGGTATTTACCCTCACGATATATATAACTGGCCAAATGAACAGTAATTTTCCGGCAATTTAGGGAACAACTCTTGAGAGCTAAGGAAAACTGTTTCTTCCTGAACACGGTTATCTGACTGACTCAGAAAGTGATTTTTCAAGTTTATAAGCAAGTGGCTTATAACATCCCGATTTCCCCTTGTTAACCCTAACACAAAAATTGAATACTACGTGTCACTTGTATATTACCTAAGCTTCACGTTGGTAATAATCCCGGCTGTGATATTTCTTTTCTCTGTTCCTTAAAATAGCCCTTTTCTTCTACGACTTTTCTCGTTAACAAAAATTATATTTTTGGCTTTGTTTTCCTATTGTTTATGCTCGGCGATTTCCTGAGCTTGAACAATATTAACAACTGGGCGTGGATACAGACGACAACGCATCACCGTATTTTCGTGTTATAAAATCCCTTATTTCCCCCTAATGTTATCAACGTTTATTTACCCAAATCACCGTCTCAAGTCGCTAAATGAATTATTCCTCCTGAATATGCCTATAACTTGTGAAATTCGTGAATTTTGTTTTGCTCGGCATGTATTTTCAGGGACAAATAAACTTTTCAACGCATTTATCGCGCCGATGTTCCGATTTGGTTAGTGCCTGAATCGGAACAGCGGGGAACAATAATTATTGTTATGTAATTGGTTTATACGTCAATTGCTTAAATTCGGTGTTTTCCCCGAACTTAAAACAATAGAAAATTTAAATTCACTGATTTAAGTGATGTAACTATTCGCGTCAGTTGTTTGCATTCGGCGTTTTCCCTGAACTCAAATAACTGAAAACATAACTCAATAATTTTAATAACGGGCAAATAAAAGAACTATTTATGTAAGATTTCCCTTGACAAGAAAAGAAAACACCTGCCAGAGCTTATGTGAAAATTGTTTTCCGCGGGGACACAAAATAAAATGGTCTACTTTATACTGTTCAATTTGGCAAATGAATCATATATTTTTACCCGTAAAAATAACCAATCATTGACTAAAATGTCAATACTACCCAAAATTAAACACTCAATCGATTTCAAAAAAAAAATCGTTTGAACCACCCAAAAATAAAATAAATCAATTAATTAAATTTGGAAATGCTCGAATAAAGGAAATTATAATAATGCAGAAAATATATTTAACTTCTCAGGTAACGAATTAAATCAAATAAAGAATAATGTGGCAGAACGAAACTGTGAATGCCACGACAGATAATTAACTAAATGAAATAATAATAATACATATAATAATATTTAAACTCCCGGAAAATTAATTGAATCAAATCGAATAATAATAAATGTAGAAATAATAAACTTCAAGTGCTTCAGCACACGGAGAAACCCAGCTCAAATACAAATTATTCACTATTTCCACTTACGGATACCTCAACGCTTCTGGACCTCGAATCTCTTTTCACACTTTTACGCTTTTACTTCGAACTGGACTTGGTATCAGCACAGAACTCCAGGAACAAGTAACAAGTCTCACGGAAGGACAACAGGAACGAGCCCCGATGAGAGCTTCATAGTGCCTTTTTATAGATCTCGAATGTATGACCAAACTAGACGAAAAAGCCCAGTAAGAAAGGCAGGGTTTTTTGTCCGATGAACTTAAACTGGACCGAAAATCTGAAGGATGATTTCGTTCCTGATACAAAAAATGATTTGTTTTTTCCCATCGTGATCTTTATTTCTTTCTCGTCTTTTACAAAAACTATCACCGGAGCTTTTCACCCTTTTTATAAGATCTAGAGAAAAACTCTGTTATGTTTTATGCATGATGTTGACGTGAATTCCAGTAGCTTTGGGTATGTACCTTAATTTCTAACAGGGGATGAAATGTTTTGCCAGACCGGAACCAATAGAAACCCCAAATAGGCAGGGACGTACCAAAGTTAGGTTAAATATACTTTAGCCGTGCTTAGTAACGGAGCTCTAAAAAAATGCTTCGTTACAATATTTGTTTGCAACCAATTTTCTTAAATTTTTGCAACAACTTTGCCACCGTAGTAAAATGCAAATTTTGGTTTCGATGCCTTCTATTGAAAATTTCGGCTACTTCTCTTGTGCTAGGATCATTTTCGCCATATAGCAATACTATTTCAATTTTTTTTTGTATACTCAGTTTTAGATCCATTTCTATTGATATATTGAAAAATACAAAAACTGATAAAGAACGACAACTCCAACAAAATTGTCATCAAGTTATTGTGACATTTGTTATTGTTACAACAAAGCCGCCTTATAAAATTTAAAAAAAAACCAAGTCATTGAAGTTCAAATTTACTTACCAGTATTGAATTTAGCAAGGATGAATAATGTATTATCAAGTTTTAATTACAAATATTAGTTGGTTTAAATTTTATTTACGGGTTGAGAATATTGAATAAGCTCATGTGCATGTTTTCATAATTAATCTCCCGCAAAATGTCTATTCCACAAATATTTGATTAGTTTCGACCCAAACTCATGTGATTTAGGTTATTGAAGCTGTTTCCGGATAAAACAAGATTGAATAATGTTTCTTAGTAAAGGAAGAGGAATAAAATGGATTTTTTTTAATCTGGTTCAAAATTGGTACATGGGGTTCTTGTTGGATTCCGAACACATTTTTTCGTTAAAATTTTTCGATATCCTGTCAATTTGACCCATTTTTCGTCAGCACAGACAATTTTTTTTTTAATTCTCGCCAAATCTGAGGTCACGTGATATAAGTCGCAACGGATTTTTTACTTGTCAGACATGCAGAAACTAACCGCCATTAGAGTTTTTCAGAAATTTCAATAACAAATTTTTTTCCCATATGTAGCCAACTTTATAACGGACACTGTATAATAAATATGGTTTAATTTGCAAACACCAAAGAACGCTGCTTGGTCAAAAAATTATTTTGCCATAAAATGGGTCCATAAATAAAATCACAGTAAATTATTTTCATAAAAATAAATCCCATAATATTCTCACAAACAATCATGTAAACTCCATACCTTCATTTCAGAGGTTGGAGGCGAACAAATATAGATTTTCTCTTTATCTGTATTTCCAAACTAATCTACTTCAAATTTCAGGTTCTCTTGGTCACCAGAAGTATTTCTTCCAAATTTCTTATGATTAGTCAGTTTCCTTACCAAATTTTCTATGATTAGTAACTTATGAAGAGTTTTATACACTTCTAGTTCAGATTGAAGCTTTATTGAATTCTAGGCCCCTGTCAGCTCTTAGTTCCGATGCTAATGACTTAACCGCATTGACACCGGGGCATTCCTAACTCTTGAACCACTTACATCTCTCCCTAATCCTGATCTCACCCATTTGATATTGAATACTTTAGATCGGTGGCAAGTGCTACAGAATTTCCACCAAAATATATCGAATCGATGGAGTTCAGAGTATCTTCATACTGTAACGAACCTAGGCCGGACCTGTCGCCTCCCGCGTCGCCATCGACAGCGATGAGATCATCCCCGGAGATATTCGAGAACCATCCAGTCCCTCTTCCGCGTAATGCAACGGTCAATATTGGAAACAATTGGAACATGCCGTCGCCAACTGGAAGAATTCGAAACATCGAGAATGCTGTATCGGAGATAAATAGACAGCCCTCAAGAGGGAGTGAACAGTCTGAACGAGCCCATACGATCGAGCTATTCAATGGCGTAGTAATATAAATTAAGTTGTAGATTAAGTGTGAAATAAATTATTAAAACCAAGTTAAGTTTATTTACGTTACAATTGGTGTCGGAAGTGAGATTTTGAAAATAAACAAGTGATCGTGGAGTGGATAGTCAGAAAAATAAATTGATAGACCTTTTTGTACGCCCAAAATAGACAGTGGCCCGGTTTTCGCGAAGTGGACAATTTTGCGTGGGAATATAAACTGCTACACTGTTCGCGTGAAACAGACAATAGACTGGTGGCCCGTGGAAAAGAATTCGCGAAGTGAATTTTTAACAAACTGATAAACTTTTCGTGTAAAACAGACTGATACCTCGTCAAAGACAAAATGTGTTCAAGAAAAGTGCGCCTTGCGGATTTGAAGGTAGCGGAATTGAAACAGGAATTGGAGGAAAGGGAACTGGAAACAACAGGTAAAAAGCAAGTACTCCAGGAAAGACTTGCAGAAGGACTTATACAAGAAGGTGAGGACCCCGAAACATTTTTATTCGAAGTTCCCGGAGGTGATTTGAGTCCGATAATAGAATCCTTGAAAGAAGAGCTGCAACAAAATTCGAGGACTTTGGAAGAGAATGCTAGAAATGTGGAAGAGAAGCTTGAAGAAAATTCTAGAAATCTGGAAGAGAAGCTTCAAGAAAATTCTAGAAATCTGGAAGAGAAGCTTCACGAAAATTCTATAAATCTGGAAGAGAAGCTTTCTAGAAATCTGGAAGAGAAGCTTCAAGAAAATTCAAGAAGCCTGGAAGAAAATTCTAGAAATCTGGAAGAGAAGCTTCTAGAAAATTCAAGAAGCCTTGAAGAGAAGTTCCTGGAAAACACAGAAGGCCTAAAAAAAGAATTGTGTGGTGTGGCTAAATTTCTAGAAGAAAGAATGGGAACCGTTGAGACAGAGATAGATAAAATTAGGGAGCAAATGAACACGGAGGTAGATAAAATAAAGGAAACGATCAGTAAGCTGGAAAAACGAATTAATAGTGCGCCCTCCACAGAGATGGTTAACGAAAATGCAATGCTGGACTTGAGTTTGAACTTGGATAAAGTTCAAGAGGGTATAAAAGATGTCAAGGTCATTTCTGAAATAGGGAAGCTTTCCATGAAGCCGCCTCAATTTGACGGAAAAACTCCATGGGAAAATTACCGCCGACAGTTTGAAGCAGCGGCCAAAGCAAATGGATGGAATGCAGGGGAAAGAGCTGTAGCACTAACACTTGCATTACGTGGAGAAGCGACGAATATTCTACAAACTCTTACCGCCCAAGAACAGGAGGACTATGATCAGCTGATTAAACATCTAGAATTACGATATGGCCAGGCCCATTTGGAACACGTATACCACTCCCAGCTGAAAAATCGCTGCCAAAAATCGGGCGAATCCTTACAAGAATTCGAAACTGACATTGCACGCTTGGTTCGTCTCGCATATCCAGCCACACCAGAAAATGTAATGGAGCGACTAGCGGTTCAAGCATTCCTGGATGGACTCCGTGACCAAGAAACCAGACAAGCGTTGACACTAGCCCGTCAACACATCTCGTAGACGCACTGGCACGCGCTTTAGAATTCGAGGCAGCGAAACAATCTTGCAAAAGCCAGAGTAAAGTCCGAATGATTGGGAAGACTCACAGGAGCCTGCTAATTTGGAAGCTGCCATAAGGAAAGTGATTAAGGAAGTGTTCCCTGAGAAGAGACAGATAAGATGCTGGAATTGTGGCAAAATTGGACATGTGCGTAGCAAATGTCCAACATTCGAAAACACGACTCCGATGCAGGAAAACTAAAGAAGGTCGACGAGAAGGGGCAATCGTCGGCCTGTGTCCAGCAAGCCCTGGTTAACAACGCATATGTCGCTATCCTGCAACGACAGAACAGAGGTGTTTTCGTAGACGGTCTCATCAATAACGAGCCTTGCACCATGCTGCTAGATACAGGTGCGACTAGGACAATTCTCGGACCTTCCTTTGCCAGAACACCGGAACGAATTGAACCGACAACTTGGAAGCTACGCACAGCAACAGGAGAGCCAGCTACTGTATATGGCGAGCTACCGATTGAAATAATTTTGGGCAGCACTAAAGTGAAACATCAGGCACTTGTAGCGGACATCGAAGACGATGCAATCATCGGAATGGACATCATGAATTCCAGAGGGTTTGAATTGGATTTCAAAGACGGCGTCCTACGTGTCAACGGAGAAGAGCTGGTACTTCATGGGAGAAGTGAAGAGTTGATCCGTGTGCTGTTGGCTGAAGATGTAAGCGTACCTGAGAGGGCTGAAACCATTCTGGAGGCTCGCCTGGACGGGAGTGCGAGCAGTGGAGACGTGGTGATGTTCGAGCCCAAACTTCATGATGAGAAAATTGGACGAGGGATTGCACTAGGGAAGACCTTGTTGCGTGCTGACAAATTTGTGCCGGTAAGGGTCATGAATGTCAATTATTTCCCAGTGACCTTGAAGAAAGGAACAATTTTGGGGCACTGCTCGTCAGTTTCATCCGTGATCCGGGGCGTACGAGGTACGATTAGCCAACCCAACAACTTGCCCACAGAACTAGAGAATTTAGTTGCCATCTAATCCGAAGACATAAAACCAGCTCAACAGCCCAAACTAAGAGATTTAGTCAAAAAGTACCAAGACATCTTCGATACCGGACAAGGAAAAGGGGGTCGAACTAATGTGGTCTGGCACAAGATTGATACTGGGGGTGCCCGACCGATCCGGCAATCAGCAAGAAGACTTCCTCTTGCCAAGAAGGCAGAGGCTGACAAAATAGTCAGCGATATGGGAAAAGAAGGAGTTATCGAACCGTCTGACAGTCCCTGGTCCTCTCCAGTCGTACTGGTGAAGAAAAGGATGGATCGACACGCTTTTGTGTAGACTATCGCCAACTTAAAATGTCACGAAGAAGGACAGTTACCCTCTCCCGAGAATAGATGACACCCTAGACACGTTGGCTGGTTCCACGATTTTCTCGACCCTTGATCTGAAGAGTGGATACTGGCAAGTAGAACTCGCTCAGGAAGATCGAAAAGACTGCTTTTACCATCGGCTCAGCATTGTGGCAGTTCACCGTTATGCCATTCGGCTCTGTAATGCTCCGCCACATTCGAAAGATTGATGGAGACAGTGCTGAAGGGACTCTCATGGAACACGTGTCTAGTGTATCTCGACGACATAATTGTGGTCGGCAGATCGTTCGAGGACCACGTGAAAAACCTGGAGGAAGTATTCCTGCGACTGAGGAACTCCGGATTGAAGCTGAGCTCAAGAAATGCCATCTGTTCCAAAAGAATACGATACCTCGGCCACGTTGTCTCTGGGGAAGGAGTAGCAGTGGATGACCAGAAGATCAAAGCTGTTAAGGATTGGCCCATTCCAAAGACATTCACCAACTTCGAAGTTTCCTTGGTTTATGCACATACTATCGCCGATATGTGCTGGGATTCGCCAACATCGCTAAACCACTGACCAGGCTCACGGAAGGCCAAACAAAGTTCCAGTGGTCCGAAGAATGTCAAGATTCATTCAGGAAGCTGAAAGGAGCTTTGATCAACGCACCTATACTGAGCTATCCCTACCCAAAGGGAAATTCATTTTGGATACGGACGCCAGCAACGTGGGACTTGGAGCTGTCCTATCTCAGATCCAGGAGGGACAGGAGAAGGTCATTGGTTATTTCAGCAAGACGCTTAGCAAACCAGAGCGCAATTACTGTGTCACCAGGCGAGAGCTGTTAGCTGTTGTAAAGGAGTGGAACACTTCTACAAGTACGTGTATGGAAGAAGATTCCTGTTGAGAACTGACCATGCAGCTCTCAAATGGCTCTTACAGTTCAAAAATCCTGAGGTCAAGTAGCACGTTGGATCGAGAGACTCCAAGAATTCGATTTCGAGATCGAACATCGAGCCGGAACTAGCCATAAGAATGCAGATGCCTTGTCGCGAAGACCATGTCCAGATGATTGCTCACATTGCCGACGAGCAGAAGAAAAGAAGCAACACTTTGTAGAACCGCGGCAATG
Organism: Gonioctena quinquepunctata; assembly: GCA_018342105.1. Lineage (NCBI taxonomy): Eukaryota > Metazoa > Arthropoda > Insecta > Coleoptera > Chrysomelidae > Gonioctena > Gonioctena quinquepunctata. Next base: position 476,953 of record JAFIRS010000686.1, read on the forward strand.
GAAGACAACTGGAATGACAGCAAGATCCAGAAAGACCAGAGAGAGACCCCGACCTTGGCTTAGTCGTCAGCTGGAAGAAGGGCAATCGAAGACCATCATGGCAGGAAGTCGCAGGTTACTCGCCGGCTGTTAAGTCCTTGGGCACAATGGAACTCTCTTATTCTGGACAATGGGATCCTGAAACGTGTGTTGGAGGCCGATATTGGTGGGGAAGACAGACGCCAAATAATTGTTCCCAGGAACAGAAGAGAGGAAGTGCTGCGGAAATCCATGATGGAGTCGCCGGAGGACATCTGGGAGTGACGAAGACCCTGCAGAAAGTGAGGCAACGGTTTTACTGGGCCAATTGTCAAGCTGACGTCCAGGACTGGTGCAGGAAGTGCGCTGTATGCGCTGCTAGCAATGGACCTCGAATACGCCCCAAGGCCCCGATGCGTCAGTACAACGTAGGCAGCCCGTTCGAGAGAATCGCCATTGACATCGCCGGCCCGTTTCCCGTATCCGACCACGGGAATAAATACATCCTTGTGGCAATGGACTACTTCAGTAAGTGGGCGGAAGCCTATGCCCTGCCCAACCAGGAAGCCATCACCGTCGCCGACGTCTTGGTGAAAGAGTGGATATGTCGATTCGGTATTCCAATGGAGCTGCACTCGGATCAAGGCAGAAATTTCGAATCCAACCTTTTCCAAGAAATATGTCTACTGCTGAACATCCGCAAGACAAGAACCACGGCCCTACATCCGCAGTCCGATGGAATGGTGGAACGGATGAACAGGACGATCAACCGCCACTTGTCCAAGGTTGTCTCTGACCATCAAAGAGACTGGGACCAGTATCTTCATTTGTTCCTGATGGCCTATCGATCCGCAGTACACGAGTCAACCGGTCAAACTCCTGCTAGTATTATAATGGGCCGAGAACTGCGACTGCCTTGTGACCTGAAGTTTGGGATACCGCCAGGACAAGACACTGCGGAGAGGACTACGTCAGCAAACTTCGGCAGAGAATGGACGACATCCACGAACGAGTCCGGTTGAACATCCAGAGTGCCAGCGATAAAATGAAGAAGACCTATGACATCAAGGCCGACGCTGGAGGATTTAAGGTTGATGACCTGGTTTGGCTGTACAACCCCAAACGTCGTCGTGGACTATCACCAAAGTTGCGGAACTCGTGGGAAGGCCCGTATAAGATCGTGAAAAGGATAAACGACCTTGTGTACCGAATCCATAGCCACCCCGAGGGAAACCAAGGGTCGTCCATTTCAACAGGTTGGCCCTTACGCTGGAAACCGTGACCAAGTTCGCACCCTCAAGCCACCGGAGGATGATATGACGTTCGAGAAGTTTATGTCCTTGCATTAAAAAGGGCAGAAAGTTCTACAGGGGGTTAATAGAGAGGAGTCACGAGAAATTGTCGAGGTGCCTAGCTGACTACGCACTAGCGCAACGTGTAGCAGAAGATCTTCGAATGTCCAGGGGCATCGCCGTAGTGTTCTCAAGAAATTTGGTCAACTCCAAACACTGCGGGAGCAGAATCCAGAAGTTGGTGGGGTGCTACAGTTGAAGAAAGGCCAGAGAAACATCCACTACCTAGTCACCAAGAGGCATTCCCAAGATAAACCGTCTTATGAAGATGTCTGGAAGAGTCTCACCAAACTAAGAGATACTATGGTGGACCAGAATCTGGTGGATCTAGCAATTCCAAAATTATCCTGTGGTATTGATGGGTTGGACTGGAGAGTCATAAGAAGTATGCTGGAGGCGATATTCAGATCCAGCGGCGTCAAGATGTTGGTTTGCTGTAACCCTCTTCCACGACCGATCATGAAGACCGTGGAGTGTTACTTCCATCGAACTTCACGGTGCAGATATGGGAGTCATGCAGATATCGTCACACTCCAAGGATGAAATTTCGGGACGAAATGTTTTTAAAGAAGGGGCAATGTAACGAACCTAGGCCGGACCTGTCGCCTCCCGCGTCGCCATCGACAGCGATGAGATCATCCCCGGAGATATTCGAGAACCATCCAGTCCCTCTTCCGCGTAATGCAACGGTCAATATTGGAAACAATTGGAACATGCCGTCGCCAACTGGAAGAATTCGAAACATCGAGAATGCTGTATCGGAGATAAATAGACAGCCCTCAAGAGGGAGTGAACAGTCTGAACGAGCCCATACGATCGAGCTATTCAATGGCGTAGTAATATAAATTAAGTTGTAGATTAAGTGTGAAATAAATTATTAAAACCAAGTTAAGTTTATTTACGTTACAATACTCTTCAGCAACGGCAAAAATGGTTTACTCAAGGAAAAACCTTGAGAATCGGGGATTTGGTCATTCTTAAAAATGAAACTATACCACATCTGCAGTGGAGGTTAGGTAGGGTAATTAAAACCCATCCAGGGGCGGATGGAATTGTGAGGGTCGCGACGGTGAAGACAAAGCAGGGTGTATTTGAGAGACCACTTGTCAAACTCTGTCCCTTATCCGAGTTGAAATACCATGTATTTTGGTGGGTGGAAATGTTAAGTTCCCCTTTTTTCCCATTTAACATTAAGTAAGGTTAGTATATAATATAATTCTACAATTCAACAATTTAAATATTTTTCTCATTTACTCCCAGTAATATTTCTCAATCAAATTCTTAAACATGTAATTAACTATAAATTTAATATTCACATCTTTGCGGTACGCTCGGTATATATTTTAAGTCTGTCAGACTAGGCTAAATTCGGTGCTTTTACTGCGAAGAATCAGTTCGAAGTTCTATGTTCGGAAGTCAGTGATGCCGATATAGAAAACGTATACTCATTGTGGTAATATTTAATCGCAAACCTCGCTCTGTCACATATAAAGTGCCAAATTTGGAAACTCTACATTTTCATTGAACAACCAGAGATATACAAAAGAGTTATACAGAGATATACAAAAAAAAAAAAAGTTCAGACCTTCATCATGGACAGTCACGCTGTTAAATTGCTCCGTACAAAATGCGTAGAAACGCAGTGAAAAGTATTATAAAATGTGGAAAGTGTTCGAAAGTGTATCACACTAGCTGTGCAAAGCTCATACAAAGGTCGGTTAGTGACAACCAAGTCTTAGTTTGTAGTGAAACCGATATATGACCGTGGATGATTCTGCTCCCTTCTTCGATGCGCTACATAATATTTCTGGCGATAAAAAGGTGGATATTGCAATTTTCCACTATGTGTTGAAACAAAAGGAGCAAACGATAAACGAGTTACAAAACAACATAAGAATCCTGACAAATCAAATCGAACTATCAAATAAATTAAACTGCGACCAGACAACATCCAACAAAAAAGTGGTACCAATAAAGATAGCACAAAAAAACGTGCCCACATTGATAGCTAACAAAAACGAGCCAGCTGGATATACTAAACCCGAACCTAAGGTCAACAACCTCCCAGACACAAAAATAAACAAAGGAAAAGATTCGTATTTTAATACCGATAAGGTATCAGCAGGGATATTCCTAGCACAGAATGCAGCAAAAATGCAAGAATTTATCAACTTGCCGAATGATGAAGATTTTAAAACCGAATCAAAAAACGAATGGATAACACCTCGACAACGGAATTTCAGGAGACCACGTCAAATAGTGGGTCAAAACAATAACTTATCCATAAAAGGCGTACCAAAAAAGGCTGTCCTACATGTATGCAGAATAAACAAGGATTCATCTGCGGACGACTTGAAAAGTACATTAAAAAAACATTTTCCAGAAGTGCATTGCCAACAAATAACAGCTAAATTCCCCGAGTATTATTCGTCGTTCAAGATCACAATCCTGGAAGATAATTTCAATAAGGCAATGGACCCCAACATTTGGCCGGCAGGAGCATATGTTAGTCGTTTCCGTTTTTTCCAGAGGACTGAAAAATAATACCGGAAAGGTGCATTTGAACATAGAGTCTCTAACCAATAAAATTTTAGCATTAGAGCACTCGATGATACCGATTTTTCAATATTGTGCCTTAGTGAACACTGGTTGAGCGATGAAAATTTAAAATCAGTTTCTTTCAAAACTCATATATTAACATCCTCATTTTATAGGAAATCCAAAACTCGTGGTGGTGCCTGAAGCCTGACATTATCTTTAAACAACTAAATCTTGACGACTACTGCATTGAAATGCATTCAGAATTTTGCGGTATAGAACTAACCAATGCCAAATGTGCCATTGTAACCTTGTACAGATCCCCAGTTAATGGAGACATTGACATATTTCTCTCGAAGCTTGAAGAATTATTAAGTTTTCTTTCCGTTCGATATAGCCATATGATTATAATGGGTGATTTTAACGTGGATTTCAAAAAACATACGCCTATTCTGTCAGATCTTATGTGTATTATAACTTCATTCGGACTCGAAGCCACCATTGATGACTTCACCAGAATAAATATCAGTACAGGGACGGGAACCTGCATTGACAATATTCTGACTAACCTTAACGATGACCAGATTGAAACAGGTATTTTTGAACCTTGCCTATCGGATCATCGTGGCCAATATTTAATAATGAATATGTTTAATAATCAAAAACCTAAAATACTTCCGCGGAAAATCACTTCGAACGCTCTACAACATTTTCAACACGACATATCCTCACGAAATTGGAGCATTTTTGACCACTCTGGCGATATTTAGCACTTGGCTGATATTTTTATCAATAAAATAAAATATTGTATGGATGTACACTTTCCCCTGAAGAAAATGACTGTATCATCCTCGTCTGTGCCAGTAAATGTTTTCAATAACCACCTGAGAAATATGCGAGAGAACCTCTCAACTATCAAACTAATAAGTGAAGTACCTGAAAATCCTCTACACACATATCTATATAAATGCTACAAACGTGAATACGCATCTGCACTGAATGAAGCAAAAAGTGAAGCTTACGATAACTTTTTAAAAAACTCAGAAAATAAAAACAGAGATGCCTGGAAATTGATTAACTTAGAACGCAACAAAAAGAAGGGTTCAAATTCCTCAGTCTGTGAAATTTCTGCGAACGAGTTTGTTGAATATTTTGCAACAGCAGCAAAAATGTTGACTGAAAACCTCAACAACAATGAAGCTAGCGCTATTGACCTAATCAAAAAACTACCGAACATTCTTTCTCTTCCCAGTCACCGATGTAGAAGTTCTAGATGCCATAAGATCCCTTGAAAACACAAACTTTTTTGACGTTCACGATTCAAATAGCGAAATTATTAAATCAATAAAAGAAATTATCGCTCAACCTCTGTCCCAATTATATAATATATGCTTTGAGAAAGGAATATTTCCTGGTATCTTCAAAAAAAGCAAATTAATCCCAATATACAAAAAAGGAATCACAGACCCATCGTTATTATTCCCATAATAGGTAAAAAAAATTGAAACTCTCATCAAGAGCAGGCTTTTGAATTATTTTGAAACTAACATATTGCATGAGCATCAATACGGTTTTCGTAAAAATCACTCCACCACACAAGCAGTCAGAGAACTAGTGGACAGCATAGTCGAAGGCCTTGAAAAAGGTGAACACACATCTGCTACCCTATGTGACCTAAGCAAGGCCTTCGACTGTGTAAACCACGCAGTGCTTCTACAAAAGCTTGAATGTTATGGCATCAGGGGCACAGCCCTTCATTTTTTCGAGTCTTATTCAAAGGGTAGACAACAATACGTATCTTTCAATGGAACAGTGTCCGAAACAAAACCGGCAACGATAGGAGTGCCTCAAGGCTCCGTACTTGGACCACTCCTATTTATAATATATATCAACGACTTATTCTATCATGTACAGCCATCTGGTTGCATCCTCTTCGCGGATGATATAACTTTCTTCCACTCTAGCAACAGTACTGCCACGTTATTAAAAAATGACCACACTCCACAAACCAAGGTAGATGAGTGGCTTATACCTAACGGACTTGTTAATAATCCAGAAAAACCCAAACAATCACTTTCTCTATGAACAATGATATCACTCATGGAACCGTCAAACTTTAAGGAATTGATCTTGACAGCAAACTCAAATGGCATGACCACATCGATTATCTAAGCAAAAAACTCTCTACCCAAATTTGTTTACTAAGAAGACTGAAGAAATCAATCAGCAGTACGGCCCTCAAAATGTCGTATTTCTCTCTGTTCCACTCACACTTAGCCTACGGAATAACCTTGTGGGGCAATTCCTCACAGGCCGAACGCATTTTCATCCTCCAAAAAAAGGCTGTCAGAATAATTGCTGGTGCAGGACCCAGGGACACCTGTAAGCCTATATTCTCTGAATTGAACATTATGACATTACCGGCTTTATATATATTTCACTCTCTTATAGAGATTCATCGTAAAAACCACTTACTTATCAGACATAACAACATACATGGCTATCGTACACGGAATAACAATTCACTCATTAACCCTAGATTTCGACTGAAAACGTCATCCAATAATGTATTGAATGTGGATCTGTACAATAAACTACCTGATAGTTACAAAAATCAGAACACCATCCAATTCAAAATTTCAATCAAGCAGATGTTATTAAGGTACCATTTTTATTCTATAAGCAAATATTCATGTGTCAAAATTACTGATACATGAAATACCCATCTTCTCGGTTTTGCAGTAAGTACTTATCTATTTATATTTCCCAACTGCTCAAATAGCCAATATTTTCACGTTTTCTGTTAACTTGTGCTATATTTATTGTTGGTGCTATGTGTTTGTATTATACGATAACTCATATGACCTCTTTGTACTACTGACGTGTGTAATTGATAATATTCAAATCACCAAATATATATCCATCTATGTATCCTTATGAAAACTGTGTGTTATATACAAATGTATATGTTTATATGCCTGTATTGTGACCTGCTATAAATGTGCTATGTACATAAAATAGTCAATAAAACTTCTATTCTATTCTATACAGTCCACACCCCACAGTGAATAGGAGGTTGCAACCCCAATCAAAAGTGGCGAGAAAGGGATGAAAACCGGAATCCAGGTAAGCACCAAACCTTTGCCTATTTTGACAGATCAAAGTTGCCACCTTCCCTCATTCAAAATTAGAGAATGTTAACTTTTTTTGGTAAGGAAACAACCTTTTTTCCATTCTTTTCTCATCGAGAAAGTATAATTAATTGAAACGTATTCATCATGGGTTCATTCCAAATTGTTATATAACTTCCTATAGGTTCTCATTGAGAAGTTATTGACGGAAGTGCCAAAGTTGCTTTCAGGAAAATGCATGGTGGCAAAACTGATCTTTCAAAAATTACCAAAAAACTGCAACACAGTTTTTTCTAATATAGTCAAAGTAACAATATATTTCAAGAGGCAGTGGGAGGTCGCCTCGCGATGTTTTGCGATACCCTATGTGATAATAAATTATTTCAAGTCAAATAAAGCTTTATATGCCTTCCTGCTATTCGCTTATGAGAAAGATCTGTAACTTGATCATGATAGAACAATTGAAATTCATGGATAATACTTTCGTTGAACAAATTGGAGCTATTTCCTGGAAAAGGTACGCCGAAAAAACAGGTTCAGAGAAATTTTCAGCAGCCTTCGGCCGCTGTGGAGCAAGTCATGCTGTGAAAATACTCTTTCTGTTTTGAGGGGTTGTGAGGGTGAATGTACTGAGGTAATACATTTTGTTGGTTTGTAGAAGTTTTGTGGTCGATTTGAGTGTAATAGTCAATAAAAGAAAATGCGTGACCCAGCTCGGGATCGAACCCCGGTCCTTTCACTTTCAACGCGAACGTTTATTCAACGCGGCCACCAGGCCTTGATAAATGATTAAGTGTTCAAAGTTATGTGAGCGCCAGGCTGCGCTCTGGAAGAATATTTGATCGTCTGCCCCCGCTTTCATCCCCGGAACTGACTTCTGCCTGCAGAGCTACACACTTGTCAGAAGGTAAGGAAGGTTTATATGTAAGAATTTATCATTTTTAATTTTCGGTGCCAGCTCACAGTCTATAATAATTCGAAGTTGCAGTCGGCACACAAGAAAAGCTATTTTGTTTTTGAGACAGTTATAATTTTATTTGGAATGAATTCACATAAAAATTAAAATTATTATGTAAATAAAAAAAATATACCACGTTTATAAAACTTAACAATATAGAATAATTTCCCCTAGCCCGATACAGATTTATATCCCCATACAAATTCCTAACCCCATATTGTCCTGAAAATTTGTGACTGTCAATTTTTAATAGCTATGTATCCCAAATGTTCAATTTAGAATAACAAAATTACTCCACTGATTTACATCCAGTTATTCCCCATGACTCACCTCTCAGTTCTTTCTCTTTAGTTACATCTGTTTTGATGAATATAACTTTGTCACCGTATGTATCCTTGAACTTTTTTTCAACAGCTTTACCGTTTTCTTCTGATAGATCTACGATCCCGACTCCCTGTAAAAACAATGAATTAATCAGCACTAAACAATCATAAAAAAGACCTCGTTGGCAAATTTTTGTTTTCAGATTTTCATATGAGCAATAACTTTGTGTCTATATTTGAGTTGGAAAATATATTTCCCACATTCAAAATATACTTCAAGATACAGGTATTATTGAAATTAGTATTATTATTTCAGCATAAAGGGCGGCAGGGCTTATCCTAGATAATAATGTACCCTGGAGCGAGCGTGAAGAAATTTCCAATGTAGCCAAGAAAGCCCTAATGGTGAGGAGAAACTTTGCTGGAAAAAACTACTGATGTAACTAAAAAAACTCAGCAGTGGAACTACACAGCAATTGTGAAACTAATCATCACTTACGGGGCAGTGGCATGGGGTAAAAAAACCGATCCAACCACCACGAGAATCAATCTCTGTGAGACAAAGTTTAGACCGTGTATGCATAATAGATGCAATGAGACACTGCCCAAAGGCCGCCATTGAGGTGGCCCTGAACCTCATTCGCCTACACATCTCAATGGAGAACGGGGCGAAAAAGCCCAAACGTAGAATGAGGAGAGAAGAATCATTGCTCGTCCAGTATTGAAACGACCGTTTGGTAGGTAGAGAGGGGGTAAACACGAGTCATAGACTTTATAACGTGACTATAACACAGTTCCTGGCGGACTATATAAGAGAGAGAGATGTTGTGAAGGATAGAAATATGTCATTGGAAAAACCTATTTTTTGTTTTTTTTTTTCAAGGAAAATATTGACTACTTCGAATGAGATGAGTTTTGAAAAAGTTCAAAGAATCACAAGGAGGAACTTTATACGACATATTTTCATGATATCTTTCAGAAACAAAAGAATTCCATTAAGTCTCCATCTGAATAAAAACGTTTTTTATTTCTCTTCCAAAGTTTTCAGAAAGTTCAGGACTGAAAAAAAGTAGTGATAACTGAATTTATATTCGATATCATGAAGTTAGAAGCGCATTTGAACTAAATTGGGAACTCCAGCGATTTCAAAATTTGTTATCAATAATGCCTATATAAAAAACGTTTATGTAATCTATAAAATTTCGTGTCTGCAGAAAAAATGGCCCAATTATTTTTGGGAAATACTGATGAAAATAGTACGTGTTATTGGAAATGGAAGTTATATTTTTTCTATCGAGCGTGACGGAGATCGACGGACAATCCGTAGGGAAGTCTGTCTCATTTCAGCCTGGCGCTGTAAAAGTATATCTTCACTCCGGCGGAGTAAAAGTATGCCGTTAGTCCAACGGAGTAAAAATTCCATGTATATGTATAACGTTCGAAGAAAACATTCTTCAATTTAAAAACATATATTTCTGCGTTTGTTCTTGAAAAAAAAAGAAAATTTTGTGATACAAATAAATTACATCATACTTTCATAAATATTATTAACCAATATTAGTTTAAGCAATTGCTCTGGAAAAAACATTAAATTCTACCCCCGATTCAAACAAAATCCTAACCTCCCACCTATGATACTAATAATATCTAAATCTGTCAACTTCAACTACAATATAAATAGCGGCACAAAAATAAAACCAAGTTATATATACAAGAGAAGTCACGTAAAATGTTTCCAGGTTGCGCGTGACTGAGAAAATAAATTAAAATTTTCTCGTAAGTTCATTCTTCGGAAACCTTTGGAAAATCCACAAATCACTACCTAAGTTCCAAGCTTTTTCACCCATGAAATTTCACATCCAGCCCTTTTTTGTATCTAACTACACAATTGTAGGCTGCACACGAAGAAGGCATAGGTATTTAAGAATGCTTATAACTTGTCAAACACTGGATAAATTTATAAAAAACTTGCGAAACACCACAGGAAAACACATATAAACAATATAGAAAACCAATGAAGTCATTCTGTCCTTTTTCACAGGTTCCGATATCAATGGTCTCTTTCTCACAACCAGTCCATATTATTATATGTCAATGACACGAGTGGACACGATTTGATGTGGCTGCTTATGCTACGGCGAATCTTCACCAGTGGCTTGTCATGCAGCGTTTGAAAGGTTAGGTTTGTTTGAATAATAAATAGGTAGTGCAGTTATTTATTCAACTTTGCAATAGTTTACTTGTTACCTTACCAAAATGCTCAGTAGTAAGAACTATTCAGTAGCGGAAAAAGAAATTATGGCAAATGTTATCAAATTCATGAAAAAGGAGGCCAAAAATGGGATACAAATACCTTTAGAAAATTACAAAGAACGTGCTAAGGTACAATGGGTATAAAAAAATATTGTTTTAAAAAAATTAAAACGGATCAACCAGCTGTGAATTCAGGTAGTATTCCTTCTTTGCCGTCTCCGCAAAAAAGAGTAGGAAACATAAAGTCGAAAATTGATATTACGGAAGGGCAGGGTGAAATAATAAGAACGATTAAATATGATTTTTGTTTGATTGATAAACAACACCCTACTTTAAAGTCAATTCTTCAAAAATCAAAAATGCTCAGGTAGGGTTTGAAGGCAGTCGTTCAACATTGCACATTATAATCAAAGAGTTAGGTTTTGATTGGGATAAAACGCCTGATAATCGAACGATATTGATGGAAAGTCATGAAGTTAGATTACCAATAGTGGAATTTTTAAGAAAATTTAAAATGTATCGTGAACAAGGAAAACACATCATTTACACTGATGAGACGTATTTGCACAGTTCTCATACACATTCTAAGACGTGGGTTGATAAGAAAAACCCTAATCTAAATTTTTTAAAACCATATAGTAAAGGAAAACGAATAATAATAGTTCATGCAGGAGGAGAAATGGGGTTTGTAAAGGATGGCCCTTTAATTTTCAAATCTGGGAAAAAAAGTGGAGACTATCACGATGACATGAACAACGAAAATTTTATGAGGTGGGTAAAAGCACAACTAATTCCAAATATTCTCGCGAACAGTGTGCTGGTGGTGGATAACGCTTCTTACCACAATACGTTGCTAGAAAAATGTCCAACATTTTACCAAAAAAATCATAATCTCCGACCCCAAAAACCCCCACGGTCCATAATCGCAAAACTCGTCCGCCATCTTGAATTATATTTAAAACGTATTGCCCCATAATATAGATATTTATATATATATATTTATATAATTATATATATATATATATATAGATATATATATATATATATATATTTATATATATATATATATATATATATATCTATAGTGACCCATTTGAAAGCGGGCCACCTCTCTAAAACTGTTATTTATTATCCGATTCAGAAGTTTTTGTTTTTCAGTAGATAGAGCATCAATAGTTCTAGTTGGATGCCATAAATTCGAAATAAAAATAAAAATTTCACGGTCTACTTCGAATTTTTTTCAAGGTCAAAAATCCAAAAAACATACTAGCGATTTTTTTTAATAAAATTTGACGACGCCACTGGATTTGTGATGTATTCAAATGGGTGTGATCAAAATTTCACGATAAAATTATTTTTTTTAACAGAAATATGGCATAAGTAAAATTCATATCACTTTATCAAAATATTTCGAATGGTCGTCATATAAATCACAATTTTGTTAAAAATATCGTTTGGAATGCTCTTTCAGGTCGTTAGCAGTCGAGTTTGTAAACAGCAGTTATTCAAAATGGCGTCAAATTATGTTTCTTCTAAACGTAACTCCATAGTACAGGAGATAGTCTCAATCTTGGTTTCATTAAACATGCTTGGGATACCACATTTCAAAAATATTATTTTTATTAGGAGGCTTTGTAACTTTAGATGCTATAGAGATGACAAGTCATCAGAACAATAGACGAAAAGTCACAAATTTGTCAGTGTTAATAGTGAAGTTTATAACTCCTCAAGTACCTACACTAATAAAGAAGTATGGCTGATAATTTGACTTTGCAGGAGAAAATTGAAATAGTAAGACTTCGTGGTAAAACAACGACAGATCCGAAAGGGAAGTATGTAGAATTTTCAATAACAAGTGTGAGAATTGCAAGTTTGGACATTAACTTACCGCGTGAAACAATAAGGAGAAATCTTAGGAAATATAATAAGATGAAGCCCTTTAAACCGAAGTTTCTTCACACCTCAGAAGAAGGCGATAATGAAAAGAGGATGGAGTATAGTTTATGGGCTCAAGGAGAATATCTAAATAACAGGAATTTTCTGAAAAAAAAATTGTTCAGTGACGAGGCAACATTCACAACCAATGGAACGGGTAATTCTCAAAATACAAGGTACTGGACGGAAGAAAATCCACATTGGATAATAAATTGCAGAAGACAGTACTCACAAAAAATAAATGTTTGGTGTGGAATATTATATACCAAAATAATTGGCCCCTTTTTTTTAAAGCAGTTTGAATAATCAAATTTTTTTATTTTTTCAAAAACGAATTTTTTTACGCTATGTATAAACTTGCACTGGCAGAAGAGGCTCATCTTCTATTTCAATTAGATGGCTGTTCCATCCACAATAGCAGGATTGGGAGAGATTGGTTGGAAGAAAATAGTGCATTGATCGAGTTTTCCTCCAGATCCCCGGACTTGACTCCATTGGATTTCTTTTTATGGGGCTTTGTTAAAGAAAAAGTTTACAAAACTCGCCCAAAGAGCAAAGAGGAACTGCGTGAAAGAATAGGACAGGCTTGCAGAGATATCACCCCAAACCAATTATCGAATGTTATGGTTAACATTAGGAAACGATACGATAAATGTATCGAATTAAATGGAGATTTGGTTGAACAGTCCGAAAGTTAATGTGTAGGCACTGTCATGTCAATACATTCTTTTGTAGTAGTTCATTTATGTTATGAATATTGGTAATTATATTATTGGATGTAAAGATGTGCATTTCTATTCTTTGACAACAAACTGAAGTGTTCTAAGAGACATAACATATCCCACATAGAGTTGTTATGTTCTGAAGGAATATTTTAAACCATATTATTTACAAAATTGTGATTTATATGACAACTATTTGAATTATTTCAATATTGATATGAATATTTTACTTATGCTATATTTCTGTTAAAAAAAATCCAGTGGCGTCGTCAAATTTTATTGAAAAAAATCGCTAGTATGTTTTTTGGATTTTTGAAAAACTAGAACTATTGATGCTCTATCTACGGATATATATATATATATATATATATATATATATATATATATATATTTTATATATATAATTCTACTGTACGTGTGTTGTCACTGCACTCCTCCTAAACGGCTGGACCGATTTGAATGAATTCTTTTGTATGCGTTTGGGTGGCGCCCTGGATGGTTTAGATTCACAAATCATCCCCCTGAATGTTGAGGGTAGTCCACTCCTCAATTTTTTTTTTTAGACAAAATGTTTTGTTTTTACTTTTTTATGATACAACATTCATACATACATACAACCCTAAATTTTCACCCTTCTACGATCAACTCCTATTTTTTTGGCAAGATTTTTATTTTTATTCATATTACTCTTAATTCACTCTTCTACAACGAAAAAACGGGAAAACGGGATAACGGGATGACAGGATAAGGGAATAACGGAAAAACGGAATAACGGGATGAATAAAAAACGGGATAACAGGAAAACGGGATAACGGGATAACGGGAATAACGGGATAACGAAAAAACGGGAATATGGGATAACGGGATGACAGGATAAGGGGATAAGAGGAAAACGGGATAACGGGATAATGAAAAATAAGAACTTGTCAGAGTATTTGATTTTCACAAAGTTTTCATGAAAGTAGACAACTTGTCGAAGTATTAATTTTATTAACACACACATACCAATTTTGAATGAAATATGGTGCCGCCATCTCGAGTTTATACATTTCCGACCCCAAAAACCCCCACATACCAATTTTGAATCGAATTGGACCATAATCACAATGTTTGTCCTCCATCTTGAAGCCGCCATCTTGAATTTATGAATTTTGACAGAAATTTCATAATATTCGACTCCGAAAACCCCCACATACCAATTTTGAATCGAATCGGATCATAATCACAAAACTCGTCCGCCAAAAACTACGTCTCGTGTTTCGCCTATACCAAATAATTTGGTATGCCTATGGAATTTCTATTAATAGCCACAGTTAGACAATGGTTCGGGCATCTTCGAGAGAAATTGGTTGTTAGGTAGGGGAAGGCCAAAGTGGTCGTTTCAATACTGGACGAGCTCTACGAGAATACACTTCCTCTCGGGCATGATTAAATCTGGAGCGATCCCAGAGCTGCAAATGTGAGTGGGAGCCATTTCAGAGATGAATTAAATAGTACACATATGCCTCTAAAACAGCAGAGAGAACTAGAATAGGAGTATATTTAGATTGTAGGAGGGTCGTTAGGGCTCTAGACATATAAGATCATTTGTAAATTACCCTTTATCTATCCAAGACCCTGTATTCCAAGACTCCTTGCGTAGTGCACAGTGCTTTCGTAAAGTACTGAATAAATTCATTTTCAGCCAAACTATCCATTTCTGAGGAATCTCCTGAAACTGGTCTATTTTTAATCTCAATTTTCCACATTTACAAGGGAAAATTAAATATATAGGGTGATCCACGTTCGACTAATGATGTCCGCGACAATTCTTCCAAACAGAACATCCTATATATTATTCAATTTTTGGAATCTCCATAGGAAGCTGATTTCAATAATATATCACACATAGGGTTCGTATACAGTGCGTAAAGTAGTGGATAAATTCGTAGAAAATTAATGGAAGAATTTTTAAGTTTATTTTTATTGGGGCATTCTTTCAAATTTAATTAATACATACAGAATGATTGGTGTAGGAGAAATGACGTCATCGGTATTTTTTTTAACGCAACTCAATTTTTCATTACGGAATGTTAAAAGGTGATTATGAGTATGGGTGAAATGAAAATAAAATAAGAAAAACTATTTTGAAATATGAAAATACTAAATTTAATGGCAGTGATAGCTTCAAACAACGATCAAATTAAATGTTCAAATTGTGCACCGTTTGCTATCTGACTATTTCCATTACTTGACAGTAGCCATAGCGACCAGAATTTTGGTTTCATTGCTGAATAGTTTTTGTGAAGTTTTTTCTTTAAAGAATAACATATCCTTTGTCGATACATTATTGAGTAGTAACTTTGTCATTTCATGGAAAATGATTAAATTAAATGAACGAAAAAGAATTGAAATTCTTTGCATGACAGGATTTGGAGACAGTATGCGCACCCAAAGAGAAGTAGTTGAATTGTTCAATGCAACTCATCCTGATCGATAACCTATCAACCAAAACATGGTGAGCAAAGTTGAGTCAAAATACCGTGAATTTGGGCATGACCGTGATCTTCCCAAATCTGGTCGACCCTCACCACCAGAAGACGATCAGCTTATTGATGTGTTGGCAGTGCATGAAAATCATCACACAACTTCTTATTTCAATATGGCAGCGTTTACAGTCCACAAAATTCTGAGAAAAGCAAAGCACCATCCTTATAAGCTACGCTTCATCCATGAGCTGAATGAAGACGACTTTGATAGGCGAAATCAATTCTGCGAACAACTGCAACAGCTATGCAATAATGATAATAATTTTGTAAAAATATAATTTTTTCTGACAAGGCTACGTTTGTTTTGAACGGCCACGTCAATAGAAAATTGCCGTTATTGGGCTACCGAAAATCCCCGATGGATGATGGAGTATCACACTCAAAATCCACAGAAAGTGAATGTATGGTGTGGCATAGTCTACGGAAGAATTCTGGGTCCCTATTTCTTTGACGTGAACCTGACTGGTGCAATATATTTGGATTTTCTTCGATTCGACCTTATTCCTGCACTAATAGCTTCCTATCCAGATCTAGAGGAACCCGATCTTCGGAGAACTGATTTATTCTTTCAACAAGATGGTGCATCTCCCCATTATGCAGCAGCTGTCCGCGACTATTTAGATGTGGTGTTTCCGAATCGTTGGATAGGAAGAAGTGGATCGATTGAGTGGCCAGCTAGATCTCCAGATTTGACACCACTTGATTACTTCTTGTGGGGATACTTAAAGAGTAAAGTGAATGTTAATAGGCCGGAGCCGGATTTAAAAGCAAGAATTCGTCACGAGATATAATGTATACTTAATGACGTTATTGACAAAAATAATTTGTACATCTTCTTGGCTACTGTCAGATAGCAAACGGTGAACAATTTGAACATTCAATTTGATCGTTGTTTGATTGCCATTAAATTTAGTATTTCATATTTCAAAATAGTTTTTCTTATTTTATTTTCATTTCACCCATACTGATAATCACCTTTTCACATTCCGTAATGAAAAATGGAGTTGCCATTAAAAAAATACCGATGACGTCATTTCTCCTACACGAATCATTCTGTATGTATATTAATTATTTCAATTAGGTAAGCAGACATTAATCATTTATCTACTTTACCTACCCTGTACTGCTGAGGGGCAAATACCCTGAAAACGGTCTACAGGTGGTCAGCTTGAGTGAAGTGGTTAATATTTGCCCATTTCTCAACAAACATTTGCAAAGTATAGTATTGTAACGAACCTAGGCCGGACCTGTCGCCTCCCGCGTCGCCATCGACAGCGATGAGATCATCCCCGGAGATATTCGAGAACCATCCAGTCCCTCTTCCGCGTAATGCAACGGTCAATATTGGAAACAATTGGAACATGCCGTCGCCAACTGGAAGAATTCGAAACATCGAGAATGCTGTATCGGAGATAAATAGACAGCCCTCAAGAGGGAGTGAACAGTCTGAACGAGCCCATACGATCGAGCTATTCAGTAGCGTAGTAATATAAATTAAGTTGTAGATTAAGTGTGAAATAAATTATTAAAACCAAGTTAAGTTTATTTACGTTACAATTGGTGTCGGAAGTGAGATTTTGAAAATAAACAAGTGATCGTGGAGTGGATAGTCAGAAAAATAAATTGATAGACCTTTTTGTACGCCCAAAATAGACAGTGGACCGGTTTTCGCGAAGTGGACAATTGTGCGTGGGAATATAAACTGATACACTGTTCGCGTGAAACAGAAAATAGACAGTGGCCCGGTTTTCGCGAAGTGGACAATTGTGCGTGGGAATATAAACTGATACACTCTTCGCGTGAAACAGACAATAGACTGGTGGCCCGTGGAAAAGAATTCGCGAAGTGAATTTTTAACAAACTGATAAACTTTTCGTGTGAAACAGACTGATACCTCGTCAAAGACAAAATGTGTTCAAGAAAAGTGCGCCTTGCGGACTTGAAGGTAGCGGAATTGAAACAGGAATTGGAGGAAAGGGAACTGGAAACAACGGGTAAAAAGCAAGTACTCCAGGAAAGACTTGCAGAAGGACTTATACAAGAAGGTGAGGACCCGAAACATTTTTATTCGAAGTTCCCGGAGGTGATTTAAGTTTGGTAATGAATAAACTCGAAGAAACTACTAAATCCGTGAAAGAAGAACTGAACAAAATTCTAGAAATCTGGAAGAGAAACTTCAGGAAAATTCAAGAAGCCTGGAAGAAAATGCTAGAAATCTGGAAGAGAAGCTTCTAGAAAATTCAAGAAGCCTGGAAGAAAATGCTAGAAATCTGGAAGAGAAGCTTGAAGAAAATTCTAGAAATCTGGAAGAGAAGCTTCAAGAAAATTCTAGAAATCTGGAAGAGAAGCTTCTAGAAAATTCAAGAAACCTGGAAGAGAAGTTCCAGGAAAACACAGAAGGCCTAAAAAAAGAATTGTGTGGTGTGGCTAATTTCCTAGAAGAAAGAATGGGAACCGTTGAGACAGAGATAGATAAAATTAGGGAGCAAATGAACACGGAGGTAGATAAAATCAAAGATGGGGTCGAGGCAGAGATGGACAAGATGAAGGAAATAATCAGCGATGGAATCAAAGACGGAATCGAGGCAGAAATGGACAAAATAAAGGAAACGATCAGTAAGCTGGAAAAACAAATTAATAGTGCGTCCTCCACAGAGATGGTTAACGAAAATGCAATGCTGGACTTGAGTTTGAACGTGGATAAAGTTCAAGAGGGTATAAAAGATGTCAAGGTCATTTCAGAAATAGGAAGCTTTCCATGAAGCCGCCCAGTTCGACGGAAAACCCATGGGCAAATTACCGCCGGCAGTTTGAAGCAGCGGCCAAAGCAAACGGATGGAATGCAGGGGAAAGAGCTGTAGCACTGACACTTGCATTACGTGGAGAAGCGACAAATATTCTACAAACTCTCACCGCCCAAGAACAGGAGGACTATGATCAGCTGATTAAACATCTAGAATTACGATATGGCCACGCCCATTTGGAACACGTATACCACTCCCAACTGAAAAATCGCTGCCAGAAATCGGGCGAATCCTTACAAGAATTCGAAGCTGACATTGCACGCTTGGTTCGTCTCGCATATCCAGCCACACCGAGAATGTAATGGAGCGATTAGCGGTTCAGGCATTCTTGGATGGACTCCGTGACCAAGAAACCAGACAAGCGTTGACACTAGCTCGTCCAACACATCTCGTAGACGCACTGGCACGCGCTTTGGAATTTGAGGCAGCAAAGCAATCCTGCAAAACCAAAGTAAAGTTCGAAGTATTGAAGAAGACTCACAGGAGCATGCTGACTTGAAGCTGCCATAAGAAAAGTGATGAAGGAAGTTTTGCCTGAGAAAAGACAGATAAGATGCTGAATTGGTAAAATGGGACATGTGCGTAGCAAATGTCCAACATTCGAAAACACGACTCCGAAGCAGGAAAACCAAAGAAGGTCGACGAGAAGGGGCAATCGTCGGCCTGTGTCCAGCAAGCCCCGGTTAACAACGCATATGTCGCTATCCTGAAACGACAGAACAGAGGTGTTTTCGTAGACGGTCTCATCAATAACGAGCCTTGCACCATGCTGCTAGATACAGGTGCGACTAGGACAATTCTCGGACCTTCCTTTGCCAGAACACCGGAACGAATTGAACTGACAACTTGAAGCTACGCACAGCAACAGGGGAGCCAGCTACTGTATATGGCGAGCTACCGATTGAAATAATTTTGGGCAGCACTAAAGTGAAACATCAGGCACTTGTAGCGACATCGAAGACGATGCAATCATCGGAATGGACATCATGAATTCCAGAGGGTTTGAATTGATTTCAAAGACGGCGTCCTACGTGTCAACGGAGAAGAGCTGGTACTTCATGGGAGAAGTGAAGAGTTGATCCGTGTGCTGTTGGCTGAAGATGTAAGCGTACCTGAGAGGGCTGAAACCATCCTGGAGGCTCGCCTGACGGGAGTGCGAGCAGTGGAGACGTGATGATGTTCGAGCCCAAACTTCATGATGAGAAAATTGACGAGGGATTGCCCTAGGAAAACCCTGTTACGTGCTGAAAAATTTGTACCGGTAAGGGTCATGAATGTCAATTACTTTCCAGTGACCTTAAAGAAAGGAACAATTTTAGGGCACTGCTCGTCAGTTTCATCTGTGATCCGGGCGTACGAGGTACGATTAGCCAACCCAACAACTTGCCCACAGAACTAGAAAAATTAGTTGCCATCTCTTCCAAAGACATAAAACCAGCTCAACAGCCCAAACTAAGAGATTTAGTCAAAAGTACCAAGACATCTTCGATACCGGACAAGGAAAAGGGGTCGAACTAATGTGGTCCAGCACAAGATTGATACTGGGGTGCCCGACCGATCCGGCAATCAGCAAGAAGACTTCCTCTTGCCAAGAAGGAAGAGGCTGACAAAATAGTCAGCGATATGGGAAAAGAAGGAGTTATCGAACCATCTGACAGTCCCTGGTCCCTTCCAGTCGTACTGGTGAAGAAAAAGGATGGATCGACACGCTTTGTGTAGACTATCGCCAACTTAATAATGTCACGAAGAAGGACAGTTACCCTCTCCCGAGAATAGATGACACCCTAGACACGTTGGCTGGTTCCACGATTTTCTCGACCCTTGATCTGAAGAGTGGATACTGGCAAGTAGAACTGGCTCAGGAAGATCGAGAAAAGACTGCTTTTACCATCGGCTCAGGATTGTGGCAGTTCACCGTTATGCCATTCGGGCCCTGTAATGCTCCCGCCACATACGAAAGATTGATGGAGACAGTGCTGAAAGGACTCACATGGAACACGTGTCTAGTGTATCTCGACGACATAATTGAGGTCGGCAGATCGTTAGAGTGACCACGTGTAAAACTTGGAGGAAGTATTCCGCGACTGAGGAACTCCGGATTGAAGCTGAGCCCTAAGAAATGCCATCTGTTCCAAAAAGAAGTACGATACCTCGGCCACGTTGTCTCTGGGAAGGAGTAGCAGTGGATGACCAGAAGATCAAAGCTGTTAAGGATTGGCCCATCCCAAAAGACATTCACCAACTTCGAAGTTTCCTTGGTTTATGCACATACTATCGCCGATATGTGCTGGATTCGCCAACATCGCTAAACCACTGACCAGGCTCACGGAAGGCCAAACAAAGTTCCAGTGGTCCGAAGAATGTCAAGATTCATTCAGGAAGCTGAAAGGAGCTTTGATCAACGCACCTATACTGAGCTATCCCCTACCCAAAGGGAAATTCATTTTGGATACGGACGCCAGCAACGTGGGACTTGGAGCTGTCCTATCTCAGATCCAAGAGGGACAGGAGAAGGTCATTGGTTATTTCAGCAAGACGCTTAGCAAACCAGAGCGCAATTACTGTGTCACCAGGCGAGAGCTGTTAGCTGTTGTAAAGGGAGTGGAACACTTCTACAAGTACGTGTATGGAAGAAGATTCCTGTTGAGAACTGACCATGCAGCTCTCAAATGGCTCTTACAGTTCAAAAATCCTGAGGGTCAAGTAGCACGTTGGATCGAGAGACTCCAAGAATTCGATTTCGAGATCGAACATCGAGCCGGAACTAGTCATAAGAATGCAGATGCCTTGTCGCGAAGACCATGTCCAGATGATTGCTCACATTGCCGACGAGCAGAAGAGAAAGAAGCAACACTTTGTAGAACCGCGGCAATGGATGACAACTGGAATGACAGCAAGATCCAGAAAGACCAAGAGAGAGACCCGACCTTGGCTTAGTCGTCAGCGGAAGAAGGGCAATCGAAGACCATCATGGCAGGAAGTCGCAGGTTACTCGCCGGCTGTTAAGTCCTATTGGGCACAATGGAACTCTCTTATTCTGGACAATGGGATCCTGAAACGTGTGTTGGAGGCCGATATTGGTGGGGAAGACAGACGCCAAATAATTGTTCCCAGGAACAGAAGAGAGGAAGTGCTGCGGGAAATCCATGATGGAGTCGCCGGAGGACATCTGGGAGTGACGAAGACCCTGCAGAAAGTGAGGCAACGGTTTTACTGGGCCAATTGTCAGCTGACGTCCAGGACTGGTGCAGGAAGTGCGCTGTATGCGCTGCTAGCAATGGACCTCGAATACGACCCAAGGCCCCGATGCGTCAGTACAACGTAGGCAGCCCGTTCGAGAGAATCGCCATTGACATCGCCGGCCCGTTTCCCGTATCCGACCACGGAAATAAATACATCCTTGTGGCAATGGACTACTTCAGTAAGTGGGCGGAAGCCTATGCCCGCCCAACCAGGAAGCCATCACCGTCGCCGACGTCTTGGTGAAAGAGTGGATATGTCGATTCGGTATTCCAATGGAGCTGCACTCGGATCAAGGCAGAAATTTCGAATCCAACCTTTTCCAAGAAATATGTCTACTGCTGAACATCCGCAAGACAAGAACCACGGCCCTACATCCGCAGTCCGATGGAATGGTGGAACGGATGAACAGGACGATCAACCGCCACTTGTCCAAGGTTGTCTCTGACCATCAAAGAGACTGGGACCAGTATCTTCATTTGTTCCTGATGGCCTATCGATCCGCAGTACACGAGTCAACCGGTCAAACTCCTGCTAGTATTATAATGGGCCGAGAACTGCGACTGCCTTGTGACCTGAAGTTTGGGATACCGCCAGGACAAGACACTGCGGGAGAGGACTACGTCAGCAAACTTCGGCAGAGAATGGACGACATCCACGAACGAGTCCGGTTGAACATCCAGAGTGCCAGCGATAAAATGAAGAAGACCTATGACATCAAGGCCGACGCAGGAGGATTTAAGGTTGATGACCTGGTTTGGCTGTACAACCCCAAACGTCGTCGTGGACTATCACCAAAGTTGCGGAACTCTTGTGAAGGCCCGTATAAAATCGTGAAAAGGATAAACGACCTTGTGTACCGAATCCATAAGCCACCACGAGGGAAACCAAGGGTCGACCATTACAACAGGTTGGCCCCTTACGCTGGAAACCAAAGACCAACGTTCGCATCCCCAAGCCACCGGAAGATGATATGACGGCCGAGAAGTTTATGTCCTTGTATTCAAACGGACAGAAAGTTCCACATGGAGTTACAAGAGAGGAGTCACGAGACCTTTCGAGGTGCCTGCTGACTACGCACTAGCGCACTGTGTGGCAGAAGATCTTCAAATGTCCAGGGCATCGCCGCAGTGTTCTCCAAGAAATTTGGTCAACTCCAAACACTGCGGGAGCAGAATCCAGAAGTTGGTGGGGTGCTACAGTTGAAGAAAGGCCAGAGAAACATCTACTACCTAGTTACCAAGAGGCATTCCCAAGATAAACCGTCCTATGAAGATGTCTGGAAGAGTCTCACCAAACTAAGAGATACTATGGTGGACCAGAATCTGGTGGATCTAGCAATTCCAAAATTATCCTGTGGTATTGATGGGTTGGACTGGAGAGTCATAAGAAGTATGCTGGAGGCGATATTCAGATCCAGCGGCGTCAAGATTTTGGTTTGCTGTAACCCTCTTCCACGACCGATCATGAAGACCGTGGAGTGTTACTTCCATCGAACTTCACGGTGCAGATATGGGGAGTCATGCAGATATCGTCACACTCCAAGGATGAAATTTCGGGACGAAATGTCTTTAAGAAGGGGGCAATGTAACGAACCTAGGCCGGACCTGTCGCCTCCCGCGTCGCCATCGACAGCGATGAGATCATCCCCGGAGATATTCGAGAACCATCCAGTCCCTCTTCCGCGTAATGCAACGGTCAATATTGGAAACAATTGGAACATGCCGTCGCCAACTGGAAGAATTCGAAACATCGAGAATGCTGTATCGGAGATAAATAGACAGCCCTCAAGAGGGAGTGAACAGTCTGAACGAGCCCATACGATCGAGCTATTCAGTAGCGTAGTAATATAAATTAAGTTGTAGATTAAGTGTGAAATGAATTATTAAAACCAAGTTAAGTTTATTTACGTTACAGTATTTCTAATCCCAATTGGAACGACATAAAAAGTTTCGGGAAGGAATTCCCTTTGCACTTGCCGCCTTGACATACGCGCCCGTATATTATTTTTCAGTGGTATTTCTTCAGTTACTTATTCTTACAATCATAGCAATTGATCACCCCATGTAAAAGTAGACACATGTTGAAAAATCGAATTAAACGGTTTTCTTCACATAAAAGATTCAATATGAATTGAACCAGAAAATGGTAGATCTCGTGAAAAAACTCTTTCTGCAAATACAGCAGAACGTTGAATGATATTCACTTGAAAATCCATGCATACCTCCATATAAATGGACATTGAATGCAAATGTTTCTTTCGATAAGCTCGATTATGTTCAATTTATGTCGTGTTCACCTAACAATCGCATACCGGTTTCAGGCTTTTTTGGCCCTCATCAGTACGGAGTAGTCAACCAGTAGTCCGAAGAGCTCTGGCTGAAGCGAGACACAACATAACCAAAACCATCATCGAGTCTATAACACCTATAGGTACGCCGGAAAAGAAAACTTTTAACTGGCGGTACCTAGTGACAGAAAGAAACACTCTCATCTCATCTCCCACCTCGATAGGTTTCTAAATAAAAGATTCATTCTCAGTAGGTGAACACGACATAAATTGAACATAATCGAGCTTATCAGAAAGAAACATTCGCATTCAATGTCCATTTATATGGAGGTATGCATGGATTTCCAGGTGAATATCATTCAACGTTCTGCGTGGTATTTGCCAGGAAAGTAGTTGTTTTTCACCTGAGATCTACCATTTTCTGGTTCAATTCATATTTAATCTTTTATGTGAAGAAAACCGTTTAATTTGATTTTTCTATTTATTCCACTTCACATGGCGTTTATCTTTCACTATATGCTAGTCGGGCTTGCCACTCCTACTGAGAAGGAATCTTTTATTTAGAAACCTATCGAGGTGGGAGATTTTCGGAGTGTTTTTTTCTGTCACTAGGTACCGCCAGTTAAAAGTTTTCTTTTCCGGCGTACCTATAGGTGTTATAGACTCGATGATGGTTTTGGTTATGTTGTGTCTCGCTTCAGCCAGAGCTCTCGGACCATTGGCTGGTTGTCTACTCCGTACTGATGAGGGCCAAAAAAGCCTGAAACCGGTATGCGGATTGTTAGGTGAACACGACATAAATTGAACAAAATCGAGCTTATCAGAAAGAAACATTTGCATTCAATGTCCATTTATATGGAGGTATGCATGGATTTTCAAGTGAATATCATTCAACGTTCTGCGTGGTATTTGCCAGGAAAGTAGTTGTTTTTCACCTGAGATCTACCATTTTCTGGTTCAATTCATATTGAATCTTTTATGTGAAGAAAACCGTTTAATTCGATTTTTCTATTTATTCCACTTCACATGGCGTTTATCTTTCACCTTAGACACATGTTATCTCAACTGGATTTCATTATTTGTTTCGAAAGGTCTCCAGAAAACCATATTGATGAAATTATTTTCCGTGGATAATTACTAATCTCACGGCACGGCACTGATTAAGGAATATTGTGAACTGGGGATATCATGCAGCTTCAGATCACATGTGTCCAATCCAGCTAGCCGAGCTTTTATTACTCAAATTTATTTGATAGCGCCTTTACTAATAATCTGGGCAACTAGAGACACGCGCCAGAACTTTTTTATGATTGTACCAGGAACGCTTTGAAAGTAAAAACAGTGGTAGTATATAAATTTCCCATTTGCCGGGCAGTGCATATGAACACTCCTCGTAGTGCTCTTATTTTTATTGCCGTTCCAATTGGGATTAGAATAACTATACCTTGTAGGACTCTACCGGTTTATCCATTGGATGTAATCCAACGACCGTCGAAGTATCAGCCAGGAAAGTAGTTGTTTCTTGATGTATATACGACCAACATACACCTATGTTATGGATACTTATAGTCAGCAGTCTTGAAGAGTGAGACATTTATAATTTTCAATTATTGAATTTAATGTCACTATTTATTGTTTTCTTACGTTCTAAAAGGTACTATGATAATTTTTCCTAGGAGTCAGTGAAATACTATTATTATATTCTAGTAATCTAGTGGAGATCTCACCCTCGCTCCATTCTTCAGCAAATGCTCTACAATAGCAGACCCAATACCACCTGCACCTCCGGTAACAACCGAAACCTTATTTGTCACAAATGCCATTGCGTTCCGCCTAACAAAGAGTTGAAAAAATAACCAGACGACTAACTAAACTGAGTCGGAAAACCTGATATATAAATGAGTGAGAGAATGATCATGAATTAAAATAATTATTCATGTTGATATAGAGTTCATAATATAAGCCCAGTTATCATAACCAGACGATATAGTCGAAAATTTATTTTAGCAGACTGTATTATTTCGTAAAAATACATTTGCTATGCCATCGGTGTAAACAAGATAAGGAAACAAAGGTTGTCCCCTGTAATTTTATTTGTCCCCCGTTATCGAGAAAAAAGTAAAATCATTTTTTGTAATTCGCTAGAGCTAATAAAATTTTTCAACGAAACAATGAAAAAGAGAATTAGTGGGCGTTGACGCTATTTTCATTTTGATGTTTAGGTTTGTTTTGAAGCATGTGACATTATTCGAAAGTTGGTGGATGTCTCATCTTGAATTTGTTTAACATTAAAATGGAAAATGAACCATATTCATTTGAACATCTGGCTGACATCCATTTGGTTTATGGTCTGGCTGATGGTAACGGACTTGAAGCTCAGAGGTTGTACGCGCTAAGATTTCCTAATCGTTGGCTTCCCAACTATAGAACTTTCATAAATTCCCATCAGCACTTTCGGGAATACGGCAGATTCCAGACTCCAAGGCACGATGCTGGCGACCCAGTGAGAGATGAAGAGATTTTAAATGTTATCGACGTAAATCTTGGTATGAGTACACGACAAATAGCACGGGGTTTGGATGTTTCCCATTCAACTGTCTGGAGGGTTTTACACGAAAACATGCTATACCCATATCATATCCAGCCCGTACAAGGTTTGCTCCAGCGAGATTTTCCACGGCGCTTGCAGTTCTCCCGATGGATACTGCGCAACTGTACTAGGGATCCTGCATTCTTATCACGTATCCTTTTTAACGACCAAGCTCACTTTACACGCGACGGAGTAGTGAATTACCACAACGTTCATATTTGGGCACTAGAAAATCCACACATGAACAGACAATCTCGATACCAGGAACAATTCAGCGTAAACATATGGGCAGGAATAGTAGGAGATACTTCAATGAAGAATGTCACTGTCAAATGACTTGAAACTGTATGATCGTGTATCCTAAATGTTTAGAAATACACCTGATTTTGTTTCATTTCAATCAAGCGAGTAGTGTTGAAGTTACGACAATTTTAGTTTCCGTTCTATTCAAATATTTCGGGCGAGCGCGCCATGCTCGTGTGGCGTCATTTTACAACACAACGTTCCCACCGTATACTCAATCATTGCTTTGCTATTGGATGATCGACCACAATCACGTTTTTAACATAAGTTTTTATGTGTTATAACTATAATATTAGATATGGATGAGGGTTTTGGAAAAGGACAATCTGATAACTTGCCTGAAATAGATGGGTTAATGGTTGCCCACTATTTTTCAAATAACTCCGATTTCTTGGCCGCCGAGATGCGAGGAGTAAAAATGCGAGAGTGAGTAGGTATTACTTAATAACATTTTACTTTTTATCATTAATCTTTTGATCCCTATAAGTACATATTTCTCATTACTAGTGTTTTATAAATGTACGTCATACGTCATATTGTTACTATGAACATCTTACTTGACATTAAGTTCCTGAGAAGGAAGAATGCGTGGGTATTTGTAACAGGGTGGGACTTATTGAAAACAATACTGTGTTATTGTACCTACAAAGTTTGGATCATGACTTACATTTTGTATTTTTTTAATATGTAATGTAACAAAAAATTTAAATAGTAAACATAACCTGAACATTATGTACCAGAGGTACAAAACTTTTTAAAATTTGAACCCATGAAATATTTTTTCAAAAGTAGGTCATTATTAGGATGCACGATGGGCCTTCCCCTCATTTTCGAGTCATCGGCCGCGATTAGTTAGATACGGTGTTTCCCAATCGGTGGATTGGTCCAATTGCTTGGCCCCTACGGTCCCCAGATTGCAACCCGCTGAACTTTTTATGGGGACATGTAAAGGGCCTAGAACCAGTGCCTTCCATCGAAGTTCTTACCGAACGAATTATGGATGCCTTCCACACTATAAGAAACACTCTCGGAATTTTAGAACGCGTACGGCAGTCTATGAGAAGAAGAGTGGAAGTTGTATCGCAGAAGGAGGGGGGCATTTCCAGCAATTTTTATAAAAATTCAAGGTTTCTTATTTTTTAGGTAATGTTTAAGGAAACTTGTAATTCAGATCACAAACCAAAGAAGTAGCGTTTTTTGTTTTCATTGTGATAATGGGTTCAGCCCTTTTGCCAAATGTTTTTATTAAATGTAACGAATTGCAAAAAATGATTTTACTTTTTTTCTTGATAACGGTAACAGATGCGTAAAAATTACAAGAGACAAAAAAATATAAACAAAACCAAGAATTCATTGCATTGAAGAAAATATGTGCCTAAAACACGTGAATACTGTATGTGGTACGTGTTACCAAAACTACAAATTTTTTGGACTAGAGTAGATTTAGGTATCATATAATATGCAACAAACAATTTTATGTTGTCAGAATTAGAATAACACGATTTTTTTTAATACTCTATAACAGTGTTTAATTTTGTCGCCAAACTGGCTAGAAAATAAAGATTTCCGTTATGTAGAATAAATAATAGAAATAGAGAAAATCGGGTTCCACGTTTGTTTAATTTTTCTTCGCAATAATTTAAATGGGCTGGTCCAAACACCCTCGCGGGCATCATCGCAATTTAAACAGTAACGTAGGGTTAATATTCCACGAAAAGATCAGAAAATATATATACAGTGTATCCTAGGACTTTCTGTTTTTCTCTCGAGAAAATAATTTGAAACCTTCAAATCTTGAGTTTAATGAGATAACCAGAGTTCATGGTTCAGATAACAGACCAACACAAAACGTGATTATTCCACACGTAAATTCAAAATATGGACTGAGTACCTTGTCAGTTCAAAAACACCACAAATCTACAAAACTTTTAATTTCATTTAAAAAAATATCTGCTTTCAAAATTGTGAATGAAACTATCAAACAGGTATTGTACTTTTTGTGTAAGCCTTTTTTATCATAGTTTAAGTTGTCCCAGTTATTAATGTTGCTGAATTAACGTTATCATTATTATGTCGTCGAATAAAAGTGTGTTTTTATCAAAAATCGTTGCTTCGATTGACTTCACACACAGGTACTTTCATTTGGAAAATGGCTCGGGAAACCTTTTGTTGAAAATCAAATCAAATAAGCTTTATTATCGAAGAACATAATTCTTATTGACAAAGCCAGTGTAAATATTAACTCATATATGTAATAAATATATATATATATATATATATAAATACACATACATTAGTGAAATAAAAGGCGGCATAAGCATTTACAGTCACAATTAAATTGATAAAATTAGTCACACAATAAAAACATGTATATATTATAGATGTTGGTTTACACACCGTCACACAATTGTAAAATTAGAATTTGATATAATTTACATAGAGCAAGTTTTTTCTGAGCTTTAGATGATCACAGTAAAATTATAGTATGCTTTAGTGGCAAGCATACTTTTCAGGCCTTTCCTGAATTGCTTGTTATCACATACATTTTTTATATTTGCTGGTAGGTGATTATATATCTTCAAGTTTTCATATATTATAGAGTTTTTTATAAGTGATGTTCTTGTAATAGGTAATCTCAGATGAAAACCATTTCGTGTGTTGTGTCTATTAACATTCACTGTATTTTTATATTTTTTGTGGACTAAACAAGCAGTCTCCAGTACAAAAAGGCATATAACTGTCAGTATTTGTTGATTTTTGAATAGTAATCTACAGCGTTCTCTCGGTTTTGCACCACACATATGACGGAGTGCTCTTTTTTCTAGAACAAAGAATGAATTTAACAGCTAAGAGCTACAGAATCCCCAGAATGCGATACCATATCTTATATGGGATCAACGAGTGCCGAATATGTTATTTTTGCTAAATCTTGACCTAGTTCATGACATACCACTCGAACCGCAAAGCAGCCTGATGCAATTTTTTTGTTCAGATTTGATATGTGGTCCATGTATTTCAATTAATGATCGATTAGTAGTCCTAGATATTTACTGCATTCACTATTTATTATTGCCTAGTTACCCAGGGTCAGGTCATCAAAGCCAAATCTGAAGGATAGTATTTTGGTTTTAGATATATTAAAACACATAAAGTTGGCATCACACCATTGCTTTACTTTATCGACGTCAAGAAAAAGATTATTTTTCAAAGTTTCTGTATCCTTTCCACTCCACGTAGTGTAGTCGGCAAAAATAGTGAAATTTCCATGAATATTTATAGTGGATAAATCATTTATGTAAAGCAAAATCAAAACTGGGCCCAAAACTGAACCTTGAGGTACTCCATGGATTATGCTGCCAATCTCCGAGTATTTCCCATTGCTGCGTACATTTTGATAACGTCCTGACAAATATGAGTCGAACCAATCCCAAGCAATTCCTCTGAACCCATACTTGTTCATTTTTTCAAAAGCAGTGAGTTCTGAAAGCCAAATTGGCATGGTCTCAAAATATAATGTTTGCTTAGAAAGCTGCAGATTTGTTTTTTCACTAATTTTTCAATTACTTAATAGTGTGGATAAAAGGGAAATTGGGCGGAAGTTAGCCGGATTTGATGGGCCTCCTCCTTTAAATAATGAAATTACAACAGACAACTTCAGACTGGAGGGAAATCTGCCTGTAGCAAATGAAATATTTATTGCCTCTGCAAGGGTGTCAAGAGCCTCATCCGAGAGATTTATTAGTATATTTAGTGATATTTCATCCTCACCACACGATTTTTCCTTTTTGATTTCTTCAAACGTATCATGTAAATCATGCCGAGAATATTGAAAGATCTCAGTCATTTCAAAGTTTTCGGGTGTGGACCATCGGGGGCAGTCCACTCCTGACATTATAGCAAACCAACTCATGCATGAAACCTCATCGAAGGAATTCATTTGTTTTGTCAGTCACCAAAATTTAGTTCATTTTCAATATTCACTTGAAAATTTATCGAAGAAAAACTTTCATTTCTTAACTTCGAGGGCCCCCAATTCCCCACCCTTTCTTTATAATAAAAATGAATTTGATAGTTCACGGTGGTGGTGACTAAAAATTTCTCATAGTTAACAGCCAGTTGAATTATAATATTACTTTCCAAATAAATCAAGGATATTTCCATCCTATCGCACTAGACGGATCCATTTTCAACTCACTGAATATAAAATACAATAGTGCAATCGATTAAAGCACCACTACAATAAATTTTGAAGATTTATAGACATGAAAAATGTCGGTAAATTGACTAGCCGAAGGCATATCCATTAACGAGTTAAAAGGTGATAAATGGGTTTTCCGATGTTCATTTTTGTCTCTGCTCTTCGTGTTCTGTTTCATAACGATAGTTCCAATACGTGTAGTGAAACACCACTATATTCCTAACAAGTACTGTGTTTGACATAAGCGACACGTTTTTCTGGTATCACAGAAATTCGTTCCAGAAAATGGGATCAAAATGATTCACAGCGTTTCGACCTTCCTGCTCTAGAAAGAAATCAAAGTTTCCAGATAATTTGAATTCCAGGCTCGTTCCAGTGGAATTCTATTGGCATTTCTGAATCATGTTCGCATGATTTTGTAAATGCATCTCTTTCATTTTTTCAATTCTATTTGGAAATGGGAACAAAATCTCGTTCCTTGAAAATTGGTCCTTTTATCCAAAGTAAAACAAGAAAAACAGATAAGTTTTTCTTTAGACTACCCCCATTCGGTATTTGCATGGACAATTCACATAAAACGGAAAATCAATAGTATACTGTTGCGAATACACTACACCACTACCGTAATCGCATGCTGTCTGCAATGTATGGGAATGTCCTATACTGGGTGACACAGGATATCGGGCCACCCCTGTAACTTCTGTGTTCGTGAACAGATTTTTCTGAAATTTGGTACAGTTATATAAGCCACCATTTCGGATTTGATCACATTACAATCCAATATGGTGGACTTCCGGTTTTTCAGGAAATGCCAGCAACTTTGTTTTTTCAAATGGAACACCCTGTATATTTTTACATATTCAAGTTCAACAGGTAAAACAAGTCCAAGCCTTATGTCAATTGACATTTTTTTTTCAACAATTAAAATTAAAATTGATTTTTTTACCTCGTGGATAAATGAGATTAGGTCAAGGCTATTCACAATGGGACGCACATAACAAAAAAACATATTTTTTTCTAAAAAATTATTTTTTGTGTCACTTATTGATGAATCAATTCAGTCACATCACATTTTGATCAAAAAATTTTTTTTCAACTGGAACCCCTCTGGGCCACCTACATGTCTCTCTAGAACATACATTCAGGAAAACAATTACATACTAATTTTTGTATTTCGGTGCAGTAACAAATTGTATACACTCAGAAATCTACAACTAATTCATGAGTTTCCTTGCAGTTCGAATAATTTTTCAACTCAGTAAGCTGTGGAAAACAACATTTCTGAATCTTGTCAACTAATTGTGTTTCGTTGTCATCTTTCATCTCATATCTCTAAAATTAGTTAACTTCCGAGAATTAGTAGAAATGAAAAATCAAAATTATAGGTTCACAAGAAGTGAACAGGTTGATATGTTATTAATTTACGGAGAATGTCTTAAAAACAGTGTGGCCGCTTGTCAGTTATACGTTGAACGATACCCACACAGAAGACACCCACAAAGAACCTTCTTAAAAAAGGTGGAGTAAGATTCCAAAAAGAACCCAACAATGGAGAAGATGATCGTAATACATGTATCGTAAGTGAGGAGGTAGAAATGAATGTTTTAGCTTATGTTGAATTTGATCCAACCGCTTCGACGCGGGAATTGGAATACCAATGCAATGTCAGTCGAGAAAGCGCTAGAAGAATTTTAAAAAACACCATTATCGTGCTAACAAGAGCAGTCCAGGAGTATTTGGTTCAGACATATGGGCATAAATGGATTGGAACAAACAGCCCTGTCAGATGGCATACACGATCTCCCGACCTATCTCCTCTCGATTTTTATTTATGGGGTCAAATT
Source organism: Gonioctena quinquepunctata (assembly GCA_018342105.1). Lineage (NCBI taxonomy): Eukaryota > Metazoa > Arthropoda > Insecta > Coleoptera > Chrysomelidae > Gonioctena > Gonioctena quinquepunctata. The sequence goes on from JAFIRS010000686.1 coordinate 509,980, forward strand.
AAAAACCAAGTTTATGCTCGTTAGCCTACAGCAGTACAAAGAATCGGTGTGGATGAACTCACTGCTGTCATAAGGTGTACAGTGAAAGGACCAGGTTGTGTGTTAGAGTAAATGGGCAAAATTTCGAACATTTAATTGGACATTAATAAATCATCGAAACAATAACAAAATAAATACCACTTTCTCCCTGAACATCCAAATTAAACAAATAATATATAGCGCTTCATTAATTATTGAGTCTATCCAAATGAAAGGGGTAGCTTATCCTAGGAGTGTCAGAGAAAAATTTAGTTTTAGGAGAAAATATCCTAACCAAAGTCTAGGAAAGAAAAATGAACATGTTCAGGTTAAATGTTGTTTTCCACGGCTTACGACTTAGTTAAAAATTTATTCGAACTCTAAGGAAACTGATGAACTAGTTGTAGATTTTTTTTATGTATGAAAATGGGTTACTGCACCGAAATGAAAAAATTATATGTAATTTTTTTCCTTAATGTATGTTCTAGAGACAGGTAGGTGGCACATAGGGGTTCCGTTTGAAAAAAATAATTTTTGATCAAAATGTGATGTGACTGGAGTGATTAACCAGTAAGTGACACAAAAAATAATTTTTCAGAAAAAAATAAGTTGCTCTGTTATGTGCGATGCATTGTGAATAGCTTGACCAAATCTCATGTATCCACGACGTAGAATAAAAAAACAATTTTAATTTCAATTGTTTCAAAAAAATTACATCTGACTTGTTTTGACCTGTTGAACTTGAATATGTAAAAATATATAGGGTGTTCCATTTGAAAAAACAAAGTTGCTGGCATTTCCAGAAAAACCGGAAGTCCGCCATATTGAGTTGAAATGTGATCAAATCCGAAATGGTTGCTTATATAACTGTACCAAATTTCAGAAAAATCCGTTAACTAATGCAGAAGTTACAGGGGTGGCCCGATATCATGTGTCACCCGGTATAAACAAACTCTAAGCCGGCCATCCTTGAAAGTTCACCAACCTTTCTGGAGTATTCTATCGTGTGTGGTGGACGACATGCGAGTGACAGATAGTTATTTATTCGATCAGTGGGATTTAAGTTAGTTAGTTGGCATTCCGTTGGACAGTTGTCGCGTGAGATTGATTTATTCAATTATTGTTGTGTTTTTTGGAGTGCAAATAAACGGATATTAATTAGTTGAGTATTTTAATGAAGACGAACCCCAGTTCCATAACAGTTGGCGTCAGAAGTGAAAATTTTGGTGACTATAGGAAACAATTAATAGTGAATACAAGAAATGCACCCTACGACGAGATGAAGGCCATAATAGAAATGATCAAGCAGCAGTTTACCGAGCAGATACGAGAATAAGAGGATCTATGGCAGAGAGGGGAGAGGGGAGAAGGAAAGATGGCAGAGAGAGAAACAAGAGCAGGACGAACGGAAGCGGAGACAATAACAAGAGCAGGAGGAATGATGGCAGAAAAAAAAATAAAGGAGCAGGCACGTCCTCAGAGAGAAGAGGAAAGACAGAAAAGAGGAAAATAAAAGAAGGAGGAGCATCGTCAGAGGAACAACGAGAAAGAAGAGAACGAACAATGAGAGCAACACAGAGCAATCTTTTTATAGCAGATGTTCCAGAAAACTTGTAGCGGGTCTTGTAGCCATTATTTATATAGCGACAAGATGTTACTTTATTTTCCCTCGGCTAATTTACTCAGAACAAGAGACTTGTGTGGGAACTGGCCCTAATAGATTCATATGGTGTGTGTGTGTGTTAAATATTATTATGTTGACACTTTATTTTTTATTTTTAAGCGCCATTCAGTTGAACAGAAAACTAGAATAATAATCTACTACAACTGAGAAATTGAAGATTATATATATATATATATATATATATATATATATATATATATATATATATATATATATTATATATATATAATTTATATATACGTTTTAATCTACAAGTTCTCAGTTGTAGTAGATTATTATATATATATATATATATATATATATATATATATATATATATATATATATATATATATATATATATAAATTATATAAATTATAGACTTGAAAATTTCAAATAGCATGGGGGGTCAAGTGGTACATCGTTGAAAAGATAATTCAATTCTCTTTCCAACCATCCTATTTGTATAAAATTTCGTTCAAACGTTTTTTCACAATATGCATTTGAAATGTCAAATATAAGTGCGGATCTGAATTGTACCGTTACCTCAATAACTTTTCAACGGTTTGATCTGAAACAATGAGACATGGAATTTATTGAATGGTATTACCGGTCCTACTTTTTGAGAGAAGATACATTACAATTACATTACTCGACAGAGGGCGCTGGGGGCACATCCACTTGAAAATTTCGAAAGGCAAAGAGGTCGATTTGCACATCGTTGAAAAGGTAATTAATTTTTTTTTTCAACTGTGGTTGTTCTACGGAATCACAATTGCGAGTGCGGCTTTCTATAGCCTCACCCCTTCACCCCTCACTGTTAACTTTTGAACGCTTCGACATATCCCAGATAACACATGGACATCCAATGGATATCCATTGGACATCCTTCATGAATTTTATGGACATCCAATTATATCCAAAAGATATCTTATGGACATCCGATGATGTCCAAAATGGAACAACCTGTACATCCATAGAATATCCTTCAAGGATGTCCATAAGATATCCTCCAGAGATGTCCATAAGATATCCTCCAGAGATGTCCATAAGATATCTTTCAAAGATATCCATAAGATATACTTCAAAGATATCTTTCAGGAATATCCATGAGATATCCTTCAGGGATATTCAAAAGATATCTGAAAGATTCCTTGAGAGATATTCTAAAGATATCCTTCGGGGATATATATCGAAGATAAAATGAAGTAATAGCGATCTAGAGGGAAATGAAATAATGGTATTGAACAAAAAAAAAATTATTAATAAACTCTGGTATCAAAAAAAATTCTCATAAACTTCGGGGTTACCAACAAATAAAATGTATATGTAAACTCTAAAATAAAAACAGAATATTAAATGCAGAATAATCAAAAAAATAGAATGCTATTTTCTTCGTCCATCAGGTGTTTCCTTCATTCTAGAAGATGACAGATGCCTTTCTTCGGCCCTTCTCAGTTGGTTTTTTTTTTTTTTCCTCGAACCGGTTTAAAGAAATATGATGCTTTCTTTCGAATTCGAATACTGATGATAATAATATATACCACTGCCATAGTTTTTCTCTCTCTTTATTGTTATATATATATATATATATATATATATATATATATATATATATATATATATATAAAAGCATTTTTGACATAAACATTCCTTGGAAATTTTGCATTCTCACTGAACTAGCAGTCTGTTATGAGGCAATACAAATTATTATCAAATAAATTGAACAACTGAATGGGCTTTTCACCTAGTGATAATTCAGCCAGTTTTGGTTGTCCAGTTTATTTTTTATGCTCCATACCAGCTATATTTGGAGGCAAACATATTAGTGAGCATGGAAGAAAGGCATCGTTCCACAAAGTCATTTTTGTGATTTCATTGCATTCAATAGGAGAATGTTCGAATCTACTGATGAATCATCTTCATCACATGTCCACTGTTGTAGGCATTCACACCATTTTTAATCTGGGCACTGTGACATTTGAAAAACTCGTGCATTGTGGCAAATGTAACGACGTGCTTTTCAGCATTTCTGAAAATATCGAAACTCAAACAGCAAACACAAGCATTGGAAATAATGGATGTTTATAGGTTATGTCATTTTCAATTGATATTTACCTGTATTCGGCCAATATATAATTCCTTTTGGGAACAATCAATTGCTATAGATGAAAACCATTATGTCCAGACCAACGGGGTATCAAAAACGAAGGAAAATAGAAAAAAAACACGACTTTTGTTTGGATTCAGTGCTATGACTATGACCTTCCTCAACAAAATAAAATGACAGACGTCGCCAGTAATTATACTATCGCAGACACATGTATATCTGTTCTGTGGTCGCAGAGGGTCCCCGCGACAACGTATTTTTGAAAAGGTACAATTTGTGTATCTACGAGAATGTTTAAATTCATTTATGATTGCTTTGGATATCTCATTGCCATCCCTTGGATATCTTCTGAAGGATATCTATTTCAAATCCGTCGATGGATATCCATTTCAAATCAAGTAGAAAAACGAAACATGATATTTTTCCAAAAAAATTAATCCATATGTACGAGCATGAAAGAAATACGAGCATGACACAATAAAAATCAATCTTGCAATTTAAACTTATCCATATTTGCTCCGGATATCTTATGGCCATCCATATGATATCCTCTGAAGGATATCCATTTCCAATCCGTCGACGAATATCTTATGGATATCCATTTCAAATCCAGGGATATCCCGACCAGAATTGGACATGAATTGGATATCCATAGGATATCCTGTGTTATCTGGGTAGAACAACGGGACCAAAACTATTTTGAATGATATCACCGACACTACTCTTTGAAGACATTGTGATTGCTCGAAAGATGTCGCGAGGGGCACATAAACTTAAAAATTTCAAATTTCATAGGAGGTCAAGTGGTACATCGTTGAAACAATAATGTAATTCTCTTTTCAACCATCTAATTCATTTTGAATTTTGTCAATTTGTTTTTTCACAATATTCATTTTAAATTTTGTTATACTTGACATTTCAAATGCATATTGTGAAAAAACGTATTAACGAAATTGAAAAAAAACTAGATTGTTGAAAAGAGAATTGAGTTATATTTTCAACGATGTGCCACTTGACCCCCCCATGCTGTTTGTAATGTGATTTCCCCGTGCCATCTATCGGGCAATCACAATGTCTTTCATTTCAAAAGTAGTATTGGTGATATCATTCAAACCGTTTTTTTTTCATTGTTCTACGTCTAACCGTTCAAAAGTAAACAAGGGGTGGGGGCTATTAGAAGCCGCACTGTATAATTTGTGTCCATATGGGAGCCAAGAATAAAGGACGGTTTGAGCTTGATTGAAAGATTGATGAAGTATCATATGAATCGTTTTGAGATGGCAGTGTTTTCGATTTGTTGTATTTGGTGTTCATTCAGTATGGGTAACTCACGAAACACCTATCAATTATAATATTAATTTTAATTTATATTACTATACCAAAGAAGATGTGGGCCAAACTAACTGCGTCACATAAACACTTGAAAAATATCACCGAGAAAATTTGGCCTATAATAAATAAAATATAGGAATTGGAGATGCCGTCAGGGGTTAAGTGAATAAGTGTTCGGCTCTGTGGACTATAAAACATTTTAAATGGAGTTTTCCATAAATCTTGGGTAGTAGTTTGCATTCACGTTCTGTTTATCGCTTACGGAACATGCTTCTTGCTAGTTTATCGGGAATATATTTCATTCGGGATTCAGCATTAACATTTTGTCCGCATTTAGTGGTTGTGCTCGGATAGGGTCCAATATTCAACATCACTCGAGTCATATTTTTTTTTTTAAATCATTATAAATAGTTGTGTAGATCTGCTTTTTGATTGAATATCCAGACGTTTTGTCACTGTGATGGTTTGAAGATTTGGAAAATAGATGTTCTAAAAAGTTTTTTTTCGACCATAAGAACTTACTATACAGGGTGCCCCAGGACTTTCTCTTGTCCTCTCGGAAATGTATAGATGGGGTCAAAATATCACCAGTACTTCATATGTTTAAATTGTGGTGTTTTGTCTCATGTTAGTTGTTTGAAACATTTAAAGAATACTATTTATATAGACGAGTCCACAGTGAAGTATTGTTAAGGTGTTAACTCTGAGGTGAAAATTGATGACCTTGACGCATCATTCGGAACTGGACAAGACTTCAATATCAGTGATTCATTTAAAAGGGAGATCCACTATCTGAAACTCATAATTAAACAGAAAGATTTAGTAGCTGATAATCAACAAATCACAATATGAGCTCTCAGCGAGCAAATTGATCTGTTTAAACAAATCAAAAATAATCTGAATAAACATCAGGCGGCCCGCCCAGAGAAGTACCAAAGAGCGGGCTTTACACATTCCGCTAGATCACCTGAAATCGATGTTGAAAATTCTGGTGTCTCCGGTAGACAGAATGCACCACGATAAAAGTTGACGGAGCCTCGATACCAAATCGATCATCTCATGATTCGAGAATAAATAAAAAAGATATCCCTCTTGCTCTGCATCAAGCGAACACCCAGGCGAAATGCAGTGAGATCATTAATATTGGTAGTAGCGAGGTCGTTTCTGAAAATACCGATAGGTTCACACTCATTACTCATGAAAAAAGAACTCCGAAAATCCCTGCAATCGTTGGACAATAGGAACTTCTCAGTGGATCCAGAATCAAAGATGGCTTTTCTCCACGCCTATAAAATGCACCCTGAAACTGCATCCCAAGATATCATTTCAATCCTGAGCCTGGTGTTTCCAAATCAAGTCAATGTATCCTAATCTATATTCTTCTTTTCAAGTAACGATGTCTGATTGTTGATTGTGATGTGGCTAAGGCAATGGATCCCTCTGTATGGCCTTAAGGAACATCTGCTACACATAAAATGGAGTAACACTAGCAGTTGATAACTGTAAACTTGTTAAATCCAGAGTGGTGAGTGTTTTTCATATTGATATTCAATGCTTGGCGAACAAGGTAGATGAGATTCTCATTTTCCTGAAAAATAATGTTATTGATATTATATGTCTGTCTGAATATTGGTTGAGAGAGGAAAATCACAAAACAATAAATTTGCCTGGATATAATTTGGCTAGTTATTTCTGTACACAAACTAATTGCAATTTTTGTTAGGAACTTGTTATCTTCTAAATTTTTGTTTCAAAAGAATTTCCAGCGGAATTGACTTGGAGATTTGTGGAATCGAAATTTCAGGTTTGATTATTGCTACTTTATATAGGCCTTGTTCTGGCAATTTTGATAGTTTCTTGCATCCTCTCGGCTATTTTCTTGATAGTGTATTTAAGACTAACAAAAAACTAATACTTGCGGGTGATTTGAATATGGATCTCCTGAAATCTTCATTAAATTTCTCAAATTTGTCCGATTTATTCACTTCCTTTGATTTACATGACACGATTACTAATTGCAAGAGAATTGGTCAGATGAGTGCTACTTGCATTGATAACATGATTACGAATTTTGATGATATAGAACAATATAACACTAGTGTTCTAGATCCCTGCTTATCGGATCAACTTGATCTACTTATGTGTTTAGATTTTGGCTTAGAACAAAAAAAAATATTCTTATAATAGAAAAAAAATCCGTTCGAGCTTGGAGGATCTGAGACGTGCGCTTGGTAATTATAGTTGGAACATTTTTCAGAACAAATCTCCAAACACCGTGACTGATCATTTTATGAGTATGTTGAGTTGTCATATGAAACAGATATTTCCTTTGAAACAATGTGAGAACAATATCAGTCATAAGTCGCCCGTTTGCTGGTTCAATGATCAATGATGAATGAAAGTGCTCTCCAATTTTAAATTGATTTATAATGTGAATAAGGATCCAGTTACTTTGAGTATAGTCTTTCTAATCCCAATTGACGACATAAGCGGAATATCTCTCAACTCGTTACTCTGTATTATTTTTATTCTGTACTTTTTAGTTTTATTTTGTACATTTTAGATTTCCTTAAAGTAAACTTTTCTCCTTTTATTATTTGTTTATAAACATATTATAAAATTATTTTAATATATTATAATACATTCAGCACTTTAAGAATTTTTAACTTTAACATTTTACAATTTTAGCATTTTCAATTTTATTTTTCCTTTATATCTTCATTATTCCTATATATTTTATATTTTCAATATTTAAAGAATCATCTTCAGCTAGTTGTAATGATCACCTACTGAAATTGATGGAACATACAACAACATGAAGCCACTACAAGCGATGTTACATTGGAACTAAAGCTTCTGTGTATCCTGTTTATTTACTGTACGCCTTTAATCATATATACCTTTTTTGTAAATATTTTCTTGGTGAATAAACTTTATTATATAGTCTTTCTAATCCCAATTGGACCGACATAAAAAGTTTCGTGAATGATTTCTCTTTTCAACTGCCGCCTTGACATAGGCTGCGGTATATTATTTTCCAGTGGTATTTTTTCAGTTACTTATTCTTACAATCATAGCAATTGATCACCCAATATAAAAGTAGACACATGTTATCTCAACTTAATTTTATTATTTGTTTGGAAAGGTCTTCAGAAAGCCATATTGATAAAATTATTTTCAATGGATAATTCATAACCTCACCAACACACGGCACTGATTAAGGAATATTTTGAACTGGGTTAATCATGCGGCTTCAGATAACAGATGTCCAATCCAGCTAGCCGAGCTTTTATTCCTCAAATATTTATTATTCCTCAAATATTTATTATTCCTCAAATATTTGATAGCGCCTTTACTAATAATCTGGGCAACTATGGGCACACCACTTAACTTTTTCATGATTGTACCAGGAACGCTTTGAAAGTAAAAACACTGGTAGTATATAAATTTCCCATTTGCCGGGCAGTGCATATGAACACTCCTCGTAGGCTCTTATTTTTATTGCCGTTCCAATTGGCATTAGAATAACTATACCTATAAAACATTACATAAGGATTTTAGAAATTCTATTAAGGATATCAAAAGGAGGTCTCATGATACTTTTTTGAAAAATTCCTCGAATATCAGTAGAGATTCCTGGAGATCAATCAATTTTGAGTGTAACAGAAATCCATAAAAAAAACTAATACAGTCATATCAGAAAATGAGTTCCATGGATATTCCATCAACATAGCGAACACATTGATTTCTTCTCTACCCGAGTCAAATCATGAACCCATTGATTCCGTGAAGGATATAAATTCACCGGTGATTTCATTTTCTCCTGTCACTCCTAATAATAATAATAATAATATTTATTTTCCAACAAGACATAAAATGTATAGGAATAGTCATTATATATTTCGAGCACTGATGCAGAGTATAGTCAGTGGAAATAAAAAAAAAATATATATATATATATATATATATATATATATATATATATATATATATATACATAAATAAACATAACACAGATGCACCTAAATACACATATTGATAGGATCTAACTAACTATTAAAAAATTCTTCCACCGAATAGAAACATTTTTCAATAAGGAATTGTTTCAGAGAGCTACTGATTTTTTTAAATATTTGATTTCTTTTAAACTTTCAGGTAAATGATTGAATACATACAGACCCATAATTGTAGGTGAATTGCCAGAGACCTTGTATTTTGTAAAAGGAATGTGGTATTTATTTCTTTGGCTTGTATTTACGGAGTGGAAGTCTCCAGTAAAAATTTTTTTTTGTCTATCCTTAAAAATGAAGATGGACAATTCATTAATATAAACAGACATGAGGGTCATAGTGCTCAAATATTTGAAAAGGTACTGCAGGATTGTGTACTGGGAACTCTTCTTATTATTATTTTTTTATCGATAATATGTCCAAGAAAATTGGTTTCATCTGAACTATCAATGGATTCATCGACACTCATCTTAATTCTAAGAGGATCACACTTTCTTTGATAGTTATGGAATCTTAAAATTTGGGTTTTCTCAGCGTTCAAATTCAGACTATTGGTTCTGCACCAGTCCTGCATCATTTATAATGCTTTTTCTGTATCTCTATTCATACGAAATTCATTTTTGTGTGATATTATCAATCAAGTGTCGTCTGCACACATTGTTACATGAACACCTTTCAAGAATTCAGCCATATCATTGGAGTAGAGTATAAATAAAATAGGTCCTAGGATGAATCCTTGGGGGACACCAATATTAATGGGTTTACTCTTCGAATTGACGAAACCAACACTCTCAGATTGGATATTTGGAACACATACGTACTGATGACGATGTTTAAAAAAGGAGGAAATCCATTCTAATGTTACTTCTCGTATTCCATAGTTATTCAACGATATTAACTGATTATGATTGACAGAGTCGAATGCCTTGCTGAGATCACAAAAAAATTCCAGCAGGGCACAAGCCTGCCTTCAGAAATTCTATGACCTTTTCAAAAAAAGCAATAATAGCAGTATTAGTGGAACGACTGGCTAAAAAGTAATGTTGGCTTTCCGAGAAGATATTGCATCTATACAAAAATGACAATAGACGGTTGAGAAAGTACTGAAATATTTTTGACAGACTCGATGTTACAGTAATTTGACGATAGTTGTTCATAGCAGTTGTACATGCCTTTTTGAAGATGGGAATTTTTTCAACTTTCAGACATTGTGGAAACTCACATTCAGAAAGGACAGATTTACCAGGTAAGTGAGAGGTTCAATAATATTTTCTTCTAAACAAGCCTTGATTTTAAAAAGCGGCATTTCGTCCTGCCCTGAGGAGTATTTATTTTATTATTCAGCTTTGATTTCAATATTGAGTTCAGAGGTGAAGGGATCAAGAAAAAATGAGTACTCATTCATATTTGTCTTGATTTTATAAGAAATGTTACGTTTTTCACTGACACCGTTATTTATACTCTGTAGTGGAGCATTTATAAAAAATTCATTGGATAAATTTGATTCCTCAATAGAGTTATAATGATATGTTCTTGAATTTTCTTGTTCAGATATAACATTCCTGGCCGTTTTGTTGACGTTACTAGAATTTGCGATTCTATTTTTTCGAATCTTTTATCAAAACTTCGTATTCTTTTTTAGCTTTTTTGTACTGACTTGATAATGGGGGGTAGTATTTTTTAAGATGGTGTAAATCCTTCAGTTTCATACTGGATTTCTTAATTTCGTCTGTAACCCATTTTTTGTTGCGGTCATTATTTTTATCAAAATATGAATGCACTGAAAGATGGCTCGAGGCTTGAGTACTTGAACACATCATTCCAAATTTCTTTTGTGAGAGCATTATTGAAATTGAGAATGGCTCGTTGATTAAAGCTTCTTCTGATTTGAAAGGTTTTTTTATATTTTTCTGATTTTTGTTCAGGAATCTCCAACAATACGACAATTCATTGTCAATGACACAAACCACGTTTAATATTATTAAAACTATCAAGAATATGTGAGAGCTTACTAAAATTAACACAGTCTCTGGAACTCGTAGAGGAGTCCATATCGAAATCTCCAGATAAGGTGATGTTTACATGTGAAGAATAAACCTGCTCCAATTCTTTTAAATTATTTTCTAAAAAAACATAAATGTTACCGCTAGGTGAGCGGTAACATGTTAAAATGACTATATTCTTATTTTCCCTTTTGCAGGATAGGCCACAGATTTCAAAATATTTCTCAACGCAGTACCTTTTCAAATCTATTTGTTTACATTTCAATCCCATTTTGGAATATATGGCAACTCCCTACCCCTTTTTCAAATAAGGTTCTGCAGAAGTAGCTTGATAATTCAAATCCATTTATATTTCTATGAACTATAGACTCATTGATAGAATGGGTTTCAGTGAAAGTGAGAAACTGGAGGTTTGAGTCAAAGATATCGATTTCTAATAAATTAATTGTTCGAGTATTCAAGCTTTGTACATTCAGAAGAAGGATTTAATGTATACAGGAAAAACTTACTGATACATGCACCTGTTGGCCACAGATTTGGATTCATGGCTCTGCGGAAATTCCTGCCATTAATGATCACTTTAAACGATGAATAGATACTCGGGTATCTTGAAATCAACAATTCACATTTTACCTCAGGTAAAGTGGGTTTCAACAATTTCGTCAGGTCTTCAGCTGAACTGGTGTGTTCGACTCTGGATACCTGGAGAATCACATTTTTGGGAACCCCTTTCATAGCGGATTCCTCGTTGTTACCCACGATTACCTTCCTTCTAGTTGGTTTTCTCCTGTATGAAACCTCATTCCATCTATTGTCACCATTATCAGTTAACGTGGGGGTACTATGGGATACCCTGGAACACATGTTACTATACTATACGGATTAGTCGGTTGATTCACCAGATTAATAATTTCGATACATTTTTGTAGCGTATTAATTTTGTGTATCTCGGCCATCACTTGTTGTTTTTGTATGGGGGCATTCCTTAGTTCCTGAAGAGGTAATGGATACCATTAGGTCATTGAAGGATTCGAGTTGTCCGGACTTTCAGAAATGAATAGCGCTATCATTAAAGCCATAGCTGATGTCATTGCTCAACCCTTATCATTATATTAAAGAATATTTTATTATATATATAAATATATATATATATATATTTCCTGATGTGCTGAAAATAGCAGTAATTTTACCTTTACTAGAAAAAGGTGATCCAAAAAAGGTAGAAAACTCCGTACCAATTTCAATAATTCCTGTCATAGCTGAAATTATAGAGAATATAGTTAAAAAAAGGTTAATTTCATACCTAGAAGCAAACTCTTTGCTTTGTCCAGGACAATTTGTATTCAGGTCGAATCGATCAAAAACTTGAGCTTTCACAAACGTCATCTCTAGTGTAGTTGAAGCTTTATAGTTAGGGGAACATTCTTATCTAAACGCTCTGCGACCTCACAAAAGCGTTTGATGGAATTATTTTGTGACGACATTTCTGATAAAACATAATTTATAATTCTCTCCACCTCTCCATATCTTTCACCATGGAAAAAGGAGAGAACCAATCACTACCCTTTCTGGATCCATTGATCACCAAGTCTAATGGACAAATAGTCTTTTCGATATACCGCAAACCTACTCACACGGACAATGTTCCACTCACATAAATTTGCAGCATTTAACTGGCTATTTTCACGACTATTTTCAAGTCCTATGAGCCAGGACCAATTTACAAAAGAACTGAACATCATAAGACAGATTGGCAACAACAATAGGTTCCGTATACAGACTATTGAAAAAGTTTATCAACGTCATGTCCGGAAATTCACCAACCGTCATTTAATTTTCACACCGTTGAAATATAGTTGGATCTCTTTTCTGGGCAAAATTTCCTACGAAATTAAGAACATTTTTAATAGATTTGACAACAATTTATGCATATCATTCAACACCAACAGTGTTTTAAAAAGATATTTAACTAATACTAAAGATAAAATTCCCATAGCTGAAAAGTCCGGTGTATGTAGGCTCTCTTGCGCTACAGCTGTTTATGTAGGACAAACAGGTGGATCCTTCAGAATTAGAATCAAGGAACACGAAAAAATCATAGAAAAAAAGGTCACTACCATATTTTTGAAATTTGCTCGATAGCTCTTTTGCCAATCACATCAGTAACCAAAACCACACTTTTTGTAACAAAGGTATGATCACGAACCTTATCGAATTTTTTCACACAAACGCTTCTTTAATAAATCCTAATCTTTCACTTTGATTGCCGATCCCCTTTTTCAGATCATTAAATATTTAATTTTTGTCCACTTTTTTCTTTCCCTGTATTTGCACATGCAGTCAGCGCCAATATTTCGTGAACACTTATTGCCTTTACAGTTTTCTCCACTTTAACACATAAAGGTTTCTTCCATGGTTCTCGGCCACCCGCCGTGAGAGGGCGCTAAGGTTCATTTTCCAACATTATGGATTCGTGTTGATTTTTAATTTTTATTGTTCATGTTCATCATTGTACCAAATAGACGCCATTCATTGTATGGTAAAAATTTGTAAGAAATATTGATGTTATTGTCTTTGCTGCAATTTTGGGGTTCTTGCCCCAAATTTTGGAACCTGTCACCATACCACCATTGTTTAAAGAGGATCTTCTCTTTAAACAATGCTTGAACATAGTGCGAATTATCCTTTTTTGTGCTGTAAAAATTCTTCGAATGTTTGCAGAATTTCCCCAGAGGACAACGTTATGAGACATATGATTATAATACAACGTCAATAACGACTCAATCGGCATTGAGGATTAAATTCGTGAAATTGCGAATCTGGATTTATTCAATTTTTTACTAAGCATGTTGATATGATCGTTAAAACGTAAGTTTTGATCAACATATATATACCTAGAAATTGAGTGCATTCAGTGGACACAATATTTTTTCCATTCTGATGGAATTGAAAGATATTTGTGCTTTTTGAGAAGTAAAATATATGGGGGTGAACTAATTAGTTTGCCCTTTCTACACTAGTATAGATTCGAAAAGTAAAAAGCCATGTGAAAAGTGGAATGAAATAGAAAAATCGAAGTACACAGTCTATTTTCACACAAGATTCAATATAAATTGAACCACAAAATGGTAGATCACAGGGGAAAAACAACTACTTTCCTAGCTAATAATACCACGCAGAACGTTGAATGATATTCACCTGAAAATCCATGCAATATTCCATATAAATGGAAATTGATTACAAATGTTTCTTTCTGATAAGCTCGATTATGTTCAATTTATGTCGTGTTCGCCTAACAATCCGCATACCGGTTTCAGGCTTTTTGGCCCTCATCAGTACGGAGTAGTCACCAGCCAAAGATCCGACGAGCTCTGGCTGAAGCGAGACACAACGTAAACAAATCATCATCGAGCTTATAACATCTATAGGTACGCCGGAAAAGATAACTTTTAACTGGCGGTACCTAGTGACAGAAAGAAACACTCCATACATCTCCCACCTCGATAGGATTCTAAATAAAAGATTCCTTCTTAGTAGGAGTGGCAAGCCGTGTAAAAAGCCATGTGAAAAGTGGAATAAAATAGAAAAATCGAAGTACACAGTCTATTTTCACACAAGGATTCAATATAAATTGAACCACAAAATGGCCATTTTGTGGTTCAATTTATATTGAATCCTTGTGTGAAAATAGACTGTGTACTTCGATTTTTCTATTTCATTGTACAGATTTTCCTGATTATATTTTCATTTTCAGACTGTGGAAGGTTACCCAAAAAACATGTCAAGAAATATACATTCAGTTTTGAAAACATTCAAAAAAATCAAGCAATGTAGCTCACAAACATTGAAATATTCCATTATTTGTTTAGTGGACAAAGCTAATTCTTCACGGTTGCAACCTGTTACTACTAATGAGGTATCGTCGGCAAATAGAGCTAGTAGTTCAGTATTGATGCGTATTGAGGCATATCATTAACGAACAATAAAAATATTAATGGTTCGAATACTGAGCCCTTTTATAGGCTCAATTGAATATTAAATAGACAGATTTTTCTGTAATTACTTCATTTTCATCGTGAATTTTTAATTTACAGAAAAATCTATTTAATATTGATTTGAGAATATTTTCCTTTTCAACATGAATAGGTACCCACTCAAGAGGTTATCTTGAACTATGGAAGTCAGTGTCTTGAGTCGCAACTGATTCCACATCTGATTTTATGTCCACCCTGTTTATATTTTCAAATAAATTAATGAAGAAACGTGTTATATTCCAGTAGAGACGGTCTAAAAATATGTTTTTTTGTATACCTACATATAAAGGTTCACAACAGCATTACTTACACGTCTTATTTCAATTACCTAACATAAAAATTACATTCAAAAACAGAACCTACATTTGAAAATTAAAGCAGTCCGTTCAATGATCTTTTTTTATAATCTAGTTTTTTTTTATTACATTGAATTTTATGATTCTGCCAGAAATACAATACGTGAATTTAAACTTAAAATTAATGATTGTTTTTTGCATTTCTGAAAAGTCTTATACGCTCATAGTGAGTTTTGAAAATATACGGCTCATTGTGAAAAATGTTTTTAGTGTACCTACTATAAAGACATTTAACTCCGCAAATAGCTGACTTTTTCACGGTCAAATACATAGGTACAAATGTATACATTCTCCAAAAAAATGTATAAAAATAATCTACAGTGAGGTACATAGGTATGGAATAAATTCATTTTTAGCGTTATTATGTATTTGTTTAAAATCCTGAAACATGTCGATTTCTATTGTCAATCTGACAATCTACAGTATGAAAATATTACCCCCTTCTTACACCCCCTCTGAATTATCAGCACCCCCTCAAAAAATTTAAATGAGGAGGGTGGTCGTGTGGCCCCTTGTTCGAAAGGGATTTTCATTCTCTGTTGAGCAATATTAAGTTTTTCAAATTTGGTGCAATTATAACTGAGAAAATTCATTTTGAAAATGTAAAATTTTGATACTTTACGTAGAATTATGGAAATAATGTCACATAATGTTTAGGAAGTATTTTTCAATTCATTTTACAATTAAATTAAATGTTCAAAATGACCACCATTTACTTCTTGACAATAAGCAAGTCGATCTTGGAATTCTCGTACAACATTTTGTAGGACCTCAGGGGTTATGTTGTTAATTTCTTCCGTTTACCTAACTTTTAAATCTGCATAT
This sequence comes from Gonioctena quinquepunctata, assembly GCA_018342105.1. Lineage (NCBI taxonomy): Eukaryota > Metazoa > Arthropoda > Insecta > Coleoptera > Chrysomelidae > Gonioctena > Gonioctena quinquepunctata. The sequence goes on from JAFIRS010000686.1 coordinate 526,332, forward strand.
TGTCTGGTCTATTGAAATATACTTTTGATTTTAAATAATCAGGTATTTTCTTTCTATTAGATCCCCCGTTTTGCTAAACGTTAGGAAATGGATGTTCAAGACACCAAAAATTTATTCACAAAACCCACATAAATAATTGTCAATCTAGTAGACTACTGTTATTTTGATATTTATAAGTTGCTGACACAGGTCAGTGTATTGGAAAATATTTGTGTGTGTATTTGATTTGACTATGGCTCATTTATCCGAAACTCAAAGAATAGACATTTCAATTATGATTGGATGCGGTAATAAAACAAGAACTCAAAAGGAAGTTTGTGAAATGTTTAATAATAAATACCCTAGTCAACACGTCTCACAGTCTACAGTTAGCAAAATAGAAACCAAATTTCGTGAAACTGGACATGTAAAAACTATTCAAAAACCAGGTCGAAATGTTAAATTGGATGAGGAAAAAAAGTTGGATGTACTGTTAGCGATTAGGCAAGTAGGCAACTTGCCGCCGACAATGATGAAAGTAAATCACCGATATTGAGAGCTTTACAATAAAGTTCAGTTGGTTCAGGAGGAGATGATCCTGATAGAAGACAACAATTCTGTGGACAGAATGGAAGCAGATTTGTAGTTCATAAACAAAATTGTTTTTTCTGATGAAGCTATCTTTTATTTAAATGGAACGGTTATTAAACAAAACTGTAGAAATTGGAGCAGAGAAAATCCTTATTGGATGTGTGAGGCTCACACACAATATCCTAAAAAAGTTAACGTTTGGGCTGGTATCATTAACAACAAAATTATTGGCCCTTACTTTTGAAGGCAATTAATGGAGGTTTTTAGTTTTTTTGAACTTTTTTACATTAAAAAGACTTTTTCCTGATGTTAATGATCCAAATGCAATACATAGATCAATTTGGTACCAACAAGACGGAGCTCCACCGCATTACAAACGTATTGTTAGAGATTATTTGAACGAAATTTTTCCCAATAGGTGGATTGGAAGACGTGGAACAATTGAATGGCCGCCTAGATCCCCCGATTTGACTCCTCTCGATTACTTCTTATGGGGTTATTTAAAATCAGATAGACCAGACAATATTGCATATTAAAAAATTAGGATAACGGAATAAATTAACAACATAACCCCTGAGGTCCTACAAAATGTTGTACGAGAATTCCAAGATCAACTTACTTATTGTCAAGAAGTGAATGGTAATCATTTTGAACATTTAATTTAATTGTAAAATAAATTGAAAAATACTTGTTAAACATTATGTGACATTATTTCCCTCATTCTACGTAAAATATAAAAATAAATCTTCTCAGTTATGATTGCATCAAATTTGAAAAGTTTAGCTGAACAGATAATTAAAATCCCTTTCGAACAAGGTGCCACACGACCCCCTTTAGAGTGCAAGAAGGGGGTAATATTTTCATACTGTAAATTGTCAAATTGACAACAGAAATCGACCTGTTTCAGGTTTTTTAAACAAATACATAATAACGCTAAAAATTTATTTATTCCATACCTATGGACCGCACTGTATACCCACTTCTTCATTGTATTACAGAACTACACTTGAATTAATAACGCAACACGCCCAGCCCCTTATTGCAATGTGTGTTGCCTGTTCCTGCAGCGCTTCACCGTCACCATTGTTCGGTCACAAATGTTCATAGTTTTCTTGAATATGCATCGTGAATTCTTCTATCACACACCAGAGAGAGCCCTCGTCCAACTCTTTCCCCAAACGTCATTACATCATTTCATGTTTGTGTTTAGGTTAATATTTTTAACAAATCGGTGGGGTATTAGTGAATATCATGATAGAAAGTGCGGATTATGTTTTCGATAGGTAGTTCTCTCTCTAGTCATTTCTTATCTTGCGTTGATCACCTGCATTCTGTGATAATTTAGTGTATTAAGTGTTTCGTCAATTACAGAAAGCATAATCGACCCGATACCGCCAATGTAATTAAAGGTATTCAATGCAAATATTTCGTTAAATAATATTTATTGAAGCAACACCGCTTGTCAGTTGTTATCGAATTAGTGCAGCGTATGTACAGCGTCATAAAAAAGTTATTGTCGAGTCGATAGAAGATAACATATCAGATCTACAGTATGGATACCGTATCGGTCGATCAGTATATTCCTCAGTGGAAGAAGGACCTGATAGCACGCCTAAAGAATCAAAATAAAACGGTGGCCACGGTCGACAGCGTAGATCAACAGCTGTACCCATCCCCTCAATACTCTTCGTCAAAGCGGCCGGGCCATCAACCTATCCTAACGTGCAAGAGTGAATTCAGTGAATCAGTAACGCCTGGTGTGTCGTGTTCGTCTGTTGTGACCGATCAGTGTAATGTGAATTCTACGTGTTCGTCAATAGACAAATCCAAAATGGTTCAAGAACGGGTTTGGGTAGACAATAACCACGACCATTTCACGGATGTGGTGAGTGAAAACTACAGCAACAACGGCTACCACAAAAACAGCGATTCTGATTCTTCGGAAGACCTGCATTATGGACCCGGTATCGTGAAGAAGTTGAAAAACAAATACCTTAGCCTAGCGCTCCGGGAGAGTACCACCAGGCCTTCTATTTTGCACATGAGAAAAGCCACTTCGCTGGAAAATTTGCTGGACGATGACATTCAGGACTCGAAAAGCGGCAATCGAAATTTCAGACTGAACGGCGAGAGCGGTAGGAATGCCCCAAACCGGTACAGGAATGCGGGGCGTCAGGGACGCGAAATGAAAAGAGCCCGGTCTGTAGAAACCATCTCGAGAATCGACAACGACGTTCCTGCGGTTTCAAACGAGGTGCGACCTAATCGCCAGTCATTACACGAGGAAATGCTTATCGCGGCGGAAAAGGAAGGAAATGACCATCCCCACAGGAAAGTTGATAAGCTAGAAAATAAAACGGAAAACAAACTCAGTACTACGCCCGGTTACAGAGTAAACAGGCCGAAGAGAATACAACCCATGATGAACGAAAGAGAAAAACCGCCCGCCGACGTTGTCAAACAAGCCAAAATGATTTTCGAAAGACGACCCGAACAACGCACCAGAGCACCCCCGCAAACTGGCGATGTGGCAGCTAAAGTTGATAGCTTCAACAATATCATCGTCAAAACCAAAGTTGAAGCGAAGGTGGTGAAAAAGCCACCGGTAAAAGTGAATAAACCAGTACTTAATGATAAGTTCAGTAATACTCGCCAAACGGCAAAACCAGTAGTTATAAGTGAAGAAAAATACAAGCAAACTCAACAGTTGAAGAACCTAGAGCTCAACAAAGTGCCCAAAATCGAGTTCAAAGATGTGCCTTTACCGAGCCCGATCCCAGACGTGTCCAGAATCGATTTCCACAACAAAGGAGAATCAGTACATGGAAATATCGTTAGTTGCCTTTCAGAAACACCCGATCTAATTTTAACGTCTAGTCCACTGCCAATTCTGTCTTCGCCAACACATAGAAAGAACTCAACTGAGGACTTTATCAACGGGGAAATCCGCAATTCGACTCCTACTCTTGACAATAATAGGCTTGGTAGTCCTTTATTGAGTCCCAAGAAGCTCAGCAGTCCTCTTTTGAGTCCAAACAGAGTGAAACCTGCTAGTCCCCTTTTAAGCCCTAGTATTAATAAACCATCGAGCCCGAGTCCCACACTCAAACAGGCGGGGTTGATTTACGAAGATGATATGGATTCGTCGGGATTTAAAAGAGTGTCGCCCACAACCATGAAAGACGCAGCTGGTACTGCAGTCTTCAACTTCACCAACAAAAAGGTGAACCAAGGTCATCTTCCCGTTTCGAATATAAAGACTCCGCCAACTCAACAACTGAAAATAGAGGTGAACGGCCATGTTGAGGCGAAAATTTCGAACTCGCCCCCAAAATTGCTGTTGCAAACGCAGCCACCCAGATCTCCCCCAAGGTTTTCCCCGCCGCCTCCGCCAATTGTCGCCGTTGCGAAAACGGAAAAACCCTTGACCGTCACGGAAATCGAGAAAAACTCCATAAATATCGCGAAGACCGCGGGAAAAATACCGCCGCAGCCGGGTAAGGGTAGTGTTTTCGCGAAAGAAAATGTGGAAGTTGTGAATAAAAATGTAGTGCCAAAAAAGAACAAAGTCAAGGAGCCGGTCTCGAACACCGCAGTTTTCAATTTCACCAGCAGGAAGGATGTGCCCGATTATATTTCCAATGACAGGTCACGGACACCTGGCCGACCAGAGAAGCCGAAGGTAAATACTTGTTGATTCAAACTAGGTTCAAACAGCGAAGAAAGTTTGGTAGACTGCAAGGTCGTGGAGATATTTTGACCTTCATCTGATCTGAGTATAACTTTGTTTTTGAGGATTATTTTTAATGATCATTTTACTTGCCTAGTTCTATGCTGAACATTATCTCCTTTTCAAAGATTAATAATACTTTCAATTTTCCAGAAAGGGGACACATTTCCATTCTATGCAAATCCAAACAAACTTTCACCTATTAATTCAACCCGCTTTTTTCACATTGTTTTTTTACAAGATTATGAAGGCGAATTGAATATACAGGGTGAGACAAGCTGAACGCATCGGACTCTCGTGGCCAAATAGTATTTTTTTTCAGTAAACGGTCTGGGGAAGTATATGTATGTTGATCTGAAGTACATTTTAAAAATATTGATTTTTTTACAAGGTATTTGAAAAGAGCGTGACATCAGTTATATTTTTTAAATGGAACACCCTGTATTTTCTTGCATTTTTGAATTCTTTGAGAACAAATAAGCTTACTTTGCTATAGTATCCCTCTCCGTTTATGAGATATTCAACTTTTTTTACAAAATGTAATGTTGTCAAAGAAATTCAATATCATTGGAATTAGCCGCGGCAGATGTACGGGTCACTCAAATCCCTTTCAGCTAGTTACTGTGGCTTGAGTAGATGATCAATAGTATACAGTGTGTTTTATATTATCAGGAACACTTACTGCATATTTGGACTCCAATAACTTTGTTATTTCAAATGGAACACCCTATATTTTTCCACGTGACAAGATTCAACTTTTCATTTACTTTCGAACCATATAATATTTCCCTATACCTAAACGTGGTGCTTCAGGAGTTATCGAAGCCTTTTCGAAATCCGATGAATTTTTTGAATTAACATTATTTCATCTAGTAGTCTGATGTCGAATACTGAAGAATAGTTCTTTAATACTATTAGCAAATTGAATTTGAACACTCTCAACTTACAGTTGATTTTCTTTAGAGCATTGTTATATCTACTATTTTTGGGGTTACTGGTTTTTATTTAAAAAAAACAATATTAAAAGATTAAAGTTTAAGGGAAAATTAAAAAAATTATAATACATGTTCGACATGACCACCATCTACTTCAATACAGCATCTAATTTTTTTTTCGAATGAGCTTCTGACATTTTTCAACATATTTGGAGTTACTGTTTGGAAAGCATTTCTAATCCTCACTTTCATATCATCAGGAGTAGTGGGTGGTGTACTGTATACAATATCCTTGATGTATCCCCATAAAAAAAGTCCAAGGGTGTAATATCAGGCGATCTCGCAGGCCAGTTATAAGGATCACCTCTCCCTATCCATTCATCTGTAAATTTTCTGTCCAGATAGTTCCTGACAACACGTTTGAAATGTGCCGGAGCACCATCTAATTGTAGCCACATCTTCTGTCTCAAATTCAAAGGAATATTTTCCAGAATATTCCAAAAATCTGTTTTCATGAATCTTAAAAATGTCGATTTGTTGAAAATATAAACAGGATGTTCATAAAATCATTTTAAAATCATTTTAATCGTAGATTTTTCAATTCACAGAAAAATCTTTCTATCAATATTCAATTGAGAATGTTTCCCTTTTCAACTTAAAAATGTCCTTCCATCCAGATGCCCGTCAAAGAAATGAGGACCAATTATGGTGTCCCCTATGATTCCACCGAATGAGTTAACACTCGCCGGTTCTGGCGATCGACGGTTCGAAATAAATGTCTGTTTTAGGTGTCATAATAATGAAAGTTATGTCGATTTCCCAGACCAGTATTATGGAAGGTTGATTCGTCTGTGAATAAAATATGTTCATAAAAGTTCATCTCTTCGCCAACTCGTTCAAGATACCATAAACAGAAATCTAGCCTGCGTTCAAAGTCCCTTCCATACAGATGTTGATGCAGCTGAATGTGGTATGAATGATATTTGTGTTTTCTAATAATTCTGCTAACACTCGATTGACTTATACCTGTTGCATTAGCAATGGGGCTCTAGTACTGGTATTGGGATTTTCAAACACGTATTGCAAAACTTCGAAATAGAGTTCCTCATCTCCCAAATACATTTTCATCAGGATGCTCTTGATCTGGGTACTTTTGTACGCTAATAAGCAATTTTCGTAACACTCTCCAATGGTTAAAGTCATGTTGATTCTTTCTTCAAGTGTAAAACTTTTCATTTGACTTCTCAAATCTGAAGACTCCTGTCAAATAGCGAAGATGAATTCAACACAAACTTATGGCAAAATATTACGCTATTTGACAGGAGTCTGCTTGGAACAACAATTGAACAGAGTTGAACGTATTTCTCAAGTATATGACATCAGAGTACTAGATGAAATAATGTTAATTCAAAAAATTCATCCGATTTCGAAAAGGCTTCGATAACTCCTGAAGCACCAGATTTAGATATAGGGAAATATTATATGGTTCGAAAGGAAATGAAAAGGTGAATCTTGTCACGTGGAAAAATATAGGGTGTTCTATTTGAAATAACAAAGTTATTGGAGTTCAAATATGCGGTAAGTGTTCCTGATAATATAAAACACACTGTATTATATTGATCGTCTACTAGCTGAAAGGGATTTGAGTGACCGGTCAAAATTTCGTACACCTGCCGTGGCTAATTCCAATGAATTTCTTTGACAACGTTACATTTTGCGAAAAAGTTGAATATCTCACAAACGGAGAGAGTTAGGTGTAGGGATACTTTAGCAAAGTCAGCTTATTTTTTCTCAAAGAATTCAAAAATTCAAGAAAATACAGGGTGTTCTATTTAAAAAAATATAACTGATATGTCACGCTCTTTTCAAATACCTTGTATAAAAATCATTATTTTTAAAATGTAGTTCAGATCGACATACATATACTTCCCTAGACCGTTTACTGAAAAAAAATACCATTTGTCCACGAGAGTCCGAGGCCTTCAGCTTGACTCACCCTGTATAGGGTGGATATCACAATCCATTGCTATTTGTCTATGCGAAAAGGAAAACATTCTCAATTGAAAATTGAATACAAAGATTTTTTTGAAAATTAAAAAATCCAATAATGAAGTTATTTTTTGAAACAATAACTATTTTCCCAGCCAAAGCCACGTTGGACATTAAACTACATCTGATAGATATTGACAAAGAACCCTAACTCAAAAGAAAAAATAATTTGTAACATTGATGCAAGAGAGGCATCGCATTCACTAGGTTTTCAATACATTTTTGTCGCGTGAAGTAGATTTTCGCCGACAAAAATATATTGAAGACCCAGTGAATGCGATGGCTCTTTTGCATCACTGTTACAAATGATTCCTGGTGAGTAGGTTCTCCTTTATGGAAAACATTCTTATTTGCCTTATTTATCTATATTAGTTCTTAAGTGATACTGGAATTGAAAATCAAATAACTATCTGAATAAAAATGCAAATTTTCACTTTCAGATTTTTTCTTTTGAGTTAGGATCCTTTCTCAATATCTATCAGATGTAGTTCAATGTCTAGCTTGGCTTTAGCCGGGGAATTATTATTTTTCTGTTAGATATTACAAAAAATAACAACATTATTGTCGTGGGTTTTTCAATCCACAGAAAAATATTTCTATTTAATTTTCAATTGAGAATGTTTTCCTTTCTAACATGAATACCCTCCAAGAGGTTATATTGAACGATGGAAGATACTGACTAAAGTTTATCTTTCAGTCGCAGATGATACCACATCTGATTTTATGAATATCCATAATTTAGAACAAATGAAACTATACGGTTCCAATAACCTGGTACTGTAAGTAATGGTGTGATACTCATCTGTGGCTTTTCCCCTCTGTTTACTAACATATCGATTTTCTGAACTGGCTAAACTGGTCGAATGTTTTGCCTAACGGTCGGAATACCGATTAGCGTGGATGCTCACTGCATCTTTTGCATTTCTCTTTGCTTTTAAAAATGTCTTGCTTTTCTAAAAATTGAACCATTTTGCAATTTTTCCAACAAACCAACACTCAATTGAATACAGTTGCGTATAATCTAATAGTTTTCCTGACAGATCGATGAAGACTAGTATTTTTTTTATTTCGACTCATTAAAGAAGGACGAGCAGCTATTGGCGGGTGTGCAAAATGTAAATTCGACAGATTTTTTGGCATAACTTGTTTATTACAAAGTATCTACAACCCGAGCTACAACCTATGTGTGTTTAAAACAAAATATTTCAAAAAAAGCGAAAAAGTTTGCTTGTATAATTTTTCTATATTATTCACAAAATTACAAACGTAATATCGTCAAAATGACGATTTTGAGTGATTTCAGGTATCAAAAGTATCGCTAATGATGGATGAAAAAGCATAATCAAATTCATGTCATTTATTAATTTTTAATGTCATGAATAAACATATACAGCTCTACTTCTCGAAATCAATAATAATCGCATATTTCTGAATCACTCATACTGTAGGAACAAATAATTCCACAATATAGGCTAAGATCCATAATCACAGAACTCGTCCACCGTCTTGCATCCGCCATCTTCACTTTATGAATTTTGACAATAAATTCATAATCTCCGACCCCATAAATCCCCATACACCAATTTTGAATAAAGTCGGACCATAATTACAAAACTCGACGACCATATTTGAAGTCGCCATTTTTATTTTATGAATTTTGACAAAAAAATCATAATCTTCGACCCCAAAACCCCCCATACCAATTTTGAATAGAATCGGACCATAAACACAAATATCGTCCGGCATCTTGAAACCGCCATTTTGTTTTTCTCTAACAAAGGCATTGTCACGGGAACTATGAACACCTGCCAAATTTCACGTTAATCGGACAACTAGAAGTGGGTCAAATCTAAGTTGTAAGATTTGATTTCACACATCAGAACTGATGAAACTAAATAAAAGCTTGTATAAAATAATTATTAAAAAACTTTTTAAAGTCAAGCTTTTATTCAAATGCACTAAAAAGTAAAAAATTATTGTTTTGGATGTGTGACGTAGGTTATTCCGTGAGTTATAGATTTAAAAGTTCGTCGCGCAAAGTTTTCAGTTCAAATACAAAAGCGACAAGCTTTTGAATATATAACTCACGGTATAACCTAAGTCACACATCCAAAACAATTATTTTTTACTTTTTAGTGCATTTGAATAAAAGCTTGTCTTTAAAAAGTGTTTTTATTAATTATATCATTTTGTGCTTTTTAGTACTTAAGTACACCACAGTCTATGCATTTTTTACTGAGTCCTTTTTTTACTGTAAGTTCTGAGCTATCTAGTCCTTCAATGAGGAGACCATCTAAAGATTAACTCATCCGCCATCTTGGAGTTGCCATCTTCAATTTATGAGTTTTAACTAAAAATCAATAATCTTTGACTAAATTCAACTAATTATGGATACAACTCTCCTATATCGAAAATGTTAAGACTGGGAAATACCTATTGTGATAAAATTGATTTCTTCTGTGATACTCCAAATATTTTCAAGAATCAAGTCTCTCGCGCATTGCTCATTTGAATGTAGTTCATTAGTCATATTGTTAATTGTTAATTATGTTTATTGTCATCATTGTCCTATATATTGCATATATCTCGATCAAAATTCATATTTAAATTAAATCATAATATAATAGTATAAGTAGGTACTTAGTATAACTGTAGTAGTACTTATAGTAGTATAGAATAAGATTTACTCGTTATAAAATTATTGTAAACAAAATTGGGGTCACCCGTATATAGATAAATAAATACATTCATAATCTCCAACACCAAAAACCCCGACATACCTACCAATTTTGAATCGAATCGGACCATAAACCTAAATCTCGTCCGCCATCTTGGAGCACCATTCTGTTTTTTTCACTAACAAAAATTCCATGAGCCGCTATTTCAGTTTCATAAATTTTGACAAAAACTTCATTATCTCCGACTCTAAAAACCCCTACATACAAATTTTGAATAGAATCTACCACAATCACAAAAGTCCTCCGCCATTTTGGAGCCGCCATCTTGTATTATACATTTTGACAAAAAATTCGTAATTTCCGACCCGGAAAACCTTCTCATACCTATTTTGAATCGAATCGTACCATAATCACAAAACTCGTCCGCCATCTTGCAGCCGCCATCTTGAATTATGACAAAAAATTCACAATCTCCGTCCCCGAAAACCTTCTCATAACTATTTTGAATCGAATCGTATCATAATCACAAAACTCGTCCGCCATCTTGAATTATGACAAAAAATTCACAATCTCCGTCCCCGAAAACTTTCTCATACCTATTTTGAATCGAATCGTACCATAATCACAAAACTCGTCCGCCATCTTGGAGCCGCCATTTTGTTTTTTTCTCTAACAAAAATGTCATAATGTATTGTAACCGGAATTATGAACACCTGCCAAATTTCAGCTGAATCGGATGTCGGCAAGTGCTCCAAAAATGGATTACAAAATTTGAACCGGAAAGAATGACATACGAACGGAGCAAGTTAAATAAAAGCTTGTAAAAAAAGAACTTGCTCTTTCCATTCGAATCAGAGAAAAAAAATGAGGCATGGAATGAAGAAACGTTGAAAAGGGAATCCCAATAGAAAATTAAATAGAAAGATTTTTCTCTAAATTGAAAAATCCACGATAAAAAATTATTTTTTGGGAAATCTACCAAAAAAAACTATACTTCTCCGGCGAAAGCCACGCTGAACATTGTACTTCACTGTCCAGCGTGGTCATCTAGTTTATTACCATTCATTTTGAACATTCAATGTTGATAACAAAGTATTGGGTGATGATAAATAAGTTCAAAAGTTTTGTCGAAGTTCGAAGTGTTATTTAAAATGTTCCAAATCAATTACCAAAATATTGGATTGTGGTAGAGATACCTAGAAATTATTCAGCTCACGCGATTCGTTTTTTTTTTCACATTTTATCTCTATTCTTGTGGCATCATATTACTAATAGTTCTATTTCAATATTCATCTCATTTCTTGTAAATGCTTGTTCGGAGTCTCCCACGTCGCGGTATACTCTCGATTTTACTTTTTAAAGTCATTGTCAAGCATTGCATTCTTCTCTATTGTTTGTTGTTACGTCACTTTCTTTCACTTTTTTCCACTCGAATGATTTGAATAACGTCCGGCGAGAGATGAGATCAAATGGAGAATCCTCGAGGATATCTACCAGGGGCATCAGTGAACTCAGTTTTGGGAAAAAATGAAATCAGATACCGTGAACAGCGCACAGATGGTTATCTCGTTAATGTGCGTTAGCTCAGTGCCGTGGGTTCAAAAGATATATAAAGCTGAAACATTTACACACATAATTTTTCAATTATGTTTCCTGCCGTCAATAGTTTGGGCGCAACTATTTGTTCTGAATTTAGGTACCCAAATTGGTCTAATTTAATAATAAACATACCTACTGTCGCGAAGTACGTCAATTTTTCGATTAATTTTTTCAATATTTGGTTTGAATTACAACATTATTTTATAATGAAAAATAATTCGTCTCTTAGTCCACTTGTTGGGGAAACTACCCCCATAAACCTAACAGAACTATTCGCGAATTTTGAATTTCCAATTATGCCATAATTTGTCTCTAATTCATCGCTAATTTATTGCCGCAAATACAAATATGTCGCTCATCGTTTAAAGAATAATCCATGGTTCTGCTAGGTTTATATGATCGATGAAAGAAAATTGTATTTCGTGCATAAAATAATGTATTCAATTGTAGCACGAAATACAATTTTCTTTCATCGATTATATCGATACGTGCACACAGTCACACTTTTCATTTTTAGGTTTTTATGAAGCTGGCAGAACAACTTCGTACCTATCTACTTTTAGAAAATACTAATTTTACCATAATTTGTCGCTAATTCATCGCTAATTAATTACCACTTTTGTCGCTCATCTTTTTTTTTAATCCATGGTTCTGCTAGTTTTATATGAAGCTAGCAGAACCACTTCCTATCTATCTAATTATAAAAAAAAAACGAATAATCCATCATTTGTCGCTAATTTATTACCACCATAAGAAATTTGTCGCTCATCTTTGTTTGTAAAAAAACCGTATTTTCAAAATTTTATTGTCTACTAAAGGCAATCAAACGTATAGTTTATACCTATTAGTTCCATAACAAGCAAATAGGCATGATTCAGTAAATTTACCTGATTTGTCGCTGATTTATTGCATATACAGGGTATTTCCGAAATTGGAGCGATAAATGAAATATGAAGTGTTGTGTGAGACTTAACGACATAAAAAAAACAAAGAATATTTTTATTGGAGCAATCTAAAATTTTCATAAATATTTACTTACCATTGTTTGGCGCACTGGTTTGATTATTCAGTCCGCAGAGCGTCCTCTGTCCGATGGCATTGTGTTAACATGGTATAGTTTTCCCAATATCAATTGCAGAAGCATAAAAAAGTCTTGCGGCGAAATCCTGTGAGCAGCAGTGGCGGAGATAACTAATTTTATTTAGATATTTTAATATCCTAAAACGTATTTCGATCGGCACACACCAAGACCACAGACGCTACTGGTTTTTAATCTTTCAGAGCTATTAAAACACAAATATAACGCGTGATTTATGACCTCCCATCGTATAGACACACCTGCAAGCATTGATGTCCGACTTGATTGGCCCAGACGAATCGGTTGTAGAACAGACAGCAGTCACTCAAGTCCACGATGACCAGCGGGCTCTTTGTGCCGACGGAGACTGTATACAAGTAGTACAGATTATTTTTCGTTCCGTTTCTTCGCATATACGCTCGTGTTAGCGAAGTGAGTTTTCATTTGCTCCCTATAGAAACAGCTTCTGCAATTGATATTGGATGGACTATACTCCCGCACTGTTGCTAGGTATCATATTTGGCTCAAAATTAAAACAGAAGAAAGAAATAAAAACAGTGACCAGTATTGGGGACTGAATAAAAAAAAATGTCGACCGTCTAGATTTTTTTAAATGACACATTCTACTAGAATCATAACTATGATAATCACGAATGACATCAGTAAGTATTATGCCAATATTGATAAGTAACTGCCATTGTAAATATTCGATATCTAATCGGCCTTTTTCTAATGAAATTTACATGGAAATAATTTTATTTTGACTAACCTTGAAACAACTAAAGTCAATTGTTAATCTATTTTTCCTTTTTCTTCTGTATCGTAAAAAAACACATGCAATATTTATTTCTTAATTTTGAAAATAGGTTTTTCTTCACTTTTGGGTTTTGTTTTTGTCACACGATCTTATTATTAGTAGTTTTTCATATATCAATCAGTTCTCCATCATGAGGGGGATTTTTTTTAATTTTTTTTTCAAATCCCTTGTGTGAACGATATAAATACGTGTTTTCGTCAGATAGGGTTAAGTTTTTACTTTTTTTTTATATTTACCTACTTTACCAATGTTCACTTCATATTTTTCGATTATTGGAGTGATTTAAAAAATATATAAAATCCTTCATATACAATCGAAGCAGAAAAAAAATCTTCAGATAACCCCAATTGGACTTTATATCTATCGATTGCAGATCATAGATGTCATATTATATACTAAAACTTTCAGTGTTTTCATTTCGTTCCTCACTATTTTCTATTATTTTTTATATTCAGAAAAAAGGTTCATTTACATTTCTTATAGGGACAATAAAAAGGGATATAATTTTTGTCGTATTAAATTTTTTTTTATTATAAGTAGGTATCGATATATAAAAAAAATTTACTGTTTTTTTTTTCGATCGATGACGAAAACATTTTTAATTCTTCAATCTATCTCCTTGCATTCCAAAATGTGTATTCTTCTATTTCTCTTTTCAAAATTCATAATCTTCGGATAGTACGGTAAAATTTTCATGTTTCCAGTTTTCCCTAAAAATTTCCTGGTATATCGAACATAAATATTATCACTCGTATTCAAGAAATTCAATATTTAAAAGGTACATATTGCATTTCAAAACAATCGAATGAACGAGACATTACCTGAAGATGGCAAATGTGAATTTGTCGAAACGTCGTGAAATCGGACCTTTTCAGGACCAAGAACACCGCGGACAGAAACCCGAGAAACTATATATTATATATATATATATATATATATAGATATATATATAGTTTGTCTCACTTTTCATGGAAACACCCCCGTATCTTCCGTAATTAGTGGAGTAGAATTCTGAAATTTTTACGATCGTTAGATATACCGAGAATGAGTCTAAATCTCTCCTGGGGTTAACAGGAGCAAGGCCGTACCCAGAGAAAATTTTTGGGGGGGTTCGGTTCTAAAATAAATAATGCAATGTACATTTTATCAAATTTTATTATACACCTCCTAAACCCCTGGGTACGGCCTTGAACAGGAGTGACATACACTGCGCGCCAGGGGCGATGTGTATACCGATTTTTGCGAAAAATAATATTAGGGTGCAAGATAGGCTCAAAATTCCTACGGATTCGTGATCAGGACATCAATTTCAGTCACAATCAGTTCTGAAAAATCCGAATTTGTCTCACTTCCCCTGGAAACGCCCCTACATCTTCCGTAATTATTGGAGTAGAATTCTGTAATTTTAACGATCGTTAGATATACCGAAAATCAGTCTAAATCTCTCCTGGGGTAGCCTGAGTGACCTACACTGCGCGCCAGGGGCAATGGATAGAACGATTTTTGCGAATTTATTTTTACTATTGTCGATGTCCTGATAACGAATCCTTGAGAATTTTGAGCCTTTCTTACCCCCCAATATTATTTTTCGCAAAAATCGGTTTATCGATCGCCACTGGCGCGCAGTATATGTCAGGTCATACCCAGAAGAGATTTAGACTCATTTTTGGTATATCCAACGATCGTGAGAATTTCCGAATTCTACTCCAATAATTACGGAAGATACAGGGGTGTTTCCATGAAGTGAGACAAATTCGGATTTTTCAGAACTGAAAATTTTCTAGCGAAAATACGCATTGTTACTAAAGTTGATGTCCTGATTACGAATCTGCAAGAATTTTCAGCCTATCTTGCCCCCTAATATTATTTTTCGCAAAAATATGTATATCCATCGTCCCTGGCGCGCAGTGTATGTTACTCAGGTCAACCCCAGAAGAGATTTAGACTCATCCTCGGTAGATCTAACAATCGTGAATTTCAGAATTCTACTCCTATATTACGGAAGATACGGGGGAGTTTCCATGAGAAGTGAGACACACTGTAAGTATATACAGAGTGCTCGTCTGGAGTCCGTTCCCCCCCTACTAATTTTTGAAACATTTGGTATATCGCAACGAAATTTGGAGGGCTTAAATAGGAGATAAAAACCTACTTTTCCATGAAAAACTCACAGCTAAAATAGAACACCCCGTATATTATTCTTTTTTCGAAATCTGCTCATAATTCTCAACAGTTTTCTCTTATACACTTTACTCCTAACTTCATTTGTTTTCGAAATATTAACGTTTGAAAAGTGACATTCGCAAACCCAACCAAAAACACTAATGTTGCTTTCAATCAAGTTTGCATTGGAAAAAATCGTTGTCGCGGTGACTTCTTGTTTACTGTCAAACTGAACTGCTAACTGTGAAATAGTCCGTTGAGCGCCTAAATCCTTTTATGGAAAGTGTGATCATGGCTCGTAGTTTAAACGATAAATTTGAAGCAGTTTTGATATTTGGAGAAGCTGGAAGATTTAATGATAGATTTCCCGAGAATCCTATTTCGAGGTCTTATTTGCGCAAACTTTCAAATAAGCTCCAAACAACTGGTACGCTGAAAGATGCTCCAAGATCAGGAAGACCGCCTCTTTCAGAAGAAAAAAGGTAGAAAGAAATTGTTGCTGAAATGGTAATCAATCCGACTCAGTCGACGTCTGCAGTTGCTGAATCCTGTGGAGTAAGTTCAAAAAGTGTCCAAAGAATCCTAAAAAAAGAAAAGTTTCATCCCTGTAAAATGAAAATCCTGCATGCTCTCACGGTGGATGATCCAGACCGGAGGGTTGAATTTTGTGAGTGGTTAACAAGAACAATTGAAGGAGAACGGGGCTTCCTAAAATGTATATGTTTCGCAGACGAATGCACGTTTTTTCTTAATGGAAAAGTCAACAAACAGAATGTACGATACTGGAGCGATACTAATCCGCATATTTTTTGAGAGGGACATACCCAGTTTCCTAAAAAGGGTATGTTTGGGAAGGGATTTTGGGCAATCGCGTTGTAGGACCGATTTTCATCAGAGGCAATCTTTCAGGAGTTCTTTACAGAAATCTTTTAGAAACTGAAATTGAACATCGAATTAGACAAATTGTATTAAACAATCAGGAAGAGTTTGAAAATCGTGAAATCATATTTTAGCAGGATGGGGCACCTCCCCCCCATTTCGATCGCATGGCTAGAGAGTTCCTCGATACAAACTTTCCTGGGCGATGGATAGGTCGCAGGGGAAGTACAGAATGGCCACCAAGATCTCCGGATCTTACACCTCTAAATTTTTTTCTTCAGGGGTATCTGAAGTCAAAAATCTATGCCACTGAATGCCAAACAATAGAAGAGTTAGAACGCAGAATAATAATGTGAATGTGAAGAAATAGATGAACAGACTTTCATCAACGTGAGAGAGCACTTTATTGTCAAGATTTAGGAGGGGGCCACACTGAACACTTTATGAAATAATTGAAGAAATAGTAACTCTACGGGGTTAAAAAAGTGTTATTAAAAATAAATTATAATTTTTTAGTAACTAATTTGTTTTATTGAATTTACAGAACACATTCGGGTTTTCCGGTAAGCGGTACTGTTTATCCTTAATAAACTCTCTTTACGCCTCTTATTAGTCGAATTCATTAAGAGATTTAACTACAAATTAATAACAACGTTTAGTTAGCAAAATGTTTTACCGGAAGTGACCAAAATCCATACTTCATTTTAAACCGGAATGTCACTTTTCAAACGTTAATATTTCGAAAACAATTGAATTTAGGAGTAAAGTGTATAAGAGAAAACTGTTGAGAATTATGAGCAGATTTCGAAAATGGAATAATATACGGGGTGTTCTATTTAAAAAATTATTGAAGATGGTGCTCAGTCGCCATTTTAAAACTTTTAGCTGTGATTTTTCCATGAAAAAGTAGGTTTTTATCTTCTATTCAAGCCCTTCAAATTTCGTTGCGATATACCAGGTGGTTCTAAAATTAGTAGGGGGGAAACGGACTTTAGACAAGCACTGTATATTATGGGAAAATTAATATTTGTTGAGGTCGGAAAAAGTCGGCATTTCGATAATCAAACACCCTCTCCCATTGAAACGCTCAGATCGCCTTTGCTTGGGTCAACAACAAATCGGATCATAAATCATTATTCCCAAACCCGGTATGGTTGGCATACCTTAAGGCCCCTACAGACGTTACGATTTATTGGGTCCGATGTCGGGCCGCTGACGTAGAAACTTCCCGATCAAGTGCTACTGAGTAAGTAGTTATACGTGAATCGACGAGGATGGCTCCTAATCTGTTGAAAAATATTGCTCTTAGAGCGATTGTGTTGTGCAAGAAAGAAAGAAAAATAATTAATTTAAAAAAAACTTTTTTTAAGATAAGTTTTTATTCAAATGCGCTAAAAAGTAAAAAATCATTGCTTCTTGTGAAGGTTATTCCGTGAGTTATAGATTCAAGAGCTTGTCGCGCAATGTTTTCAGTTCGAATACCAAAGCGACATGCTTTTAATAATAAGAATAATATGCAGCCAGAATGATTTACAAAATAGACAATATGTGCCAATCACTTCATGAATAAACAAAAATAATCACTGAAGCTGTGGTAGTAGTCACAGCTTGTGCGTGATAAGAAAACTTAATTCTAGATATGGTTTTACAATATAAAGTATAAAATTATGAACAACACTTTAAAATACAACATATGAGTATATAATAATATTACAATATAGAGACGTTGAGTGTAGAATATACAGTATAAAGATTTAGAGTGTGGAAATGAGAAGCAAAGTGACTAATTTAGGAATGAGAATGTATATAAGTTGTAAAGTTTCAAATCGTATATATGATCAAATAAAAGAGGAGAAATAAAAATGTAAAAAAAAACCAAAAAAAAACAAAACAAAATCTAAATAAAAAATAATGGAGTATTCGTTACAGTCATTCAATCAGCTCATGTATCTCTTTTCTTGATATAGGTACTTCTGATGTGTTCTCTTATATTGATCTTGAATTTGTTCAGGGTTTTTGTTTGTTAAATGTTTTCAGGTAGGCTATTAAATAATTTGGTCCCCAAGTACATGTAACTCCTCTGGCCGATGTATTTGTTCATTGCCGGTGTAACATACTTTTTTTATTTCCTGTTTGATAGTCATGTGTGTGACTTTTCAATCCATCCGTATTTGAGTATTGTTTTATATTTACTTGTAAATAGAACATCTAGTATATTCGTTTCGGAGTAAAACAGGTCAGTGAGACACCTCCCCATCCAATGATTCCATAGTTTATATGAGATTCCACTAGACTTCGGTATACTATGATTTTCTCTTTCAAATATAATATGCATCTTTGTTTTCGTATCAAGTAATCTACATATTTTGAATGTATAACTCACGTAGGATAACCGTAGGTATAACTCAACGAAGGAATAACCTACGTCGCACATCCAAGCAATTATTTTTTAATTTTTAGCCCATTTGAATAAAAGATTGTATTTGAAAAGTTTTTTTTTATTAATTATTTCATTTTGTTTTTTTTTTGTAAGTACGCGCCTTAATCTATGCATTTTTATTAATGCATCGTCATTGTGAGGCCTTTTTCCTGTAAGTTCTGAGCTATCTAGTTCTTCAATGACGATACCTTCTAAATATTAACTCGTCCGCCATCCTGGAACTGCCATCCTCAATTTATGAATTCTGACAAAAAGCCATAATCTTCGACTAAATTCATAATCTCCGACCCCAAAAACCCTGACTTAGTAATTTTGAACAAAAACGGTCCATTATCACAAAACTTGTCCACCATCTTGAACTTATGAATTTTGACAATAATTTCATTATCTCCGTCCCCAAAAACCTCCACATACCAATTTTGAATAGAACCGGACCATAATCACAGAGATCGTCCGCCATCTTGGAACCGCCATATTGAATTTTGATAAAATTTCATAATCCTCGACCCCGAAAACCCCCACATACCAATTTTGAATCGAATCGGACCATAATCACAAAACTCGTCCGCCATCTTGGAGCCGTCATCTTGAATTTGTGAATTTTGATTAAAAATTCATTATCTCCGACCCCGAAAACGCCTAAATACCAATTTTGAATAGAATCGGACCATAATCACAGAGATCGTCGGCCATCTTGGAGCCTAAATTTTTTTATTATGAATTTGAACAAAATTCATAATCTTCGACCCCGAAAACCCTCTCATACCAATTTTGAGTCGAATCGGACCATGAACACAAATCTCGTCCGCCATCTTAGAGCCGCCATTTTGTTCATTTCTCTAACAAAAATTCCATAATGCATTGTCACGGGAACTATGAACACCTGCCAAATTTCACGTTAATCGGGCAACTAGAAATGGGTCAAATTTAACTTGCAAGATTTAATTACAGACAGACAGGTGAAACTAAATAAAAGCTTGTAAAAAGGGAAGTTGGGGCAAGACAATTGTAGTAAGAGCGGTCTAAGTTCACCCAAATTCAGGGGCTGGCTGTTCTGGAATGTGATCAAGTTAGATTATTTTCAAGGGTGACACCACAAATATTTAGTGAGCTCCGCGGCATGATCATACCATATGGTTTAAGAGCCTGGCTACATAAAATAAAAATATAAGGTACAAGGAAAGTGTTTACATAGAAACCTTCCTTACCTTCTGACAAGTGTGTAGCTCTGCAGGCAGAAGTCAGTTCCGTGGCTGAAGGCGGGGGCGGGCGATCAAAGATTTTTCCAGGGCGCAGCCTGGCACTTACATAACTCCGAACACTTAATCATTTATCAAAGCCTGGTGACCGCGTTGAATAAACACCCGTGTTGAAAGTAAAAGGACCGGGGTTCGATCCCGAGTTGGGTCACGCAATTTTTTTTTTTCAATTTACACTCAATACAACCACAAAACTTCTACAAGTCAACAAAATGTATTAACTCAGAATATTCACCCTCACAACCCCTCAAGACAGAAAAAGCATTTTCACAGCATGACTTTCTCTGAACCTGGTTTTTCGACGTACCTTTTCCAGGAAATAACTCTTATTTATTCAACGAAAGTATTATCCGTACATTTCAATTGTTCAAGAGGCTGTGGGTGGTCTCCTCGCGTTGTTTTGCGATACCCTATGTAATAATAAATTATTTCAAGTCAAATAAAGCTTTGTATCCCTTTCTGCTATTCGCTTATGAGAAAGATCTGTAATTTGATCATGATAGAACAATTGAAATTTACGGATAATACTTTCTTGAACAAATTGGTGCTATTTCCTGAAAAAGGTACGCCAAAAAACCAGGTTCAGAGAAATTTTCGGCAGCCTTCGGCCGCTGTGGAGCAAGTCATGCTCTGTGAAAATGCTGTTTCTGACTTGATGGGTTGTGAGGGTGAATGTTCTGGTAATATATTTTGGTGACACAGCTCGGGATCGAACCCCGGTCCTTTCACTTTGAATGCGGGCGTTTATTCAAAGCGGCCACCAGGCCTTGATAAATGGTTAAATATTCGGAGTTATGTGAGCGCCAGGCTGCGCTCTGGAAGGATCTTTGATCGCCCGCCCCCGCTTTCAGCCCCGGAACTGACTTCTGTCTGCAGAGCTACACACTTGTCAGAAGGTTATGAAGGTTTCTAAGTAAAAACTTTCCATGTACCTTATCATTTTTAATTTACGTAGCCAGCTCTCAGTCTAATACGAGAACACAAATAGTTGCTCGAGAAACGAGAAGAAGAAAATTGAATTAAATGAACAGGGAAAGAATCGTGTCCCGACAGATCCGATCGTGCTACACACGTGCCAACCAAAAGGGAAAAAAGGTGGGGAATCGGGCCGACCTACTTGGTCGGGAGGTCCTGGCCTCCCTACAACCCGATATCGGACTCCAATTATTTAGTCGGCCGACGAGCTTACTCTCGTCACGATTTCGAGACCCGACGTCAGCCCTCCGATATCGGGTGCGATAAATTGGCACGTCTGAGGGCCCCTACAGACGTACCAATTTATCGGACCCGATATCAGGGGGCCGACGTCGGGAATGATTGGATCGACTGTACACACGTTCCGATTTTAATTTTCCCGATCTAGTGCTATCAGTTACTAGTTATACGTGAACCGGCAAGGAACAGGAGCCATCCTGCTCTGTCGAAAAAGAAAAGAATTGGGATTCTCTAACAGCGATTGGGTCCAAAAGGCACTTATGTTGTTTCCAATATTCAATTAATGCAATCATTGCACTATTATTACCGATAATTTTGCATGACAGCGTGTTGTCAAGTTCATTTTCATTTTTCTTTCTCCAAAATATGAAAATGACCGAATGCAGTTTTTCAAAGACAACACGAGGGAATGCGAAATTATTCGGTTATTTTGATGCACGAGTGTAATTCGGGGGAATATTTCCCGAATAAACTGTCAACTAGTCAAACTGACGTTATTAATTTAAAAATTCTTAGCTTGTCCCGTAACTGGAAAAAAAGAAGAGACGCAGAAATACGTTTGTTTTAATAGTTTGCATTTATATATTATGAAAGTATACGTAAAAATATAATGAAACTATTTATTCAAGGTTAAACTAAATCTAAAAGTTGCAGGAACTGCAGTGAAATACACAATTATTATACGTATTCTGGTTAGACAATGCAGCTATCGGTGCATTAACGGCTGAAGAGGATATTTGAGAATGCTGTACCTGTGGTACGTCATTGCCACGTATTTTTTCGACTATTTCTTCATGGTGATCTTCATCCATTTGAAGATATGGCGTTATTGATTTTGAATTTGAGTGGCCCGTGATTTTCATAAGTTGCTGCTCGCCCACCCCCTTTTTGCGAGATTGGAGACGGCCGTAGCTCGTAACGAATGGTTAGTAAGCTTGATATTCTCTGTATTTAAACTGGAAGCTTTGGCTTGTGGAACAGTCCATTTGCTTACTGTATTTCGTCCAGCAGGAATATCTTTATACCATTTTCTGTTCAACTCCCATGCGGGATTTACAGTGAGAAAGAGTCGTTTTGTTTTTATTCCAACCCGCTTTTCTAGGAATTTTTGGTACAGTCGTATTGGACACAAATCAGGATTGCTTTTATTGTTTATTTGCCATTTCAATGAAGCGTCGTCTTCCTGTTTTTTCACCTACGTTATTTGCTTCTTCTTTAAAGTACGAAATTATGCACTTGTGGCCTTCTCCACCACGCCAAGCTAATTCAAAAGCAAAAACAAAAAATACCCTCTTTTGCAAACCATCTGGGGTGTTTTCGTCACAACCAGGAACCATATTTTGGAATTCATCGTACTTCAGAAAAACTGCACTTTCCTTTCTCTTCTCTGGATCTGTTTGTAGTTGTTTTCTCTTGGCATTTTTCGCATCTCTGGTTGCTTTGAACTCAATATTAGTAAAAGGGTTAAAATTGATGTATTAAGTGAAATATTTTTCCATCAGTAATTTAGCGGTTACGTTCCAAATCGTTTTAACAGTAAATTATTTGTACTCATCGCCATTCTGCTCACGCATATTGAATGCCCAGTCCGTTAATCTTTTTGCCAGAACATTAATTTGTGTTTTTTCTTCCAAAGTATAGTTTTTCTCAGCACAGAAGCTCATAAACTGACCCCACACGTATTTTCTGTTCTGTTTTGTGTTATTTGGTTCGTTTTCCAACACATTTTCTTCAATAGCTTGTAATAAAGCCCGACCGAAACGAGACATTTTTAATAAATAATATTTTTGACATTACTTGTCAAACTTACGTTACTTATACATTGTCGCTGTGTATAATGGAATTGCCATGGATATGAACTGTGCAATTATCGGTCTACAGTACAATTATCGCAGGGCTCTTTCGCTTTCTACAATGCAATTATCGGGGGTAATACCACAAGAGCTCAGATTTAGCTGGATATTTTTTGCGGTTGTTTTCGAATACTTACTTCCATTGGCGATTTAACGAGAGCTGTTCTGACAAAATCACGAGAGCGAGTGATTTTGTCAGAACAGATCGAGTTAAATTACATATATGAAAGTAATTATGAGAAAACCATCGTAAAAAATATCCTGCTAGATCAGAGCTCGCGTGGTATTTGATAAGACAATGCCATGAATGGAAAACTCAATTCAATTAAACTTTATTTAACTAACTAAAAGAACAATAAGTAGAAGAATAATGTTTAGAAAGAACAATTACCTTGTAAGTTCTTTCGCTCATAATTACGTGCATCACGGGATTTCTTAAATGCCAAATCAGTGAAAGGGTTGGAAGTAACATTAAATTTTTCGAAATACATGCTTTGCAACATTTTCGCTGTTGTCTTCCACATTGTTTTCACCATGTATTCTTTATAATCTTCCCCATTCTGTTTCTTCATATTAAAGCCCCAGTCCATCAATATTCCTGCCACATTTTCCACTGACTGTTCGGTTTCCAAACTGAAGTTTCGTTGTTTACAAAATTCACTAAATTGATTTCAAATGGAGGAATCCTTTTTTGTATTTTCTGGAGTTGATATTTCAATCTCCCTTATTATTTCTGCCTCGCAAATATTTCCAAATCTCGACATATTTAATTCTGTTTTTGACATTGACAATTGTCAAACTGATGAGACAGACGCGCAACGCTTGATAAACGAACAATGAATGCTAGCGTTGCTACGGTAACGTAATTTATCCACGTGCATTTCTGTTCCTTCCTATTTAGCCGATAGTAAACTACGATTTTTGTACTCACAAATGGGAATTATTTTTGCGATAATTGCATTCTATTTACATGGGATTTTTGACACTTGAAGCGTGCCATATGCAAATGGGTCTAAGTGCCACATTTGGCCATGAACGTTTAAAAGCGAAAATACATCCTATCATGGATCGATCAAGCCCCAATCTTGTCTTAAATATGGCAATGGACTATTGAACTATTATTAGTATGGATATCAATTATTTGACCAGTGTGAAAACAGAAACGGTCGTCGCGCCAGAAACGAAATATTAGTATATGCGCAAGGGTGTCATATGTAATTCCTTCAAAATCTTCCGAAATGAAATAGCAATTGGAATTTCTACAGTATTATAATGGTGATGATGATGAATGGAAGTTAACACACAATTATGATGAAAATATGATAATGGTGTTTCTAATAAATCATAAGATCATATTTATCAGTGGCTGTGACAATAACATACAAGATGGGATAAAAAGGGCGTATCTGGAAATTTCTTTTTTACAGTATATTCAGAACGAGCTGAGAAAGCATACCTACCCCATTTCGGATTTTGTATCTCAATACTCACCCTGGAAACTACCCCCGTATTCAAAAAAATCTCCAAAACAGAGTTAATTCATCGTTTCTGGAAATTTATTTTTCACTATATATCCAAAACGAGTTGAGAAAGCATGCCTACCCCATTTCATATTTTGTATCTCGATACTCACCCTAGAAACTACCCCGTATTCAAAAAAATATCCAGAACAGAGTTAATTCATCGTTTCTGGACATTTCTTTTCACTTTAATTCAAAACGAGCTGAGAAAGAATGCCTACCCCATTTAGATTTTGTATCTCAATACTCACCTAGAAACTCCACGATAATCAAAGATCATATTACAGTGTTAAATTATCGATTACTGGAAACATTTCTTTTTTCATCTATATTCAAACGAGCTGAGAAAGCATACCTACCCCATTTCGATTTTGTATCTCAATACTCACCCTGAAACAACCCCGTATTAAAAAATCTCCAAACAGAAATCACGTTTCTGGAAATTATTTTCACTCATATATCAAAACGAGCTGAAAAGCATGCCTACCCATTTTATATTTTGTATCTCAATACTCACCCTGGAAACTACCCCGTATTCAAAAAATTCCAAAACAGAGTTAATTCATCGTTACTGGAATTTATTTTCACTCTATATTCAAAACGAGCTGAGAAGCATACCTACCCCATTTCGATTTTATATCTCAATACTCACCTGAACTACCCCCGTATTAAAAAATCTCCAGAACAGAGTAATCACGTTTCTGGAAATTCTTTTCACTCTATATTCAAAACGAGCTGAAAGCATGCCTACTCCATTTTAGATTTTGTATCTCAATACTCACCTGGAAACTACCGTATTCAAATTCAAAACAGAGTTAATTCATCGTTCTGGACATTTCTTTTCCTTATATTAAAACGGCTGAGAAGCATACCTACCCATTTCGATTTTGTATCTCAATATCACCTAGAAACTACCCCGATTCAAAAATTCAGAACAGAGTTAATTCACGTTTCTGGAATTTTTTTCACTCTATATTCAAGACGAGCTGAGAAAGCATCCTACTCCATTTGATTTTGTATCTCAATACTCACCCTGGAAACTACCCTGTATCAAAATCTCCAAAACAGAGTTAATTCATCGTTTCTGAAATTTATTTTTCCACTCTATATTCAAAACGGCTGAAAGCATACCTACCCATTTCGATTTTGTACTAATACTCACCTGAACTACCCCGTATTCAAATCTCAAAACAGAGTTAATTATCGTTTCTGAAATTTCTTTCACTCTATATTCAAGACAGCAGAAAGCATACCTACCCCATTCGGATTTGTATCTCAATACTCACTCTGAAACTACCCGATTTAAAAATTCTCAGAACAGAGCTAATTCATCTTTTCTGGAAATGTATTTTCACTCTATATTCAAAACGAATAATATAGAGTGAAAAAATTCCAGAAACGATGAATTAACTCTTTTTGAATTTTAATACGGGGTAGTTTCTAGGAGAGTATCGAGATACAAAATACGAAATGGTAGGTATGCTTCTCAACTCGTTTTGAATATATAGTGAAAAACATTTCCAGAAACGATGAATTAACTCTGTTTGGAATTTGAATACGGGTGTTTCCAGGTGAGTATTGAGATACAAAATCGAAATGAAGGTAGGTATCTTCCTCACTCGGTTTGAATATAGAGTGAAAAAATTCCAGAAACGATGAATTAACTCTGTTTTGATATTTTTGAATATGGGGTTGTTTCCAGGGTGAGTATTGAGATACAAAATCGAAATGGAGGTATGCTCCTCAGCTCGTTCTGAATATAGAGTGAAAAATTTCCAGAAACGATGAATTAACTCTGTTTTGAATTTTTTGAATAGGGGTAGTTTCAGGTGAGTATTGAGATACAAAATCGAAATGAGGTATGCTTTCAGCTCGTTTGAATAAGAGGAAAAAATGTCCAGAAACGATGAATTAACTCTGTTTTGAGTTTTTTGAAAACGGGGTAGTTTCAGGTGGGTATTGAATACAAACTCTGAAATGGGGTAGGCATGCTTTCTCAGCTCGTTTGAATATACAGTGAAAAATAAATTTCCAGAAACGATGAATTAACTCTGTTTTGGAGATTTGTTTTAATACGGGGGTAGTTTCCAGGGTGAGTATTGAGATACAAAATCCGAAATGGGGTAGGTATGATTTCTCAGCTCGTTCTGAATATACTGTAAAAAAGAAATTTCCAGATACGCCCTTTTTATCCCATTTTTATCCCACTGATAAATATGATCTTATGATTCATTAGAAACGCCATTATCATATTTTTATCATAATTTTGTGTTAACTTTCATTTATTATCATCCACATCATAATACTGTAGAAAATTCCAATTGCTATTTCATTTCGGAAGATTTTGAAGGAATAACATATGACACCCTTGCGCATATACTAATATTTCGTTTCTGGCGCGACGACCGTTTCTGTTTTCACACTGGTAATTATTTGTGCCGAACGGCTTTAAATTCAACTTTATATTTATCTCCCCTGTAATTTTTCCGAATTTGAACTTATACCCTTTAGCATATGGCAGGCTTCACTTATTGAGCTTAAACACGTTTCTTGAATGTCATTAATTTCCATGTCGTTATTTCAATAACACAAACAGTTGCACGAAAAACGAGAAGAATTACGTTAAGTGAAATGGAGACGAAAAGGAAATCTTGTCCCGACAAGTCCATTCGTGCTACACACGTGCCAACCAAAAGGGAGAAAAGGTGGGGGATCGGGCCGATCTACTTGGTCGGGAGGTCCGGGCCACCAGACAACCTGATATCGGGAACGCAATTATTTAGTCGGCCGACACGTCACGATTTCGAGTCCCGACGTCGGCTCCCCGATATCGGGTCCGATAAATTATTGATTGAACCTCCGGGCACTTGAATCCATCACACTTTCAGTGATAAATATAGAAATAAGTTTTATGAAGTAGAAAAACTCGAAGTCGTCTCCACAAAATAATATTAACAATCGATTAGTTAACAGATGGTGGAAGGTTAAAAACCATCGATTAGGTATACATGTTTCGAACCTCTATAGGTTCATCATCAGCGGAGAATAATATTTATGGAGATGAAAAAAATTATTATTTTATAGGTTAAAGATTAAAATTATTTTAAGTCCAGAGATCATAATTTAGACCAAATGAAAACTTGAGAATTTTTCTTCATCTCCATAAATATTATTCTCCGCTGATGATGAACCTATAGAGGTTCGAAACTTGTATACCTAATCGATGGTTTTTAACCTTCCACCATCTGTTAACTAATCGATTGTTAATATTATATTGTGGAGACGACTTCGAGTTTTTCTACTTCATAAAATAATACCACTCCACTTCGAGATACAATGGACTTCTACCACAGGTTGATAGAAATAAGTGGTACCTAGGTACCTCATGTGATATAAATATGAAGGTCATATTAACTTTTGTTCTCTAACGATCCATATGTAGGTTGATTGAAGTGATAGCTTATTTTTGTTTGTTTGCCCCAATTTCACTTATAAATGAATGCATGTGTGCGAATCGGTAATGATGACATGAACGACAGATATGGAGCTCATCATATTCGAATCGACATCATATCTGTTTCCTGAAAAAGTACGTGTCCTGAATAATGAGCTAGTTGGAAAGTATAATTGTTTATGGCGTTATTATATTTTTTATTGTGCATTTAGTCAGTATTAAGGTCAAACAAAAATGATAATGAACCATTTATGACAACAAAGGGTCTAGCATATAAAATATAACTCCAAACCAAATGGTATATCATTTGACTATCTTGCCGCGGCCTCAAGAGTCCTCCGCGATAATCTTTCTAGCGGTACACTAAAGGAATTTTGCAGCCTTGGCATACAAATAACTATGGTCACTCTGTGAAATATGGTCCATCTACATAGTATACACCATATATTTTTATTGGGGGTGAATACGAACATATTATCTCTGGGTGGCCTAGGCCAGGCCGGTTGATGTGTCTGGAAATTATGCTATTTCCGCTGATTTTAGATAATAAGTTTCAGATGTACATATAAATAATCTCAACAAGATAGCTCTATTTTGTTTTCTAAAATAATGAGCATATCCGAAGATATGAACTAAATTCGACAAACTTGAATCGAATCTCACAAATGTTTTACCCACCTGCGAAACTCTGCTCGTTGCGGCCGATTTCAATATCAATTTACTCTCTACTAATGTATCTGTTCAACTATTCAATGATTTTGTACAAAGTTATAATCTCTCTCAAATTGTAACTGAACCCACGAGAGTGACATCCCATTCGCAAACGCTAATTGATATAATAATTACTAGCAATCCAGAAGTTATTACCAAATGTGACGTATTCGATCTCCCGGGAATCTCCGACGTCTTTGCAACGCTTTGCACCATGAAATTTCCAGATCTGAAACCGGAAACTCGTTACATTACTTTCAGGGACTACAAAAATTTTCAACTACCCCCATTCCTTGCTGACTTAAGAGAAATTTCCCTTCAGAATGTCGACGAACAAGTAGAATTTTTCAATCGAGAACTTATCACCATGCACCACTTCGAAAAATAAAAGTGAGCAAACCCTACTCACCTTATATATATATATATATATATATATATATATATATATATATATATATATATATATTCAACAAATGACTAAACTACGTGATAAAGCCCTTCAGAAGTTTCGTAAAACAAAGGTAGAGAGAGATTGGAACTCATACAAAGAATTACGTAACATGTGCTATTAAGCGTGAAAAACGCGCATACATGGAACATGTTATGAGTAGAAAAATAGCAGAGAGATTTGGGATACTCTCAATCGGATGAATGTCATAAATAGAAAAGTAAATCCTCCCATCCCCCTAGCTTATCTGATTCTGACTCTATAAACGTTCATTTTAACGTACCTGATGTGGCTCGGTTACAATCGAATTTGATGTTGAATAAGTACAACGAACCGAGCAAAGAAAATGAAAAATTGATTTTTAGATCACCTCTAGAGTGTTCGAAGCGTTAAACAAAATAAAAAGTAATTGTATTGGCTCAGATGATATTTCGCTAGCTTCTTTGAAATTAGTCAGTGAATTTTTGATATGCCATATTACATTTATTGTTAATACTGCCCTAGCTACCAATTACTTTCCTTCAGCCTGGAAGCACGCCAAAATTTCTCATCCCACTGAATTTGGGCACCTGAGGCCGATAAGCATTCTGCCAACTATGTCGAAAGTGCTAGAAATTATAATGAAACAGCAGATCTCTGAATACGTTTTTAGCAGAGGTATAATCCCTAATATTCAATCGGGCTTCAGAGAACACAACAGTACAACCACAACGTTATTCAACTTGGGCGATGAAATTTTCAAATCTTTGAATAATCGTCGATTGGGCTGCTTAACTTTGCTGGATTTTAGTAAGACCTTCGACACCTTGAATCATGAATTACTTTGCAAAAAACTTTTTTTTTATTTGACGAAAAGGCTGTACAATTAATCAAGAACTATCTCTCACAACGGACTCAACGAGTTAAATCAGATAATAAGATGTCAAAAGCCTTACCAGTTAACTTTGGTGTGCCACAAGGCTCGATACTAGGGCCATTGTTATTATCTATATATATATATATATATATATATATATTGTCATGTTATGAAAAACCAGTTATATATTTTAAAAGGAAAAAAGGAAACAATTTCATAAAAAACCCACAAAAAAAATAATTACTTAATAGCTATTAGTTCAAGAGATATTGTTTTTACATATTTTTGAAATTATATTTCCTTTATGAAGCCTCTGTATGATATTAATAGATTAAAAATATCCAAATACTATAATACAATAAATTTCATACACTGTCATAATGATTACAACCCATAATTATTCAAAAGACAACAAGAAAGGTCTAGATTTACAAAATCATCCTGAATAAAATGTGATAAACAAAATTATAAGCTTGAAACATACAGTATATGAAATTGTATCTAACCAAAAGTAGCCAATGGAGGAACAACAAATTTCTTGATGACAATAGCCAATCATGGAACAGTATGGTCAAATGTAAGATTTGAAATTGTGAGAAAATAAGAACGGAAAGGTGTCAGACAGAGACAATTATGATTGAATATTGTAAATAGTCTGTAAGAAAGGAAATATAGTTTTATTCATAAGTTTTGACAAATAACCCCAAACAGTGAAAATGTGAGAACATAGTGCGCGAATTCAAAAATTCAAATCAAAAGGAATGAGGAAAAATGGTATCCAAGTGACGGAAAAAACAAAGCCACAGAAGATCGAAAATAATTTGAAAAAGAATGCCACGTTTTTGTTAGGAGGATAAGAAAAATTCAATAATTTCAATAATTATAAGCAGCAAACTACATTACCTTGTATGTACTTCATATACAAGTATTCCAAAGCAGATTTCTGGATTTGTATGGTTCCTTCTTTGGTATTGGAGTCCCTGAGAGCATTGGATTGAAAGGGGATCCAAATTCTGGGTGTGTATTGAACAGCGACAGTTCCAGCGTCAGGTATAAACTTTCCTAGTGCACATTGCGAACTGAACAACTTCACCTAATAACTCATATCCCATCAGAAGAACTTTATTTCATTCGATTTTGAACTATTAAAGAAATTTTCACTTTCAAGGTAAAAGTGAGGTTGTGTCTATTTATCCATGACCTGTTTCTCATGATTATCCATGAAAATTTGTAGATTGACCATAGAATAAGTTATCTATCGTAGGCCAGGTTAATTTAAGTTTTCCTGAATAAAGGAAATAATTGCTTTTTGATACTTTGTCGTTTGTTTTCCACAATGATCAACAATCATACTTATAAACATTGAATAGATTGAAATTTGACATCAAGCAGTGGCTAGTGGCTCAATTGCCTGAACCGGCTATCTGAGACGAGAGGCGTACCAACTGAGTTTAGTCGTGGTAAGAAAAGTGATAACAATTGGCAGCAACGTGACGAGAGAACAGTGACGTTAGCTAGCAATTATTATTCACAGTATATCATACAGAGCGAAAATAGTTATCTATCAATATTTCATAACAAAAAGCTAATATCATATGAGTATGAGGACTCAGATATTTGCACTACACAAATCAACAAAGTTGGAAAATCTTTTTAAGATATCCTCCGCACAAAATTTGAAATTGAATGCCTCCAAATCATCGGTAATGTTATTCGGCAATCGAAATAAAAGAGCCTTGGTTGAGCAAAACTTCGCCATATCAATTTATCGCGACATTATACCTTTAACCGCGGAATGCAAAAACTTGGGTGTTTGGTTTGATTCTGAGCTCAGATTCTCCAAACATATCCAAATGCTATGTAGTACCTCTTTTGGCACACTGAAACAACTATTTCCTCACAGGCACGTTCTTCCTCAACAAATTAAGGTTAAACTATGTGAAAGCTTAATATTTTCAGAATTGTCTTATTGTGACCAGCTTTACGGGTCTGCAATAATAAACTCTAATCTGAATTTACAATTAATCCAAAACTCTTGTGCTCGTTTTTGCAGTGGTCTCAGAAAATACGATCGAATATCTAATAAAATAACAGAATTGGGTTGGTTGTAAATAGATAAAATATTCAAACTTCACACTCTCACTCTTACGCATAAAATTATAAAAACGGAGAAGCCCCCATATATATATATGGTAAACTCAGGTTCCTAAAGCGTAATTATGTTAATACTAGGAAAAAAAAGACTTTACAGATTCCCAAGCATCGCACCTCACTCTATAAACGAAGCTTCATTTACACTGCTTCCAAGCTTTATAATGATCTTCCGACTCCTTTTAGGAATTTGCGTATACCTAGTGACACATTTGAAAGCGGGCCACCTCCTTAAAACTGTTATTTATTATCCGATTCAGAAGTTTTTATTCAGTAGATAGAGCATCAATAGTTCTAGTTGGATGCCATAAATTCGAAATAAAAATAAAAATTTCACGGTCTACTTCGAATTTTTTTCAAGGTCAAAAATCCAAAAAACATACTAGCGATTTTTTTTATAAAATTTGACGAAGCCACTGGATTTGTGATGCTTTCAAATTGGTGTGACCAAAATTTCACGATGAAATTATTTTTTTCAACAAAAATATGGCATAAGTAAAATGCATATCACTTTATCAAAATATTTCGAATAGTCGTCATATAAATCACAATCTTGTTAAAAATATCGTTTAAAATGCTCTTTCAGGTCGTTAGCAGTCGAGTTTGTAAAAAGCAGTTATTCAAAAAGGCGTCAAATTATGTTTCTTCCAAACGTAACTCCATAGTATAGGAGATAGTTATGACCATCAGAACATAATTGGAAGAAACATAATTTGACGCCATTTTGAATAACTGTTGTTTACAAACTCGACTGCTAACGACCTGAAAAGCATTTTACGATATTTTAACAAGACCTTGATTTATATGACGACTATTCGAAATATTTTGATAAAGATATGAATTTACTTATGCCATATTTCTGTTGAAAAAATAATTTCATCGTAGTCACACCTTTGAAAGCATCACAAATCCAGTGGCGTCGTCAATAAAAAAAATCACTAGTATGTTTTTGGATTTTGACCTTAAAATTCGAAGTAAGCGTGAATTTTTTTTCATTCGAATTTATGGCATTCAACTAGAACTATTGATGGTCTATCTACTGAAAAAAACTTCTGAATGGGATAATAAATAACAGTTTTAGAGAGGTTGCCCGCTTTCAAATGGGTCACTCTGTATATGTGTTTAATGTGAATATGTATGTAAATTTATGTGATATGTGTGTGGGTATATTTATTGTATTTATTGCATTGATGTATATTTATTGTTTGTTATATCTATGAAATATTAATCACTCCCACCATTATTACATTCTGTTTGCATTTGAATATTTGATCGATTTCTTCTGGTTTTTCTTCAAATTGTTTGTAAAAAATTGGTAAAATTGAAAAACAGCTCTCAGCTGACACTTTACCATTTCATATTACATATGAATAAAGGCGATTTATTATTATCATTAAATTAAACAATAAATTAGCCTAAATGGGAAAGTCTAGGAGGTGGAAAGCCTCTGATATGCTACACGTTTTTAGAATATGTTATTTGAATGGGGGCTTGACGCATTATTTGTGTAAAACCCCGGTTTTTTCCAAATTTTTTAGATATAATAAAAAAAAACATTTATTGTCCAAACAGGCGCTAGGCCCAATTACAGGACACAGTATACAATTTAAGTATGAAAGTGTGAAGTATGTTACATGTTACAATAATAATAATAGTAGTAATACATAGTAATACATTCATGGAACATTCCCCGAGAAAAGACAAGAAATGAGAGAGAAAAACAAAAAAACAAAAAACAAAAACAACAAAGCGATCGAGATTTGAATAATTATTTGATTTTTAGTATGATATATAGTTATTGTTGCTTCGCAAACATAATGTTTCTGATCTCTTTTTTGAAAACGTGTAATGGTGTTGAATAATCTACTACTTCCGGTTCAGTGGATCGGTTTGAAATTTTAATAGGTCCTTGAAGGTCGTGTTATGGAATAGAATGGAATAAATTCTGGGTTATATACCCATAAACAACATGTTTTTCAATTCAGTCGTTTTAAACAAAAAAACTCGTATACGGTCGGGGGACCCCCGTGAGGAACGAAGTTCCTTGCGCTTTTTTTTTTCTCCTTCGATACTCTTTTTGACGCTGAGCATATGATTTCAAAAAAATTCATTTACGGAAGGTGCTGCAAAATTGCAATAATGAGACAATTTTTTTTAATATTTAAAAAAAAATCACATTCCTACATTAAACATGTAAAAAATTTTAATAACTTACTTGCTGCCCTTTCCATTTCTGGAATCTTCATTGCAAAATTGCAATAATGAGACAATATAACTCACGTATGATTTAAAACAAAAAAACGAATAACAAATATATTTTCTACTTTGCTCCGAAATCTTACATGCGCAATAGAAATATTCAATTCCACAACGCTCGTATTGCTACAAATACACGAATAATTTCAAAGACCAAACGGAGCTGCTTCGAAACGAGGGACT
This sequence comes from Gonioctena quinquepunctata, assembly GCA_018342105.1. Lineage (NCBI taxonomy): Eukaryota > Metazoa > Arthropoda > Insecta > Coleoptera > Chrysomelidae > Gonioctena > Gonioctena quinquepunctata. The sequence continues at coordinate 561,176 of JAFIRS010000686.1, forward strand.
ACCAAGCCAGAGGTCTGGGGTTCAATCCTCAACACGACCATATTTTTTTTATATTTATTTATATTTTGTTTGCTGTGAGTACTAACAATTTAAACACATTTCATTCGGTTACTCGATTGGTCAGGTTTTCTTCCACTCCGAATGTAATTCGATTTAGATTGTTTATATTTGTATATTTACGTCACGTAAGGAAAAAGCGTTATGCTCCCTCCAGGTTTCCAAACGATCCAATAAATCAATTAATATCGAGGTAGCAGAATATGTTGCCATCAATCTCATGTATCCACCATTTTGTGTTTTTTTTTCTCAATATTTTTCCCTTTGAAAGTTGACGTTTTCTATTCCATCATATTTAATTTTCATTATACCTTGCAATACTATACCTATATATCCTGTTTCCAAACTCATCCGCCTTAGTAAAAGGTATTTTAGTCCTGATAATATTTATATTATATCAAATTGACGTGCCACATATTCAATGAAAACCATTAATTCAACTTCGGCATTCAAAAAACCTAAGAAATGATGTCAAAAAAAGGATATAATCATCTAAACACACGTTATATAGAAATATAAAAGGAACAAAAATATCTTCCACTCATTACCACTCAACGATAATATCCTACCGCTCATGTAACATTTTAAATTTCCCGCAAGGAGAACAGCAGTTCGGATGGTCTCGTACACCTTCGGAATCGTATTTGTAAGGGCTAGACGCTTGTCATACAGAATCGCATATAATAGAAAGCGACAGAGAGAGAGAGGGAAAGTCGCATGGAGGGGGAATAAAGCTTTTTTCTTACTTGACGATTTCTACCAGTCTACAGCTACCGCAAGCCGCGTAAAGGAACTTCTGATTAAATCCTGGTGAAGATATTTTCTGCACACATTTTGATATTGGCATCACAAACATCGTACAAAATCGTCTAACTACGCTAAGTAAAAAATACCTAACTTACTTATGTCTATGCCTTTTTTACCGTTGGGTGTAAGGATCTTTGGACGCCTATAAAGTTAGGAAAGCCACTTTAAGTTTTTTTTAGGGGGTGGCTGTGCTAACTTAATATCAAGTTAGCACTTGCACTACAGTAAATTGACGAATAAAAGTCGAATTTCAAAAATATTTAGAAACAAATTCATCGAATAATTGTCGTAATCCATTTAACATAATAAACTTGCACAAAAATATATTTCATGTAATATATACCTACGCTTTTTTCTGATATTTCAGCATTTTCAGTGATGTCAGTTCAACATCTTTTTTCATAACCGAAAACTCACTTTACAGTTGTCGAATGTCCAAAACATAATTGTCGTGCAAATTTTGAATTTTCTCAGAAAAAAACTTTTTAACAAAAAATTAAACCGACAAAATACGGAACTGAAAAGTAAAAAAAAAATAAACCTTCTTAGTCTCAGTAACTAAGCTCCTAAACTAATGTAAGTAACTAATTTTGAGTCGGCGCCAAACAAACCAGCAAATGATAGCATCGAGTTGCGCGGTGACATTCTGATAATTTTTTTGAAGTAATTTAATGATTTTTTTTTTTGGAAAACCTACTTGTTTTTTGATTACTTCCAAAATACTTACTTGCCCACCTTACTTCAACTATTACCAGTTAAATAATATGATTATCTACATTTACTATTTGTTGTAATATAAATTATTTTTGTTGTTCTGGTTAGTTCATTTCATTACTTTGTATATCATTCCATCCTCTCATAGAATATAATTGTTTTGACGGATGTGGAACAGAAATAATGTCAGTAGCGATCTGTCATTGTCAACTACGTATGTGTGTGCCAATGTTCATAAGTGAAAAATCAATTATCCCCTATTTTTCTACCCGTAAGGGTATATAATTCCATTCGAAATCTAAATATAAGGTATACCCTATCTATTAAAGAAAGAATCATCCAAATCGAAGAACCCAGTACAAAGTTATGCCTGATAGAATCGGTTAACGGACCAGAATTCAGAGGGTGAGTGATCAATATCCTTCATTTTGCTACCCTTAGGGGTGGATTTCACCTTTTAAATTCAAATGGGACCACCTTCGAAGTACACCCTATCCACTGAAAAAAGAATTATCGGAATCGGACGCCTCAGTAAAAAGTTATGCGTGATCATACATAAAAAAAATGATAGAAAAAAAATATACGGGTCGACTAGAGATTCTCCTCCTTTTTGGTTTCGTCGGTTAAAAATACCTATTCGTTTGTAACGATGAATAATTTGAGAATTCCACTTGAATATTTTTTCGAGCTTTCAATTCACTTAACTGTCGAATTACCAAAACATGGTTATCGTGCAGTTTTTAAATATTCTGAAGAAGAAAAAATTAAGCACATTTTTCTTGTAAAGTAAGTTTTCGGTTATTAAGAAAAATTATGATTATTATTGATTTGCTAAAAAAATTGAATTCCCGAATTATCCATGATTTACAGGCAGGTGTTTTTGTTGTGCTTCAGAAAATTCTTAATTGTGCAAGGGGCCGTTCAAGTATTACGTAAACAGAATTTTTGTCTTTTTTAACCTCCCCCTTGTCAGCGAAAGTAACAAAGCCCCACTCTCTTAAGCTTAGGTAAGCATTGGTAAATAAGCAAAGCAAAGACCCCCCCCCCTCTTTGGTGCTTACGTAATATTTGAACGGCCCCCAACGATTACTTTTTGGTCAATCTACAATTGTGAGTTTTCGACCTTATGAATATATATATATATATAAATATACAGTGACCGGCAGAAAGTACGCATCATATGGGAAATTCTTTTATTAATAAATTTTGACGAATATCGATATGTGCAATCGCTTCTGCATCAAAAGCAACCCCAAAAAGACGTTGTACAGTGCCGTTCGTATTTGGCGGGAAATTTAAAAAAATTAAAAATTATGTCTCTAAACACACTTAGTTGGAAAAATATCGAAAAATGTTATTCGAAAAAGTTGTTCATAACGTTATTTTATAGCTATGTACAAGTTTTGAAAAAAATCTGAGATAAAAAAATAAAAATAAATTTTTTGTCATAATAAAAATTTCAATTTGGAAAAATACATTGTAAACAAAGAAACTCATTAGTAAGGCCAATTATGGGCCTTTACGTCAAAAATTTTAATGAAAATACCCATTCGAAAAACTAGCCCATTATTTAAAATTATTAATAATTCATTAGTTGATTTACCAACACCCTCAAATATTAGTACCATATGGAATTTCGGATCTTGTAATATTTTAAATGATATTTTGTAAATATTCGCAAGCTACTTCTATTTTATTCGGAAAAAAATTGAAATCTATGGATTTGCCATGTATTCAGCTGCTTCATAAGAGGTCACTGAAATATCTCCATGACATTATAATCCCGATACTGTTCATTATTAATAATGGTCCTTGTATCTACATAATTTCAAATTGAATTTTTTTATAATTATTTCATTTAATTTTATTATAAAATGTGATTATGTAAAAAATTGAATAAATTTTTTGTTCTAATAAAAAATTCATATTAAAATTCTGTAGATACATGGTTCTTTGTCAATAATAAACAGTATCGGGATTATAATGTCCTGAAGATATTTCTGTGACCTCTTATGAAGCAGCTGAACACATGGCAAATGCACAGATTTAAAATTTTCTTCGAATAAAATAGAAGTAGCTGGTGAATCTTTACAAAATATTACTCTTGGGCTTTACTAATGAGTTTCTTTGTCAGAAATGTATTTTTCCAAATTGAATTTTTTTTTGTGGCAAAAATTGATTTTTATTTTTTCATCTCAGATTTTTTTCCGAACTTGTACATAGCTATAAAATGTCGTTCTGAACAACTTTTCCAAATAACATTTTTCAATATTTTCCCAAATAAGTGTGTTTTGGGACATAATTTTGAAATTTTTTAAATTTCCCGCCAAACAAGAAAAGACGAACGGCACTGTACAACATCTTTTGGGGTTTCTTTTGATGCAGAAGCGATTGCATCTATCGACATTTGTCAAAATAAAAAAAAAACCCATATGATGCGTACTTTCTGCCAGTCACTGTATATATATATATATATATATATATATATATATATATATAATATATTTATATACAGTGTGTCCAATTAAGTCGGCACCATATGGAAAACTTTTTTATTGGCCACGTTTATACCGTATGTGAATTTGGTAACCTTACCAAGTGTATGTGACCAAATTCGAACCAAATGTTTTAGTAATCGTTTATTTACATCGTGTTTTGTCAAATTAATTAATTAATCAACTTGTTGAAAAGAGAAACATTCTCAATTGAATATTGATAGAAATTTTTTTCTGTGAATTGAAAAATCCACGATTAAAATGAAGTTATTACTTGGTTCTGGTTTGGTATTTATTTAGTCAAGTAACCAAGAGAAAGGTTTGAAACTCTGCTATCTAATTCGGAATTGTGTCATCTGTCAAGACAATGTCTGGATGTCAGTGAGCTCAGGCTCAGTCATTTGAAATTTCATTTGTTCAGCAGTTTTTGTAAAGCCCCTACTCAACATGTCTTCTTCAGGGCTCTTGTAAATGTCTAGGTGTTTAAAAGTTTTTCCGCCATCCAAAATTGATATAATTTTCTTGTCCAAAAATATTTGGAGAAACGCACTGGTTTCTTCATCTGTCCAATTAATACTTTGGACTTTTTTATAGGAGGTCCTGAACTACAGCAACTCATTTTATATAAAAAATACTAACAAAAATATATAAAACAATTTCCGAGGTAATGATGCGGAAACTAAGGTTAGGAATCACAAAACATATTTTTCACTAACTCTCTCGCTCTATTTTTTATGGCTATTGTTTCCATTCGGTTCATTAGCCAGTGCGATAACCACAACAGAACGCTTAGCAATCTTTCAAACCAAAATTTAAAGTCAGGGTTGGTAAAATTTATCATACTGTTTACACCATCTTAGTCAACTTAGTATTATAGTCTGGTACACAACAAATTTCGGTACCAAACCAAGCTAGTTACTTGACCAAGTGCACAGTTTATACCACACTGACTAACATAATTTGGTTGGAATATAATCATTAGTCAGCATACCAAGACACGGTATAAACGTGGCCATTATTTGTTTTATGAATAAAAAGTTATTACTGATAAAAAGTTCTGCATGGCCTAAAATCCAAAATGAAATAGTCAGATATCAATGTTTTGCATTTGTGTACAAGGTTTATCGAAAAATGTAAATTTTGCTGAAGAGTAAAGTACCTTTATTTTTTACAATATCGACAATATTTATTGAGGAAACTTGATCATCATTGAAAATTACGTTCATATATCCAATATTATCCATCTACCATTAAAAAACGATCTTTAATAATTTTTGGTTATAAATAAATTATAAATTAATTTTGCAAATCATAAAACATTTATTGTATTGATAAACATGTTAATCCTAGATTAAAAGACGACGTGTAGACAAATTGATACTAGGTACACATAATTTGTTAGGCATCCTATATTAAATGTCGATTTGTAGACTAGACATAAATTGTCAATGCTAATACAGAGAAAAGTTAATAAAAATAACAAAATCTGTTTTTTCATGGTAGATGGATAATCTTGGAAATGCAAAAAATCTGATTATTGCATTTTGGATTTAGGCATGCAGAACTTTTTATCAAGAATAACTTTTTCTTAAAACAAATAATAAAAAAGTTTTCCATATGGTGCCGACTTAATTGACACACTATATATATATATATATATATATATATATGTTCAACTGATATACAGTGAGAATTGTTGAAAAATTTCGACTTTGATAATTTGATATCAAGTTAGCACTGAAGCGCGATTTTTTTTGTACACTACAAATTCACAATTATTCGACAAATATAGGTTTGATCGGTTTTTCGGCCAGTGACTTTGGTAATTTTGGGGTTATTTTGGTACATACTTCCTTCTTCCTTTTAAAAAGTATTTTTCAAATTAAAAAAAATCTCTGTTATTTAATCCATTTCCCAATACCCTGTTGTAAACGGTTTCAATATTATTTTGCTTTCCCTATGGTTTCCTCTATGACGAGTGAGAAAAGCAGTTAACTTAGGCCACATCCTTGTTTTATGCCGTTTTTCTTTTCATATTCTTTCGACTACTCGTTTTTAGTGGAAACCCTATATTTCACCAACAGTAGTAGGTACGTTCTTCCTTGAAATTTATCACTTGAAAATATGATAAAACTACCTGTCTCCAAATTCCGATCTTTTAACGACGTTGTAAATATCAAAATCGTGTCAAAAAAACTTAATTGCTTTTATCAATAATGAGACCGACAATTGCCAAGTATCTCTTTAATAGTCTTAATCCATTATCGTAAACTCGTTGTAATGTATTCATCTATTATTTTAATTAGCGTTTTTCTTTGCGTCGGCATTCCAGTATATCCATTGTTTATATTGACAATGACCTTACACAACATTTGAATTAATGTTTCAATAACAAATGATTTATGGTTTTTGGACAGTTCAGAGTTCAAAGACGATCGTGATTGTTCCTTTTAATAGACATTTGTCTCTGAGAGTCAACCACCTCTGCGGACTTGTGTTGTGATTTCCGACAGTTCAATATCCCTGTGGAAGCGTGAAGAAATTTATGGAAAACGTGCTTTCTTTCCGCAATATACAAGGTTTGATGAAGGCGCCGAAAATGATACAACAAATAACGAACAGCAGTCCTGAGTAAATACAGCAGGCATACAGGGTAAACAAAAATTATTAATTCTGATGAATGGTAATTTACAGCTATTTTTTTTGGGTGTACATCTTAAAGAAAAACTTTTCGAATAAAAGTTGTGGAGCTAATGGAGCTCTATCAAAATACCTATAGTTTGCCGATATTGGCATGTAAATGAGAGATTGAGATTTTTTCAATCTTTCAACAGCCGCCATTTCGAAACTACTGGACCGATTTGGCCCATCTTCGAACTTAACCGAGGCATGAATGGAAAATATTTCCTTCCATTCGGTTTTGAAATGTGGCCTCCACTTTCTTATTAGTGTGAAAGCAGCCACGAGTTCCAGCCACAAATTTGTGGTGCTTATGTGGACGTGGGTCCGTCCGCCAGTGGTCGTCTAATGATGGACAGAATTCGTGGCCAGCCTTGAAATAAATTATGGTTTTTTTGTCATAAATGTGTGCTACCAGGAATACTTTATAAGATATATCTGTCACCCGATTTTGTTGGACAAAAATTAACCCTCCACAACCCCTATCATGAATTTCTTTAAAATTATTCTATTTCCATAAAAAAACGCGTCGATCGAGATTTTTTTCATAAATGTATGCTACCAGGAATCCTCAACGAAATGTATACGTCACCCGATTTTTTCGGGAAAAAATTAACCCTCCACTATCCCTATCATGAATTTCTTTGAAATTATTCTATTTCCATAAAAAAACGCGTGGATTGAGATTTCCTTTCATAAATGTATACTACCAGGAATGCTTTATATGTCACCCGATTTTGTCGGGCAAAAATTAAACCCTCCACCACGCCTAGCATGAATTTCTTTGAAATTATTCTATTTCGATAAAAAAACGCGTGGATCTTTTTTTTAAATTTTGGGAACATGCGCTATGTGTAAAATACTGTTTTTTTTTTAATGGAAGGTTAATATGGACATTAGAACAAAAAAACCTCCTCATTCCTGAACAGAATGGTTCTGATCTAGAATCTGAGATACATGAGGCATTCATCAATAAACAGGACTGTACCGCAATTTTTTTTGATATAACCAGAGCTTACGATACTGTTTGGCGATATGATATCTTAGAAACTCTAGAGAATTGGTCCATAAAAGAAAGCCTTCGTATTCAATATACTTCGACAAAGACATTTCCAAGTGAAGGCCAATGGACACCTCTCAGAACAGCGACTGCAAGATAATGGAATCCCACAGGGATCTCCCGTGAGCGTCACATCATTTTTTGGTGCTCAACGACATAATAGCCATTTGCAGATCACCGATAAAAGCAAGACTGTACGCAGATGACTTGGTAATCTATTGTAGAGGCCGAAACCTAACATCCACCCAAACTGTCCTGAAGAATACACTTGGGCGCCTAGAAGAATGGTCACTTAAAACAGGACTTAAATTCTCAATACCGAAAACCAAAGCTATGCTATTCTCCAAGAAGCCCCAAGCAAAACTTCCTAAGCTAACTCTTCACAATAGCCCCATAGAATTTGTCGACTATATCAAATTCCTAGGCATGATATTCGACAAAAAATTAAACTGGAAACACCATGTCAGGCATCTGAAAAAATCATGCCAGAAAAGACTGAACCTCATGAAATCCATTGCATCTAAGGAATGGGGTGCAGCCAGGGTTATATGGGTACTTTTTTTAATTTGTTAAACTACTTGGCTCCCTCACTTTTTTATGTTCTCAAGAGCTTATGAACCTGCGACCTCAATAAAATAACGAGCAAGCACATTACTTGCCGTACCTAAAAGTACACAGAAGTAGCATTACTCTATGATATTCAAAATATCATAACTTTACATGGATAACCTCCAAATGCGGTGAACTATCGTATCAAAACACATATTTTTTATCATTTACTTACTTTTTTCTTTGACAGAAAAAACTTCGATTCATCTGGAACTAGCAGTGAGCACAAAATTGTTACGGTAAATATCTAGTTACATCAAACATGCACTCTGCATATGGGGAAAATACTTTTCTTACGTGTTTTTTCCTCCTGAACACGAATCCGGAAGAAAAATGCGGCGGTCTCATACCGTTCCCGAGTTACAGCACTTTTTTAAAATGTCTTCTGTCAAAGGAACGAAAATTGTTCATTTGCAATTGTGTAAGAAGGAGGATTTTTTCGATAAAAACGACGATATTTTGTGCAAAGTTGTGCCGAAAATAAGTGATTTAGGGTGTATTGTTTATGCTGGTAAAAAAAGGAGGCATTTTGAGTTATTTTTGTGCGAGAAAACGGTGCTTGAAAATGAGGTTAGCTTTTTTTAAAGTGCTTAACTCGGAAACGGTATGAGACCGCCGTATTTTTCTTCCGGATTCGTGTTCAGGAGGCAAAAACACGTAAGAAAAGTATTTTCCCCATATTCAGAGTGCATGTGTGATGTAACTAGATATTTACAATTGTTACATCGTGGAAGATTATTTAGAAATTGTTAAAAAATTGAAATTGTTACATAGTGAGTATTGGAAATAGAACAGGAAAACTTCAGCTATCGAGTCACTAGAGGGCATTACCAGTCTTGCACACAGCGAATAGGTAATTCTAACCGTATCTAATATTGTATGTTACTGTTGATTTGTAAGTTTCTATTGTTGATTTCCTAACTTGTAATGTTCCACCGCTAATAACCCTAGTGTTTATGCGACTAAAATAAAAAAAAATGTCACTCGATTTTGTCGGCAAAAATTAACCCTTCACTACCCCTCTCATGAATTTCTTTGAAATTATTCTGTTTCCATAAAAAACGCGTGGATCGAGATTTTTTTTCATAAATGTATGCTACCGGGAATGCTTAACAAGATGTATATATCACCGGATTTTGTCGGGCAAAAATTAACCCTCCACCACCCTACATGAATTCTTAAATTATTCTATTTCATAAAAAAAACGCGTGGATCAATTTGTTCATTTCACTCGATTTTTCACCGAGAAGAAACAAGATGTATATGTCACTCGATTTTGTCGGGCAAAAATCAACCCTCCACTACCCCTATAAATTTTATTTATTTATATAAAATCTCTACGTTTTTTAAACCAATTATTTAAATGGAATGGAATGCTACCAAGAATGCTTGACAAGATGTGTATGTCAGCCAACTTTGTCGAGCAAAAATTCACCCTTTACAGCCCCTTCTATTCATAATCATAAGTTCCTCAAAATGCACGTGGGTGGTATTTTTTTCTAGCGGATATATACTCTTCAGGGTGCTCTATAAGACTAACACAACACTTGAATTTGTCGGGCAAGAATTCACCCTCCACAACCCTTTCTATTCATTTCAAAGAATAAATATAAGTTCCTCAAAATGCACGCGGGTGGGATTTTTTTTCTAGCGGATATATGCTTCAAAAGAAAGTGGAGGGTTAATTTTTGCCGATCAGAATTGGGTGACTTGAACATCTCGTTAAGCATTCCTGGTAGCATAAATTTATGCACGGGTTTTTTTATGGAAATAGAATAATTTCAAAGAAATATATGATAGGGGTAGTGGAGGGTTAATTTTTGCCGACATAATCAGGTGACATATACATCTCGTTAAGCATTCCTGGTAACATAAATTTATGAAAAAAAATCTCGAGCCACACGTTTTTTTATGGAAACAGAATAATTTCAAAGAAATTCATGATAGTCGAATATGTTTGTCAACATTCGTCGAATAATTGTCAGAATACATTAATAATTACATAATAAAAATACAGTGAATTATATTTTACAGAACATATAAGCATTTTTATGATATTTCAGCAATGCTCACTGTATGATAGTTTAATATTTTTTCTTGCAATCGAAAACTTACCTGACAATAATTGTCAATGACAAAACATAATTCTTGCAAATTTTGAATTTCCTGATGCATAAAACAAGGTTGAGAACGATGAATCAATTGGAAATTCCTTTTTTTTTTTATGCACCTTGTATCACAGTTGAAAATTGTTTTTCCAGTATAATTATATTCAATTCATTCCTTGAATCAATTTGTTTTCATATTGATTCATGTCACTCTTCAATAGGCCTAACCAAATATTAGTTTGATTTTTTGTCAAAATCTTCTTGGTCACTTGAGAACAGAAAGTTTCGCGTTAAATGTGGATTGGTTGATTCAAGAGTATTTGTATTTCATCGAGAACCCCATATCCTCAAAATTACTACTGTATTGTTTTTCATTTCGTTTCATTTGATCCTAATAAAACGTTTATAGTTTAAGTTTACAGAATAGCCAGTATCTAGTGATCTGTTTGATCAAATGAACTGCATTTTTTTCTCAATTTATTCTTGTTTTCTTCTTCTATTCAAAGTTACGCGTCTTGTACTCGAATGAGTCATTTGAGTCAGCTCTCAGACAATTTACTGTAAGCTCTCAAATATCTAATGCATAAACAGATTTTTTTCTAAATTCAACAATTTAAGATGGCCCCTTCAAGATGGTGGGAGATTTTTGCGATTTGTGGTCCAAATCTATTCAAAAATGTTATAAAAAGGTTTTTTATGGCACGACCAATTGGTATCTAGCAGTTTTCAGGGTCAAATATTATGATTTTTTTATCAAAATTAAACAATTCAAGATAGCAACACCAAATGGCGTATATATTTCATGATTTATGGTAAGAATCTATTCGAATTTGGTATCTGGTGATTTTGGGGTCAAGGATTATGAATGCGCATATAGATTCCAGGTCGAACAATTACGGAAACGACCTGCTTTTATTATCGTGAACACTAAAAATTATAAATTTTTGAACGCAAAAAAAAATTATGTGAAGGAAATTATTCTGTTCAAACAAGATGATTAACGTCTCTAATCTATCACAAACAACATATTTATAGTGCATTTTATTTTGCGAGGCTGGCAGCGCATATTTAACACCATCAAACCAAAGTCGTGACGATTGGGTCATGAACAGTTTCGTCTTTTGCTCTCGTTAATTGGTTCCGTATCAAAATACCGCTAAGACACATTTCTAATGACATAACTAATGTATAACTTACAACGCGTGATACTATCACTGCTTTAGACCAGAAGTGGAACGACTTTTCAGTGGCGGTCTCGCTCTTATGCACAAAAAAAATCGTATAAATCAGTGCTAACCAGATCCCCAGGTATATATGGAAAATATAGCAATTTTATTGGGAAAAGCTTTTTTTTTTAAATCAGGTTGAGCCTTCAACCCATGTGAACAATGATCATCTTGATTCAAATGAGCATACTTCTTACAATAATTATTGGTTATTTTTGCTATAAATGCTTTATAGAGAGATCATTAGATTTGCTATGCAATAAAAAAAAATTTGGGCATTAGTTTAGAAAAGAATTGTTATTTTTATTATCATATCATCATTATCATATATTATCATTTTGTCAATTCAAACAATATATCAAAAATATTGTTTTTAATTGATTATTTGTAAATTATCACAAAATGAGGAGGAAAAATTTTATTTTTTAAAACGATTTGTTATAAACAATCATTACAGATATATTGTTTATTATATTTATAAAAAACAAAACCAGCCATGTATTGTTAACCAAAATTTTCCCAATTTTTAATCGTTTAGTTATACATTGCTGGTTTTTATTTTTAATGGAATTCAAATGGAGTATAATATAATATTTATAATGTTTATTTATAACCAAATGTTTATTAAATATACAATGGAAAAATATTTTTTTTTACAATTTCGTAGGAATTTACAAATTACTAATTGTAGAAAAAATCTCGATATATTGTTTAAATTGTCAAAAACAAAAAAAATTTCCTCAAACTAATAAAAACAGGTAACAAGTTTTTGAAAAATATTCAACCATAAATGGCTCAAAAATTATTAACAAATATTTTCCGTTGCATTTTTCCTTGACGAAAGTATTCCTTTAAATCAAGTTTTGAAAAAATCATCCATTTTTTTTTACTTATCTTTTTTAGCTTAAATTATTTATCACTGAATTTTCGAAATCGTAATACCTATAATAATCTTATTGAGTATATGAATCTAAGAAGTTCTCCACGAAACGATATAATTTTAGTACCACTATTTAAACAATTACGCAGCTCTGACTAAAACGATAACATAAAAGCCTTCATTAATATCCTCGATAATAGAAAAAAAATTATCGGCTTGATCACAATCTTTGAAGTGTCCCTAACAATACAACAATTATTTAAAAACATATACACTCCTGGACAAAATTAACGCAACAATTCAAAAAATACATTTATCTTTTTCTTATGTCACTTTTGAAGTTCATCGAGTATTTGAATAGTAGGCTAGAATAATTTGTTTCGTTGTTAATGACATCAATCAAAATAATTCGTTTAGTTTTACAGTTTTAAAGAATTTTTTAGAAGATAAACAAGTTTGTGCAATACTTGCGATAGATTTTCTTTAAAGTTAAGCGTATGATTTGTTACTTTTTTTAAAGTTATATGTTTTTATTTGTGATTCCGAAAAATCGGAAAAATGAATCGAACAAGGAATTTAACCAAACACGAGGTAGTGCGAGAATCAGTTTTATTAGACGAAGGATATTGTCAGAGTTATGTTGCCAATTTGTTAGGCAAACATCGTTCCACAATAAGTCTTATGGTAAAACGTTTGACTGAAGTAGGTACTTATTCTAGAAGGCCAGGGCAAGGGCGAAAACGATGTACTAACGACTGATATTAACATTTTCTTAGACAATATTGTTACGGAATTCATGAAAATACCGTGGGTAAGCCCATGTGCTGGTTGCCGATGACATCATGCTCCACATGCTCTATAACCGCCATTAGAAAATCGAGAAACGACCGTTGGGAGTGACGTCATTCCAGTTTTTTCGATAACGGACATTTGAAAATGCGAGGAGAAAAACGGTGATGTTATGGAACATTCCCGATCGCCGCTATTCCAGAACTTTCGGCCGTCCTATATATCAGAAGTCGGCAGTCAGTCAGAAGATAGTCTTGGAAATAATGTTGAGCATTGTAAATGTGAACAAGTATTGTATTGTTAAAGTATACTATTGACTTGGTTCAAAGTGAAATAAACGGATTAAACAATATGCTTCAAGAAACAGGACTGCCACTAGTTCTATGATGAGAAACGAACTCGCAATGTCGCAATTTCTTCTAGTTAGGAGACGGTTCAATGAGGCTGGATTATACAGTAGGAGACCAGCCACTGCGCCCTTCCTTACTAGAAAGCACAGAGTTGCCAGGTTACATTTTTCTCGGAATCATCGAAATTGGTATGTGGATGATTGGAAACAAGTTTTTTCCCAGATGAAACTAGGGCTAGCCTAAAACATCCAGATGGTCGTGAGCGAGTATGGCGAAGACCATGAGAGAGGTTTGACAAGAAACTAACCTGGAACCCGCATCTTCAACATGTAACCAATAAAAGCAAGATAACCTTCATGATGTGCAAGAGAGCTTTTGGAAAAACCTGGGGGCTCGAACCGAAACCCATGCACTGGCTTTACACAGCGGTAATAAGACCAAGAATAACTTATGGCTCACTCTTATGGTGGCCAAAAACTAATCAAAGACAGGCAAAAACCAACCTTGGGAAAATCCAGAGGCTTGCCTGTCTCTGTATCACGGGTGCAATGAATAGCACTCCAACAGCTGCAATGGAAATCATCCTAAACCTCGAACCCCTTGACTTACATGTCACTGGAGAGGCCAGGATGAGTGCATACAGACTGAAACAAACAAAAAACTGGAGAATCCGAACGACTGGACATACCAGAATCACTCATGTAATCAACATCGAAGAACTCGAAATGATTTCAGACTACATGCAACCCCTATACTCATTCGAGAAACCATTCGAAACACGAATTGATGGATCTGGATGGGCCCCGAGTATAGAATCACAATCAACTGCGGACATAGTCTGGTATACAGACGGTTCAAAGACAGTTGAAGGAACGGGAGCAGGAATACATGGGGTAAGGCCAAGAAGGGATTACATAATACCACTTGGCAAATGCTCCACGATATTCCAAGCTGAAACACATGCTATTATGGCATGCATTCAGAAGAATCTAGAAAGTGGTTATAGGAAAAAACACATCTACATTCTATCTGGTGCTATCAAAGCACTCAACTCTATACAGATAAAGTCTAAACTGGTCTGGGACTGCCTCCAGAACCTCATCGAGCTGGCAAATCACAACAAGGTCACCTTGATGTGGGTGTCAGGTCATAGAGCATTGAAGGCAACGTCAAAGCGGACCAGCTAGCTAGAAAAGCATCTGAAACGCTATTCACAGGGCCAGAACCTATACATGGGATTAGCAAAAACCGATGCAGGACCCTGATCGACGAGTGGATAAAAAGAAGACACCAACAATATTGGGATCAAAGTGTCGGGCAAATACACAGCAAAGGGCATCCAAACCGGACCCTGACGGCTGACCTTCTGAACCTGAACAAAACGAAGGCTCGTATAATAATAGGTCTGTTGACTGGACACTGCGGCCTAAGAAAACACCTAAACACCATGGGAGTACGCAGGGAAACCGTGGAGTGTAGGCTATGTGATGAAGAGGAGGAAACAGCCTCTCATATTATCTTCGACTGTGACGCCCTAAGTAGTAGGCGACACAGAACCTTTGGAGAGATCAGCCCAGAAACAGGCATGAATCCGAAGAACCTTATCAACAGGCTTCTAAACCTAATTAAAGGCACAAACCAGTTTGAATGAGGAACCACTGACGATAGAGTGATACAATAGACCCCAGCTGGTCGCAGTGTCAAGGGAAGCTAAGTGCCAACCCTGTCTCTGGCTCGTCAGCTTTCAACCAACCATGAGAGAGGTTTGCTCTGCAAGGATTCCATTCGGCAGTGGCTCTGTTATATTCTGGGGTGGCATCTGCTTCGACGTTCGCACAGAATTAGTTCCTATTCGTACGAGATCCATGATTGCTGATTTATATCTTGAGAATATTGTAGCAGAACACGTGATGCCTTCCGGGCATTTTGTGGTAACCAATTTCTTGTTTATGCGCTCGACCTCCCATGGCTAGGGAGGCACTCTATTATCTTAATCAAGTTGGTAAACCAATTATGTCATGTCCGCCAAAAAGCCCAGATCTGAATCCGATCGAACATGTATGGGATTACCTCAAAAAAAATGTGAAACGTTATATACCTGCACCTAGAAACCTGAAGAAACTTGAAAATGAAGTTATCACAGAATGGGAACAAATTCCTCAAGATTTTATTCAAAATTTAATTAGAAGCATAACCAAGAACTGATACTATTAAATTTTCTTGCTCATTTGATTTCAGCATTGGATTATTTAGTATAATTGCTTATTGGACGCTATAACTTTATTCATAAATAAATATTCCGTGTCAGGTAGGAAAATATCCAATTATGATTTTTACTTCAACTAAAAGGCGAATCAAAAGTTCCAAATTATTACTACTTGTTTTATGGTGGTGCTATTCTGTTTAATTCATCAGGAATCTCTGAAACTTTCGTTCCGTTTTACTGCAACATTCTTTTTCTTCGAAGAAAAAATGTAAACGTCATATGATTGAATAGTTTCGCAAGTTGTATACATACAGCAGCAAATTGGTTTTCTTGGTAAATTAAATGAGTGGTAATAACGGTTTGTTGACCGGTGTCTGATTTAGTTCCTGTGAAATACTGTTACCAACGAAAGCGATAATGAGCAATCTCCAAAGAAGGTTATACTGAAATATAGAATGTTAAAATGGCAGGAAAAAATTATATTTATTTGGGAAACTGTGGAAATGTGAACAAAAATTCGTTATTTAACAGTATTTTATTTACTTTTCGAATGTCATATGGAGCCAAAATTTTATCACTCTTCGTTCATACAGGGTCGCTGTTATGTATGGAAATGGTCGATAATCTCCTAAAGCGAAAAATGTTAAGACACAAAAGTTTTAGGGTTTAAAAAAAAATAAGTGTACAGGATCACTCAAAAAGTCATGACGAAACAAAGTTGCTTATTCTTTAATGGAACACCCTGTATATTATTCCAGTTCTTTTCAAAATTCCAAATAAAATTGATATAGCACATCATATCCTAAATTCAACCGTTTTCGAGATATCGAATTTTGAAAATAACTTTTTTATAATTATACAAAAATATTTTAGTCCATTAAGTTTATAGTCAATCAAGTTTCTAGCTCCATAACAACGCCTAACAGTGATGATCTTGACAACACATGTCAAAAAAATACATTTGTTGTGAATAATTTTCGCGCAAAAATGGCACGTTTAAGTGAAACGAGCGTATTGAAATTTTAATGATGATAGGATATGGTGACAGAAGACGAAGTTGTGACCAAGTAGTGGATATTTTTAATAAAATGCATCCCGATCGGGAACCTCTTTCTAAATCAACCGTTTCAAAAACATTGCAGCGTTTTCATGAAACTGGAGGTGTCAAAGATCGACCAAAAAGTGGAAGACCAGTAATCGTTACAAATGAAAGAAATTCTTCGAATGTCATGTTAGATGTGGTCGAAAATCCAATATATTCGACACAACAGAGGGCTTTAATTCATAACATGAGTCGATATTCCTTTCAAAAAATTTGCAAACTGCAAAAATTCCATCCATATAAAATTCATTTGTTACAAGAATTGAGTGAAGACGATTTTGGTCGTAGAATCGAGTTCTGTGAAGTTATTATGGATAAATTAAACGAAAATGTCAACTTTGTCAACCACATATTGTTTCCTGACGAATCTACATTTTGTTTAAACGGGCATGTAAACCGACACAACTGTAGGTATTGGTCAGACCAAAATCCACATTGGATGGAGGAAGTTCACAATTATGTTTTAGCCATTCGTCGACAATTGTTAGGAGAGTAAAAATATATTTCAGTGCATTTTTATCATGTTGAATGTATTTCGACATTTATTCGACAAATTTCCATGAAAATATATTTGAAATTCGGCTAATTTATTGCAGCCTCTTAGAAAAAAATGTGCGCCGTTCTTCTGCTCCAGAAAATGCAAAATCTGCACGACAAATATGTTCTTTTCATTCGACAATTTTACGTGAATTTTAGTCTGGAAAAAACAATATTCAACAGATACATAATACATATCGTATATTTCAAAAAAAGGAATTTCCTATCAATTCTACGTTCTCAACCTTTTCTTCACTTCAGGAAAATCAAAATATGCAAGACAATTATGTTTTGGTCATTCGACAATTGTTAGGTGAGTTGATTTGTTGAAAATATAAACAGGATGTTCATAAAATCAGATGTGGAATCATCTGCGACTGAAAAATAAACTTTAGTCACTATCCTCCATCGTCAAGATAACCTCTTGTGGGGTATTCATGTTGAAAAGGGAAACATTCACAAAAAATAACTTCATTTCAATCGTGGATTTTTCAATTCACAGAAAAATCTTTCTATCAATATTCAATTGAGAATGTTAGGTGAGCTTTTGACTGTAAAAAAAATGATGGTTGTAAGAAAAAATGTTCAACTGATACACAGTGAGTATTGCTAAAATATAAAAGTGCTTAAATGTTCTAGAAAATGTATTTTAGTCTATGTTTAACATGTTGAATATATTTCGATAATTATTCGACAAATTTTCAAAATAATATATTTGAAGTTCGTCAATTTATTGTAGTGGCAGTGCTAACTTGATATCAAGTTAGCACGACAAATTTTAATAATAATATCTCTGAAATTTTAATTTCACTCGTAAATTTACTGTAGTGGCAGTGCTAGCTTTTTATCAAGTTAGCACATAATATAAAAGAAATTTATTTGTATTTACGACAATTATTCGACAAATATTGGTCTAGGTTTTATCGATTTTTGAGCAAGTGGCTTTGCTAACTTTATAGGGGTCTTTCCTGCAGTCTTCGCCTTACTGTCTACTGACTAATAGCCGCTCCTCGTATTTCACGGAGCTGCTGTTGCACTTGAACCGCATTATGAAAGGATCCAGTATACTCAAAACGATGGAACACTCTTCGAACCGCTGCGCGTGTCATATACAGTTATCCAGCAAAAGCTCGCTGGCTACGTCTATTTTCTAGAGAAATTATAGTTAAACCTTTTACAATCGCAGAAGCATAGAAAACAAATTTGGCAGTATTGAGGCGGTATTATGCATTGAGCAGCATAGGCGGAGATAACTAATTTTGTTTGGATATTTAAATATTTTAAAAATAGGTTAAAATAAAAAAAAGATGCCATAAGCGAGGAAGTAATAAGCAATCGGATCATCATTTCATTTTCCATGGTCGAAAAAAAACAACATATTTTCCCACAAAACACAACAGAACTATAGAATATTTTAAAACCTATTTCGATCCCAGACCAGAGACGCTACTGGCTTTTATTTATTCAGACCTATTGAAACACATACATAACTCGTGATTTATTAGTTTTCTTGACGTATCGACTCACCTACAAGCATTATCATTGGCTTGAGGTCCGTCTTGATTGGCTCAAGCGAATCTGCTGTAGAACTAGACAGCTGTCACTCAAACCCACCTTGACTGTCGGCTCTTTTGATCCTCCGTTTGGCGACGGAGAATGTTTACGAGTAGTAACATTATTTTTCGTTCTGTTACTTCGCATATACGCTCGTTTTAGGAAGTGAGTTTTGATTTGCTCCTTTTAGATACAGCTTCTGCAATTGAAAATGTTTAAACTATACTTGGGCAGCTTTTGCGGTGTTGAATGCATTAACACAGTTAAGAACTAATTAAATTATAAAAAGAAAAATACGTTATATTGAATTTTCAAAAAACGATTATTTCTTTCTTTCTCTTAATTGACAATCTTTTTTGTTTTTCAGCCTGGTGAAGGTGGCATTATATTATTGCCGAACGCAATAGATTCCTTCATCGACGAAGAAGAAGAAGAAATCGCGAGATCGCTGGAACGTCCCCTAGCCCTTGTGATGTTACTTCATAAATGATAATATCCTCATCGATGGAAAATCTAGTCTTTGTCAGAGGACAAAACAAGCGAAGGTGAGTTTCCATCACCAATTTACTTGGCGGAAATATAAGTGATTGTACAGAGCGGCAACATATTTGGATGTTTAACCATGTTTTATTTTCAACACATTATTTTGATATAATGAACTGCAAGATAGTTGATGTGCAACGAATGTTCTTATTAACTAAATACATGAACGACTCACCAGAAACGTCGTGAGAGCCTTTCCCATTTGGAGGGGGGGAACTGGCTTGGAAATGCCAACTGCTCATTTTTTTTTTTCCATCCGAAGGTACAATGGAAATTAAATGAATCCCAATACTACCGCACATTTTTTCCCCTCGAAACCCGATGAATTCTGGGAAAACGAGTCGTTGTTAGTAAATTGTCTAACGATATACAAATATACAAACGTTTCCTAAAAGGGTAAGTACCCATGTTTATAGACTCGGAGCTGACACGTCGCCGAAGGGGCTTCTAAAGATATCTCGAGAAACCCCCCCAAAATTATCAAGTTTAAATGTGAAAACCTCGTCCTTAAAGGGTCGTTTCCTGTCGAGTATGTCCCCTAAGGTATAAAATCCAGAAAATTGGCTATCGGGTGCGTTGAAGATTTATATTTCGTAAAATTAAAACAAATTTTCTGGACAAACCAGATCATTAGATGAAATTTCAGCTAAGTCATATCTTAAGAATGAGAATGACTGATACATTTTCCCGTCTTATATTCCCCAATTTTTTTAAAAAAACCTCGTTCGCGTAGAATTTTTTTCCTATGTTTTCCTTGTGTTTTGCCATCTAGGTTATGCTTTTGACTCTCCCCCTTCCCCTTACCCGGTTTTTTACCCCTTTTTCTCCGTTATCCCGATTTCTTTTTTATCCCGTTATCTCTTTTTCCCCTTATCACGATTTCCGGTTATCGATTTCCCGTTATCCTGAATTGCCATTATCCGTTGCCGTTTCCCATTATCCCGTTTTATTATATATATTATTATGATGGACTAATTATTATAATAATTATTATTATGTTATTTTATTTTTATTATTTGATAACTAGTCGTCATAATAAAATATGTGTTGGATAAGTTGATTTGAATGATTTCTTTTTTATTTGATAATTCTGAAACGCAAATACCTATCATAACAGTAATAAAACCCGGCTTCTTTAACACTCCTTACCTGAACTCTTCTACCTCATCCCAGCTCAGTCGGTACGCCTATGGAGTGGGGGTATCTCCGTTCTCAAAGGGGATTCAGTAAGCAACTTGTTGCGACGTCAAAAGTACTTTTTTTTGGGAAGTTTTGGGATTAGGTGCTCAATAGATACACAATGAATTCAGAAAATCGTCAAATAGTTATTCTTTATTGAAGCCCTTTAAAAAAGACCTAACCTGCGATATCAACTTATTTTAATCAAACAAGTAAAACCCAAGTAATAAAAAACGCTTATGTGTGATAAAATTAATTTGTGAATATATTTTTCCAAGGTTATGATCAGCTATGAGCAGGGAAAGAAAATAATATTAAAAAGAATGGACAAAAAGTGACCCAAAAAAACCCAAAATAAGTGTCTGGCACTAATATGTTCACTTTATTTAGTTCTGATTTCAAAATACCCGCTATTCTTCCTCTTGAGTGTTCTCCTGACTGTTAGAAGTGTTCTTGATATATAGAAAAGTCAAGCTCCACTGTAGAAGGTCCCCTTTGTTACTGGCAACGTCACGGACAGGACTTTTGTTGTTTTTATTATTTAGGGCCCAGTATTTTTTCTTGATGGTTTCCTCTCTTTTCCTCCTGGATGCGTTTTATAAAGTTAATGATTGATTTGCTTGGTTTTCCTTGTATTTTCTGCTTAATTGTTATTCAAAATTCATTGCATTGATTTCGTTTTACATAAATTTTTCATCTCCTCTCAGCTTGTTGTTTCTTCCTCTTGGCAACCCACACACTTTTTGTTTATTTTCACGAATTTAAGATTTTTCTCTTATTTCTGTATTACTTTTTTGTTATTCTAAATTATTCAATGATTTTATTTACAATATATAATTCTATATCTTATATTATATGTACAAAAGTTTGTTAAAAATTCATATTTGACACTTTTCTGTTTTCAAAATTCTTTTAATTTTCATGATAAGTAAGTAACCATTTATATTATATATACATAAATTTTATTATAGAACATTGTAGATAGGTCTTGTCATTACTGACTGTTTTCCCAAATATAATTTTCACTGTATATATATATATATATATATATATATATATACAGTGAAAATTATATTTGGGAAAATATATATATATATATATATATATACCGGGAGAACACGAGGTGAGGTACGCCCCCCAATTTTTCTATAGTTTCAAAGATACAGGTTTTAAATTTGGTACGTAGATATATTACTCAAATACGCATATTTTTGAATCCATTGCCAAAACTCACCACTTCCGGTTTAATCAGTGACCCCCCAAAATTTTTTTCAAATGACACCTGTACAATTTGTTTATCATCGGAAGAACACGCAATTTGTGATAACACTTTTCTTCAAAATTAAAAATCGGTTGAAAAATGGCGAAGATACAGTTGATTGTTCAATCGAACAAAGTTGGCCATGAACATCAAACTCAAATCATCACAACTGACGAACGGCGTCAGCATTTACGAGAGGAAGGTTCGAGGTAATTGCAGCAACCATATTTCCAACAATTATCAAAAATTTCCTCACAACTGCCATTTCTCAAATGGCAACATACTCTTTTCACATTGTCGTATTGAAAAGTTATGAATTATCCAAATAATCGTGTTAAAAGTTTCAGAGAATTCTGAAAGGAATCGAAGATACGGGATGTTTCATTATGAGTGTTCTCAAAATTGAATATTCTTAAACCTACGAAACGTTGAACCTACGAAAGCTAAACAAAAAATCATATTTAAATAAAATTGTGAAAATTAGCGGTACATTCTGAATAATAGAAAATTGTGAGTTGTCGAAAAACATTCCACGGCGATGGAGCGAACTTTTTTTTCTCATTACTCGTATGCTAATCGTAATTGATGGTGGATTCATACAGCTGTTTTAAGATCGTTGTTGGAATAAATATTCCATTAACGAACATTCTTATGACTTCTTACTGAGTGACTAAAACTCATGAATTGGAGCTGCTGTATAAATCCACCATAAGAATATACAGATAAAAAAAAGTATTAGATGATTATTCCAATTTCTAACATTTGAGACAACTAATTTCTGAACGAAAAAAAAGGTATGCAGTAATTTGTTTGTTGGTTCTGGTCACTTACTACTATAACAAAATCAAAATAATGAGAAACAGAAGTACTGTTCAAAATGTTCTCCATTATGTTCGCTGCACAAAATTGACGTCTCACTATTGCTTCCATAACTCTATTTAACTGAGCTTGAGTAATACTAGCAATTGCTTCTCTAAGGCGATGTTCCAAATCCTCCTTGATGTAGGACTAGAAGAGTAAACCTTGTTCTTCAGGTAACCCCATATGAAAAAATCCAGTGGCGTGAGGTCCGGTGACCTCGAAGGCCATCTTGTAGGGCCATTCGTGCCAATCCATCGATTTGGGAATTTTTCATCTAGGTAACTGGTTACTATTCGGGAATTATGGGGAGGTGCACCATCCTGCTGGAAATACATATTTCGGTAGACGTCGAGAGGTAAATTATCCATGAATCCTTCTATTTCGTTCCGTAGAAATCCCAAATAGCGTTGCCCATTCAACATACCATCGAATATTATGGGCCCATGATTCGAGATCCTATCAGACCCATCCACACAGTTGAATCAAGCGTTCCTGAAAATTCCGTTGTCTTATAAGCCTGAAGTTTTCAGTTGCCCAGTATCTGGTGTTATTTCTATTGAACATACCAAGATTCGTAAATCTTGATTCGTCGGAAAATATAATGTTTCTCGTCATATTCGGGTTCCTTATGTGGTTCTCAATTAGCCAATTGCAATATTGGACCCTTCTTTGATGATCATTTTCGTAAAGGCACTGATGTATCTGATATTTATACGGCTTAAACCCATGTTTTTTTTCGAGCTGATTCTCGTCCAACTGGTAATTCATGTTCGATTTGTCGAAGTGATATGGTGGGATCTGCATAAACAACAGCCAAAACAGTGGTTTCCGTCTCTTCATCAATAATAAAACTATCCTGATCATGTACATTGTCATCTGGTTCTATCCTGAATTGCCTTTCCAAACGTGCGAAATAGTTTCTACTTGGTTGGCGTTGTCTGAGAGGGAATCGTTCACTGTAAAGAATGCAAGCCGCAGTTGCATTTTTTCTACACCCGCCATAAATTAGCAGTAAATCTACTTTTTCATTTCTAGTATATTTTTGCGCCATCGGAATGTTTTTCAACAAGTTACCATTCTCTTGTATTGAATAAGTAGAACAAATTGTCACTTTGTTGACAAATTATGCTTTTTTGTTTAGCTTTCTTATGTTCAAAGCCGCCTTCGTTGAAGAACATTCAATTTTGAGAACACTTATATTGAAACCTAATTGTATTTCTGGTTCCTTTCGGAATTCTTCAAATCTTTTCATTCGAGTAATCTGATAATTCATCATTTTTCAACATGACAATGTGAAAAAAGTATGTTGCCATTTGAGAAATGGCAGTTGTGAGTATTTCTTTATGGGTACTACTCCGTTTTAAGGAATTTTTTATTATTGTTGGGAAATATGGTTGCTTCAATTACATGTGAAGCTCAATTTTCAGCTGTATCTTACCTCGAACCTTCCACTCGTAAATGCTGACGCCGTTCGTCAGTTGTGATGATTTTAGTTTGATTTCATGCCAACTTTGTTCGATTGATCAATCAACTGTATCTTCTCCATTTTTCAACCGATTTTCAATTTTGAAGAACAGTGTTATCACAAATTGCGTGTTCTTCCGGATAATGAAAAAAATTGTACAGGGTGTCATTTGAAAAAAAAACGTTTGGGGTCACTTCCTGTTAAACCGGAATTGGTGAATTTTTTTGGTAATGGAGTCAAAATATGCGTATTTGAGTAATATATAGACGTACCAAATTTGAAACCTGTATCTTTAAAACTATAAAAAAATTGGGGGGGTACCTCACCTCGTGGTCACCCGGTATATATATATATATATATATATATATATATATATATATATATATATATATATATGTATAGTGTAAAACTAATAGTAGGGTCTGCAGCACTGTAAAAGAAAACTCTTTGAAGTTTTTCCAAGCTTTCAATCGTTTTTCCATCATCGGGAACTAAAATGGAAAAATTTGCCATATAAGAACTGTAAAAAACCAAATTTAGATATTCATCTATCTTAGGATGTTTACATAAAATACATAATCTTTTATAAGATACATTATTAATGAAAAGACTTCAGCTTTTTTGGTAATTATACTTTTGATAATTCATTTCAAAAATTCATTTTAACGAAAAAAAAAATTCTTGTACATAGGGAAAAAACTAAGATTTAGAAACCCCGGTGTATGCACCAACTGAAAAGTGGGATCAAACGTGCGAAAAAGGTGCGTTTCTTAGATGGCGACCTGATTCAAGTTTTTGAGTGATGTCAACCCCAAAAAGCCTCCCAAGAAATTTATTCGGACAATGTTCATCCCCCCCGAAATCGTCAAAGATGGGAAGAACTAGATTCCCAATTACCTTTTTTCAATCGTTTGGGCAGACAGCGACCAGCGACAAACAGTTTAGTTTTTTTTTCTTTATTACTTCCACCTTTGAATCAACTGGCTTTGCCTCCCCCCGGTTCGCCGCCGTTACAACG